>JAANDH010000018.1:463863-675209 GCA_011799765.1 Nymphaea thermarum | reverse complement strand
ACCAGATGAGGTGAAGATCAATCAGGCACTGGCAGTTTCAGGGGGAGAAGGTACTTCTTTTATGGGTGAATGGATTGTTGATAGTGGTGCCACTCATCACATGACTGGCAATCCAAAGCTTTTCCATGATTACAAGCTATCTTCGGGAAAGGAACGTGTGTCCCTTGCCGATGGTTCCTTTACTTCTGTGGCAGGGAAAAAATTAGCATATATAGAACATCTTGACTGCTTTAACTTAGAAAATAATATTTCTTTTTTGAACAAGATGCGACAGTAATAACATCTAAGGATATCAGTGAAGTCGGTTTAGGCAAAGGAAATCCTGAAGATAAGCACTGAGGTAGATTTGCCATGATTATATTTAATCTAGATTTTAAAACACATATGTAATGTTCACTCTAAAAATTTGCTTCCATTTTCTGCATGATATATATTTTCTTTGGCTTACGATGTTTAACATGGTATTAGAGCTAACTGCCTGAAAACTAAAGCCATCTTTGGTCTATGTCTGTGTGTTTCTTTCTCTTCTTGTTCTATTGCTATTTTCTTTGTGCATGGCATTGGCCTCTTCATCATCTTCAACTTCTATGTCTACCTCTTTATATATGATTGGTTCAATATAATGCAATGGCTTGCTTTGCCTCGGTTAAACTGCATCACACAAATTACCTCCTGTGGATCAATCGTATTTCCTCTAGGCCTATTAAAATATGTGCTTAAATGCCCATTGCTCACGTTGATACAATTGTTTTTCATGCAAGCAATCGTCCAATTCAAAGTTCATGTCATGGAAATATGGTGATCAATTAGCCTTAACTGCATAAAAATAATAGTCAATGAACTTATTTTTAGCAGGATTGTGCAAATGACTTCAGCCAAGGATGCATAGCAGGTGTTGGAACAGTCCTTCCCTTCTTCCTTTGATTTGCCCAAATTTCAAATCTAACATGATCATCAGATATTAAAAAAGGCACTCGGCTCTTGATTGTCTACTTTTTGAGGATAAGGATGGTCATAAGGTAGCTATACATGAGCTGGCCGAAACTGTTTCTCAGCTGGTATAAAGATAAAGAAGATACAGTTGCTGATATGGTTGATCAGAAATTTATGGGAGGAGATCAAAACTATAACCAACAGGATCATCAAGATATTGATAATAATTGTGATCCTTAAAATAAGAAAACAGCTGAAACTCAAAAGTGTGTACTCATTTAAAACTAATGGAACCTCTCACAGATGATGGAGGTGTGAGAGAGAACTCTCTTTGGTCACGGACATAGACTCAGGCTTTAGTCAAACCACATTACATTTTTTTATGTGCCTTTCCCTTTATAGCATGAGATACTCAGGCACCCCTCTATGAAAATCATACAACATGTTCTTTAAATATGGACTTCCAAATATCTCTAACCAATCGACACGTTCTGTGAAGCATGCAAAATGGGGGAAGAGTCACTCTTTGCCTTTCTAGTTTTGTTCATGAAATAAATGGATCATTGAATCTTATGTATTATGCTGTTTGGGGCCCTTGGCCTATTTCTTTTACGCATAGACATTTTGACTATTTTAATTTTTTTGATGAGTATATTCAAGGTTCACTTGGTTATTTGTTGAGATAATTTGGACGTCCCATAGAAGCATTTCAAGAGCAAAAACTACTCAACTTATCTAGTATGATGGTTCTACTGCTACTACTACAAGTGTATGATAGTGTTGATACTTGCACAACAGACATGCAATGGAAGACACCATGACAATCATGGCCTTGTAAGAATAGGGAGGAGGAAAGAAAGCAAGGCATTAGTTAGATTCTTGGTTCCATAATAGTTGGCTTATATTTTTTCTTTCTGGTTCATGACTCTCCCTTGTCCCACCTATGCAACCGAAGTTCACCTTAGCTTTTATATACTCTTGTTGATTCATTACTCTCCCTTGTCCCACCTATGCAACCAGGGTTCACCTGTACCACCAATATCAGTGCTAGCTAACTCCACTAATGTCCAAATTCATGCAAGATATTGCTTTGATCCCTGAAAAAAATACTCTACTATCTAAAAACAAACTAGATATCAAAGTATGTTTTATATAAGTTAGATTGTTTAAAAGTCTATATATAATGCAGATATTATAGGAACTTATAAAATTTTACTGTCTTAGCATTCTTATCAAATAAAATATGTTCTAAACATTAGTGTACCTACAACATCCATTAGCACTAATTTTTGACTAGGTGCTCAACTAAACCATCAGATTTTCTTGGCTTAACTTATCTGCATATTATTCATAGTTTACTTTAGCTAATTACTATAATGTAGGGTTTCCATTGTTTTTCCTTTTTTTTTCTCTCTCCATTTGTCCAATGAAGAGGAGCCACAAGCAAGTTCATCTTAGATTTGAATTTGCCTTCAGTAGAATCTTTGCATCAGTTAACAAATCGAGTTCGTAAGAAATATGTCCTATTTTTATTTGTTGGATATTTAAACATTTTATAATTTGTGATTCTAAACAGGTTTTAGTCCTCCTACTGGTTGTTTTGGTTTTGGTAATTTTTATCTTGTCCATGTCAGACTTGTGCCTGTTGTTAGTGTTGGTGAATATGTAATTTGTCATAACCATGGTCTTTATTTTTTTGATAGTGAACATGTCTTATAGTCGCATTGTATTCGAGCCAACCTGACCCATAAAAGCACTTGACAAGTAAGAATAACTGCATTTCATATCATGTATGAACCATGGATAGAATGAGATTAGGCAGCTATCATTTCAATTCATGGCCATAATACTTCAGTCTTTTTTATATGGTGACAAGATATTAAACAAGTAATGCATTAATGAACTATTTGACTACATTTCTTATTAATCAAAATAATCCATAGCCCTTTCTAGCTTTCACTATTGAGCCTGATGTGTCAATTCACTCTTGCAAGCTGCTCAACTCTTCAAGATGTTTCTATTATTGCTTCATATATTTAGTAGCCCAACTTAAATGTGCACTTCGCAAATACACTTCAGTAGCATTGGCTCTTCTATTTTTCTTTACATTAACAGAAAATGAAGCCAACTTAGCATAGTGTTGAAGAACTAAGAAGACTTGGATTGGTTTCTAACATTTTTTTGCAATAATTTTAAGGTGTCTCTCAGTCTGTCTCTATGCAGTGCACTGCGGCAGGTGTAACATTATGATTGTTGAAACTGAGATTATACACATACTTACATAGATTTATAAAAAATTTATTATGCTTAGCAAATTGAGTCTCACTACTTAACTGTTATTAAATAATGGATATCCCTGAGGTCATCCAATTTGACAGTTGGCTGGTATGTGTGATGAAGGAATCAGCCACCTTTGCATTAATATGACAAAACTATTTTACATATATGGTACCAAGTTTTAAAACATGCCATTTTATTTAGGCAGCCTGGATAGTTATTTGATTGCCCACCCAGTGTAGGTACCACTCATGATGCTAAAATAGTATTGTAGTGCTAAAACAAGTCATAGATCTGCTTCCTGGAGGGAATAACTTCATTTAAAAGTTAAAATTATATCTATAGCCTCCTCTATGTAGTGTCGGGACATACAATATGCACAAAGGAGCATGAAAAACGAGGTTAAAAAAATGCTCATCCATTATGTGTCCCTTCTTGGTGGTTCAATTGGAACTAAATGACAAATAGATGAGCAGCAAGTCCTAGAATTAACCTTGATTTTCTATTCTCTTAATTAGTTCAACAATGGTTCAAGTTGTCCATAATGATTTTTTGGTCTTTGAGGTAAGTCATTTCAGTCAAATTTTGTGCTTGAAACATTTAACAATGCAAGAATTGTCAAAAACAATAACTCTAGATGAGTTCTTGATTAATGCTTGTGTTTTATAGGTATTTATGTTTTAGTTCAATGATGATGTTAGGCCAAATGAGCTCTTTATTGTCATTGTATTTTTTATGTAACCTATTTCAATCCAATGATGATGTTGAAGTGGTTGTTCATTTACTAGAATGCTGCCATGTTCGATTTCAATGTCCTGTTATTGTATATTGTTTGATTTATTTGCAGTGCTTGCATCTATTTTCTCCCTTTCATCAAATTAAAGCAAGTTTGGGGAACCTATTAAAATTTAATTTGTCAAGAGTGGAAAACTATATGGAGTAACTATTACTTACCTTTTTAACTACCCACTAACCATGATAATAGATAGTGAAGGAAAAATAGGTAAACTAAAGACAACAGAAAATAATGTTTTTCTTGGTGAAACCCAAGGGACATATAAAGCCCCTTTCTCAAGATACTATATGGTTCACTTATGCTAGCATATTTTAAGTTGTGGTGGCACTTGACAATGTTTTTGTATGTAAAACATGCCACAAGAAGAAGAGATGGCCTTCAGGGTTATAGAACTGTTGTCACCCTAAAGGTTTTGTGGTTGAGCATCTAAGCAAACCTCAAACTTGTAGAGACCATGTATTGCACAACTAGTGACTTGATAGACAAAGGATTTACACTTTTGCCAGCAAAGCAGTCTCATTTTATTTATTCCATCTCTTGAATCCTGCTCTTGCTCTTGATAGTAAGATTAAGGAGAAGATTGGTTTGTAGTTTGCTATTACATCATGTAAGTTTGTCCAAATTGTTTCCATCAACAAAAAAAAAAATCTTTCCTAGGTTGCTACTATTTGATTAAAACCTATGGGAAGTTGGAGAACCCACATATTATTGAGGGAGAGAGAGCGAACACCACTTTACCTTATGATTGACAATCCTATGTGCTACCATGTCTTGTTCATTTGTCTTATTATTGAGAGTTTTGCCTCTTGCATAAACATTTTACAAAGAAGAAGATTTTGCCAATCCTCAAATATGATTTCTAAATGTACAATTGCCACCTTATGCTTCATAAAGTTGAAAAGTTTTAAAGTATCTAAGGCCAACAAGTGTAATCTTCCTAGAATAAAGGTAGTAAGCAAAGTGAAGGTAAAGGGTTTACCTTGATTTGATTCTTGTGTTGCCTATTTGTGATCCGTATATGACATCCTATTTTTCATTTATAACCCTTTAATTTATTTTGTGCATTTTATTTTGTTTGCTTTATGATATGGCTAATCTTAGGATTGACTGCATTAAAATTATAAAAATTGTCTGATGAGTATGGGATCTTGATTAGTTGTTACACTATGATGTTGTATGCAAAAACACATCAAAAAATACAATAATAAATAGAGCTAGCAATACAAGATCCATTTTTTATTAAGTAAGAAAACAATTAATTTTAGAGTTATGCTTAATACACACATCATATTTTCTGGTTGTTTTTGTCAACCAAAACATTAATGACCTCTATATTACTAGCTTAATGCAACTTTCTTTGCAGGGCATGGAAACCATGGTTAACTAAATTGTCCTTTACATTGAGGTCTTGAAGTCACATCGTCTATCATTTCTTGGTGAACACATCCTTTACAGTTTTTCCATGCATTATGGGGCCTTTTCAAAATGCTCATTCCTTTGTTGAAAGTATGAGACTATCCCTACCTAATTGTGATTGCATGCATGGCAAGTTTTCAACTTAGGATGGATGAGCTTTGTTCTTGCTCAGTTATTGAGGTCCAAAAGTTTGCTTCTAACTTAATTCTTGCACTTCTCTTTGAATTGAAAGCAACTTCTCTTAGCTAGAAATATTTTGCTTCGAGTTACTGGTTGGCTCTATAAGAAACTAGTTGATCATTCTTTAAATAGTATGCTAAAGGGCAAGGAGAAGTAGGAGCAATAAAGTTGACACCATTTTATGGGTATATGTATAGTGAGAATCATTGAAAATATGATAGTTAGACTTTTTTGTTATCAAATTACTTGTTATATATCCATTATAACTCTTTTTTGGGTGGTCCCAAAAAAAACCTCTATACTGGTGATTACTTTCATCAGTATCGATCGAAACATATAGCGCATAGAGATTTTCACTGCTATAAATACTCATTGGGAAGATAAGTTGGCAAGACCTATACCGGAGACATTTTCACTGGTATAGATCACCCATTATTCCCATCCAAAACTTTTCTCTTTCTTTCCCCCGCAATTTTCTTCCCCCAGTACTGGCATTTCTTCCCTAATTTTTTGTCTTTGCTCCCCACCCTCTCCCTTCCCCACATCATGACTACCTCCACATGCGGCTTGACTGTGGCATCATACTCACGGCTTCCTCCTCACCTCCTCTAATTAGAGAGTGAAACTAGTGTTTTTTTAGCATAACAACTTATCATGGGACTTCTGAACTCATTGTTTTTATTTTATTTGGTAGGAAATTAAAATTTTATTTGCTAGCTGCACAAACACACTAGGACAACAGGTTGCCTCTTCAAATAACATTCAACAAGAAACATATCTAAGCTTCAATTAGTTACATATGCATGAACTTTAGAGGATTAATGTTGTAACTTTTAGTCAAGTTTCTTTAACACTTGTAAGAACATTGTAAAACTTGTTTCTGATTCAATAAATTCAAACTACTTATTTTGTAGTACACTTTCAAGATAAGAAAGAATATTGATAGACATCTATAGAATTTAGTTTTCATTATCTGAGATAGAACTATTTATTGTTTGCTCTTCTATGAGTCCAATCCTTATCTTGTAGAAAATTTTGTTGGATTAAAAATTTGGTCTGATTAGCTTTGTTCTAGTTGTTGGCATGGACGTCAGTTTGCAAAGATCTCATCTTTACTTGATAGAGCTTCAAAATTTATAGGTAGATTTGCTTTCCTTTTCATTGCTCAATAGGTATAGTTTATTTATTCTGGTTTTGCTTCATGACATTATTCAAGCTGAAATGTATTTATTTTTCAAGCTGTTCTTGTTTGATGTTCCTCAAGTCGATAACATAATTTTCCATCCAAATGTACAGCAGTTTCTATACTATTAATATATATAAAAGACCCTATTAAATCTCTTCAATTAGAAACTTATTATCTAGAATAAAAAGTTCAAAAATTACACAACTATATATTATGCAAATAATGATTTTTTCACAATAATATCAAACATTATTGAAATAAGATCACAGATTATTTGAATTTGTTGTCTTCTCAATATGTCATAAAATGTTAAATTTTATATCATTTCCAAAATATCTCACAATCAAATTACATTAATATTTTTAAATATTATTGATATCTATGCCTACAATTGTACATAAATTTTCAGAAAAGGAAGTTCATAACCAATACCATGTAAAGGAGATTGCTCAAGTGCTTGATCTCTAATCAAACAATAGGACACAACATGAACTACAAAAAAAGAGAACCAAGAGAGATCTAGCACTTTTGATATCATGAAGATATTACATAATTGTTGATATCATAAAGATATTATCTTGCAGAAATATAGTCAAGACCAATATGCTTTATCCTATATGTAATTGATTTTTTTTTTTTTTTACGTGGGAAGTTATGAAGGAAGTTGCTTTATAGTTGTGAAGCCAGAGGATGATGTGGATGGAGCTAGAGTTAGAGATCAATATGATAAATTTATATGTTTTTATATGTTTTGATTAATTGTAATTTTTATTAAAGTGCAAACAATAGATAAGAAATTCGCACAATTTTTGTTTAATGTCTTTCTTTATGTATGTACGTATGCATGTATAGAAATAGCCAAGTTACAGTTCCTAAAAGTAATATTGAATGGTACTGAGAATGGCCAGGTGACCATTACTATCTACATATTAACATGTGACTAGGTTGTATACTTTTAGGGACATACATCAAAGAGTTCCTAAAAGTATTTAGGAACATCACTTTTAGGAAGGAATGGTCATCCAAATATTCCTAATTACCTTTAGGAATGACCACTTATACTTTTAGGAATGGTTTCTAACCATTCCTAAAAGTATATAGTGTTGTTGTGTATGTCATCCTTGCCACCAAAACCCATTCCATGATCACTCACCTACAAACTAGATCCCTTAAACCAAAATCCCGGTTACCTTACTCTCCTTACCATGCTCCCTTAAGATGCGTAACCTAACAACAACAAACCATGAATGAGGAATACAATGCTTTGGTAAAAAATAAAATGTGGATTATTGTTTCTTCCTGTCCTTCACAAAAATATTGTTGGAAACAAATGGGTCTATCACATAAAGAAAAAAAAACTGATGATAGTATAGATAAGTATAAAACTCGACTAGTAGCTAAATGCTACACATAAGAGTCTGTAATTGACTATTTTGAGAACTTTGGTCCAGTGATCAGACTTACAACAATTGGTATTATTCTTACTCTTGTTGTTTCCAACAAGTTGGTGGTGTGACAACTAGATGTTAGCAATGCTTTCTTGCAGAGCAATTTATGGAAAGATGTTTACATGTTGCAACCATATGGTTTTGTTAATGTTCAATATCCTAACTATGTATGTAAGTTGCAGAAAGGGCATTGAGCTTGGTTTCAAAAGCACAATTTGTTTCTCATTTCAAATGGATTCTTAGCCTTAAAGATTGATACTTCTTTATTCATTAAAACTATAGATACTATTTCAACTTTCATTCTTATTTATGTCAATGACATATTGATTACCAAGACCTGCCTTGCTTTTATTCATCAGCTTATATCCCAAATGGAACATGAATTCTCTATAAAAGATCTTGGCCACTTACATTACCCTTTTAACGCGGAGGCAAAATTTATATCTCAAAGGCCATTTCTTTATCAAAAACAATACATGCTAGATATTTTTAAGAAAAACAGCATGGTAGACACAACCTCTTGCTTCACCTTTATCTGTTGAAGAAAAATTGTCAAAGCATGATGGTGACCCACTACCAGATCCAACTCCATATCGCCAAATTGTAGGAGCTCTCCAATATGCCACTCTTACTAAACCCAACCTTGCTTATCCTATTAACAAGGTCTGTCAATTATGCAAGCTCCAACCACTTTTAGTTGGGCTGCAATCAAACAAATCCTTCATTATATTAAGCATACTATTTGTCATGGATTTCTTATTCAGCCATCTTGTCATTTGTCTCTCACAGAATACTTTATTGCGGCTAGGCCGAAAATCCCGATGATGGAAAATATACTACCTTTGTTGTTTCCTTCGAGATTCTCTCATTTTGTGGTCACTCAGAAACAAAATACAATTGCAAGATCCAATACAATGGCTGAGTATACGGTTTTGGCATCAACTGGAGCAGAGGCTCTCTATTTTTTTTAATTTCCTACATGAACTTCATCAGCCTATTCCTATTATTCCTTATATTTTATGTGACAAGGTGGAGTTATTCAACTTGCTACTAACCCTTTTCTTTTTTTACTAAAGAACAAAACATACAGAAGTAGATATTCATTTCGTTCTGGACAATGTGCAACATCAATGACTTGAAGCCCACCATGTTCCAGCTAATGACCAACTTACTGATGCCATGACTAAACCCCTTGCTCATGCACCATTTGAAACTATTTGGCTCAAGGCTGTTCAGCTTGAGAGGGGCTATTAAGGACAAAGGTTGTCATAAGGTAGCTGCACATGAGCTGGCCAAAACTGTTTCTCAACGGAAATTTAGGAAAGGAGATCAAAACTATAATCAACATGATCAACAATATATTGATAATAATTGTGATCTTAAAAATAGGGAAATGGCTGAAGCTCCTAAAGCATGTACTTGTTAACATTAATGGAACCTCTTAGAGATGATTGAGGTGTGAGAGAGAAATACTTTGGTTGTGGACATAGACCCAAGATTGAGTCGAACCACATTACATTTTTTTGTGTGCCTTGTCTTCTAAATAGTTCACAGAGGTAAAGTTTTTGACTGACTCTTTAGGTGTCTTAAATGAAGAAATAAGAATTCAAGGTCTTGTGGTTTTTTACATTGCAAGGTTTGCCTCCCAACATACAACAGTTTTGTCACCAAAGTACCTTCAAGATCAAACCTTCTTTTCTAAAGTTTATGATTTATTGCTCATGAAATTAACATGCTTAACAGTTCACCAAATCTTGATTCTTCTTAAAATGTTGTTAAAAATGGCCTTGTTGCCCAACAAGGTTGAGGACGATGGAATATAATGTGTAAGAATATCTATGAAGATGGTTTAGGCCGTGGAAATGGCTTACCATGTTCAACATCTTTGTACTATAAATAGGTAGGCAAAAAACTATTGGTACTTGTTGACATTTTCTTGCTGACGTTTACTTCATCTTCTGCTTAGTACTATTGAAGGTGATATCCCTTCCCTTCTAATTATCTTCATATTTTCTAACCTATCGAAATAAGCTTCTGTTTTTTTGCCTTAAATATATGAATCTGAATTTTTTCTCACTTTCAGGTGGTTATGGTACAGTTATGTTGGTACAAGCTTCTTCTGCCCCACATCTTTGTTTAATTATTGATGTTGCAATTTTAATCGAATTATATTGTTATTATTATTCACATAATTGAACTAATTCAACTAATTAATAGACCTTATGTACTGCATCATGACATCATCTGTCCAGGAAGTGGTTCCTTTTCAGGACATCACTGCAAATGCAGACGACCACATGACATTAAGTCTCATTAATAGCTGCAGCTTGATTGGACTGCAAATAATGCTAAAGATGCAACAGCGGTAAAGATAAGAAGGAATCACTCGTCGGATAGAGGTGTAGGAAGCACAAATTGAATTTGATATGCAGTCCCCACAGATGCACAACCTTGAGTCTCTTCTTGTTCGAAGAATGGGGGGCCCTTGTAGGTTTCTTCCTATTGATCAAGCAGTAGGACATCATGTTGATGTCCTTCCTCCCATCAGCTACTGGTAGGTTCTCGCACTTTACTTTCCATACAATTCATTAGGCTTGTCTCTTTCATTATTTATATGCAAGATACTGTCTTTTTTGTAGGTAGCCACTTTCTTTCTTCAAAGGCAATATTGCCGCTAACTAGTTTAGAAGACAAAATCAACTCATATCTTGATGTAGAAAAAGGGGTTGCATGGGGGAGACCAAATTATAAGCAAGGAAGAAGCTAGGTTTCTAGATGGGTTGATAGCTGCCCATGTGGAGATAAAAGGACTATATATAATATATGTATATGCATCTAAATGGTAAGCTCTTAAAGAAAATAAACTGCTTGTCCCAAGCAATAATCTTGTGCGGGCCATTTCATGAGAGTGACCAACCAATGAGTCCAAACTCCAAAGGTGGCAGGGGCCCCACCGTAGCTCATCTTCAACTCATGAAGACAGGGGCGGCCCTCAATCAAGGGATAAAGGTTCAAAAGTTCAGCCCTACCTTTTGATCTCGTATTCATAAAAATCCCACGCACCCTGATATGATGTTTCAACCACAGTCCATATTTAAACTGGTACGTTTTGGTGAACCAAATCCTTCCTTGTCTCTTTTGGGACAAAACATCACCAACAAGAAAACGAGTGATATCTGGCCCAAACACTGGTCAGAAAAGGACTTCAATGTGTCATGTAGAATCAAACCTGGTCTCTGTTCTCATGGAAATTAATGAAATTTTTATTTGCCCTTTGTTTTTCCTAAACATATATTTGGCCCTTCATCTTCCCCATGACGTCTTTGTATATGTGATTGGGCAGGTGCCAAGCTTTTTCTAGTAAAAAACCATTGAAATCGTCGACATTGGAGAGTACAACCAACTTTGACCACATAATTATGTACGAATCAAGCTCCCGTGCCTCCTCAGTCTTCACCTTAGCTAGTATTGATATGTATTAGACAATATATATTGTCCTTCATTTCTTCAAGAGGACTCAACTTGAATCCTTTTTAAGAAATGGCTCGTCCACAAGCATCCACCGTTTCATGCTTCGTTGGTTCTTTTATTTTAAAGAGGTGCCCTGTTGGTTTCTTGAAATTAACTATCTCCGTTTTGAACATGATTAAATGCAGAGTTGTAGAGTAAATGTGAATGATTTTTACAAAAATTAAAGAGAAAGAAAAAGAGTGAAGGGGGAGCTTGGTGAATAATGATGAATTATCAAGTACGGCATCTTTTCTTCAAAGTCAGTAAGATTTGAGGAGATTTTCTTAGGAACATGGAAACGTCAATCACGCAAGCAAATGAGAGACATCTAGAGAGAGAGAGAGAGAGAGAGAGAGAGAGAGAGAGGTGGGGGAGAATGCATCATCATGCATGATCATCATAAGACCCTGTCAAGGTGGTGGGGATGGGCGGTTGGTTTGAAAGCCTAGACTTTTTGGCATACTCCCTAGTTGTGTGCGGTTGGATGCTGCCGTATATAGAGAGAAAGAAAGAGAGAGAGAGCTTCAACCTCGAACCTTTGATGCAAATCCAACGTGGAATCTGTAAGACATATGACATCAACTAGTACTCCTAAAGTACGCAATGGTGGGTATAAATTATCGACTATTGGAAGAATAAGAAATAGCTGCCAAATTTGAGAAGAAAGTGGCTTCAATTGAATAACAATATAGTTCCTACAATCTTATGCCTACGAGAAGGCATCAGATTTTTACCAGGAATCCAACACCAAAGACCAACAGGTATGAAATCCAAAGCTAGTGTCTGATATGTGTACTCTATGGAGTTGTTTGCAAATGAAACACTTTATTAATGTCATATAAATTTGCTCTAAAAATTGAGGTAGATTCATAAATACAAATGCCTAGTTCTAGTACTTTCATAAAGTTGCTTTAAGTTTTTCAGTAAATTGATAAAACACTCTTATCATATAGTATTTTAACTACCAAAGGACCCCAAGGAGACTCGGTATGAACGTTTTGATCCCAACCATTAATGGCGTTTTCATCTTCTCGCACAGGGTATGGCTTCTTTCCTTCGACATAAAAAGAAGAGCGGCTTGCCAGCTAGAAAGATGAGGCCTTCCTGCCCAAAAGTGAAAACCAATAAACCATACTATTTCGAGTAAACTTGACCAATTGTCCAACAACTATTGCGTGTGTGTGTGCATGTGAACACAGATACACGCGGCCCTCCATGACGTCTAGGATTTATTTTGGAATTAATGCCCGTGAACATGCACCGGCATTGTATAAAAAAAAAAAAAACTTAAAACGTAATTTATACCTCCTTTTGCCTTCTATATGGATTTCCATTTTATTAATGAGAAATTATATATATATATATATATATATATATATATATATATATATATATATATATATATATATATATATATATATATATATATATATATATATATATATATATATATATAACGTGGGTTTCTTGGGTTTTTGATAGATACAAAGAATTCCTCTAGATGGTTAGGCTTATTAATTACCTCTTAAAGGTAGACCAAAGTTTTGGGTTCCCTACATACATAAACACACTTTTTTAAACTTAATTTGGTTGGTTATTATATTTTTTAAATTAAATTATTCATCTATACGCCCACACGCACAAAATGGAAGACCCAATTCACTTCTCCTTTTTGAAAAGAGAGAGAAGGGGGAGTAAAACGATACTGACAACCGGAGACAACAACAAATGATCCACATGCGGAGCTAAAAATGAGTATTCTGCTTTTTTGATGCGCCTATTCCTTCATTGAAGGACAGCTTAGTTCTCTAGAGGAGATTCAATGGCAGCTTAATTCTCTAGAGGAGATGTCAATGTCCAATAAGTAGGGTTGCAAATGGGTTATTTTTGTGCCTCTTCCTTTATAAAAAGGAAACCTTCTCTGAGGAGTCAATAACGAAGAACTAGCTTGGGTATGGATCTGGTCCGAACGTTATGTTGTTTTTCCGTTTTACCTGATTTGATTCCGGAAATTTCTCTGCCATATTTAGCTGTCCTGGATGCGGCTGGCAGCCCTACCAGTAATCGGAGACAGATCAATCGTGTGCTTTTCTTTACTGTCTGGAATATGCAGAGTATTCATTCTATCAAAATTGTATGAATCTGAAACTTCTGTCTCATTTCCAGCTTTTTAAAAATGATTGTATTAGGTGGAAGCTTCGGCCTTCTTCAAGTGGGGTCAAGCTCTTCTCACCCCAAAGAAAGCACATCTAATGTCTATCACAGATATTGGTCAATATGTCTTCCTCAACGTTAATTTTTCACTACAAAAAAAACATGGAATCATCTACGAATAGAAAAGCTATTGATCTTCACCTCCGGGGCGTAGAAAAGTTATGTAACAGATTACCTGCAGCCTAACATAACGAGAAAATCAATGCCTATTGTACTCCACCTTATCCTCATGAATATTAATAATATTTTGAAAAAAAAAATCAGCTAGTATAAATATTAAACAAAAAACACTCGTAATGACTAAAATTATCACTACAGTTCGAATACTTTCAATATTTTTGTATTAGTGATCTAGCACGGAGGACGTTGAAGCAAAAAGTTAGTCTTCAAGCTTGAGGGCATTATTGTAACCTGCAGTCATGGAATTAATTGAGTGTGCACAACACAAAGTATTTAGTGTTTGTAAAGGAACTACCGTGCTTTCTTGTTTTAATTGGGTAACAAACAAGTTGGAAGTATTTTAAACAACATTAGAATGTGCTTGCTGTTCACATCTTTATTTTTTCTGGTTTCCTCCAACCAATCAATAAGCAAACAAGCATATAAATACAGACATAAAGGGGAAGCATTACCTCCCCCACCTCAACCATGGCAGAGACTTCTGTAGTTGGCCACCATCTTCCTGGAAGGGAGTCATCAAGCCATTCCTCTCTGAAGATTTTTGGCTTCCAAATCTCAGAAGACCACGAAAGCAATTCACCGTCTTCCAGCAATGTAGCCATGGATACCGGCGGAGTTTTCGGTGGAGAAGGCCGGAAATTCGAGTGCCAGTACTGTTTCAGGGAGTTTGCCAACTCCCAGGCTTTAGGAGGCCACCAAAATGCTCATAAGAAAGAGAGACAGGAACTCAAGAGAGCTCAGATGCAGGCCTGTAGAACCCCCAAGTTGTATGGGATCCCAGCATCAGCTTTTCTAGCCCCTCATAGAGTAAGGATTTTGCCGAATTATGTCGATGACCGGAGCCGGCTTCCGACATTAATCCCCGGTTCTCGGTCTGCCCCCTATGTTTACTCAGTGCAACCTGGCGGGTACTCCGTTGGATCTCCGGTTGGTTTCCCGGCAGCATCAGCTCATGGCCATCACTCTGTATTTTCGTACCCGATCACAGCCAAGCCAATCATCACTGATGATGCTCACTCCCCATCCATATCTTCTTCGCCGTCCGCCTTGCAATCGTGTAGCACCACCCCAGGTACTATATCGAGTTTTTCCAGCGAATTCTCCGGCAAGAATGCCGGTCCGTCTCTTTCAAAATTTTCTGGGGAGATTTCAGACCAAGAAGTCGGGCTGGACCTACATCTCAGCCTTGCACCATGTGCGCCATGAAAAGGGTCATGCTTCACAAAATCCGTGGAATTTGAAAAAGGAACTCCTTCCCTCCCCTTGGTTTCGACTTGGCTAATTGCCTCAAGCTCGTTGGTTCAAATTGCCTATCATCTGGAGTGTTACTCTTGTTCAACAAATCTGCAGCTCCATCTACTCGATCGGCTTATCGTGAACTAGCTAGCTGTTTATTATAATGATGATCTCATTCCCTACCAGTAATAGTTGAATTTGTAAAAAATCGTTTTCTATATATTCTGCACAAAAAAGTGTGTAAATTTCTTTCATTTCTCGGAACAAAAAATGTAGATTTTTTTTTCTTATCTTAATTAAGAATTACTCTGTCTGTTTAGCCGTGAAACGTGTGTTTGTATATAATCTTTTAACTTCTGCTCTTGGGCCCTGAAAAAAAAGGAGGAAAAATGAAGGTACGTGAAAAAGAAGAGAAATGAAAAGAGAAATAAATCTGAGTAGCTTCTTGATCAAAGTGTTCCTCCTGGTCGACGTTGGGTACCTGTAAATAGCTGGTTTCCTCATTTTCTGCTAAATTTGGAGTGGGGGCAACGAGTCTGACCAGGTAATCAAATCTTTTGGGATGGAGCTTTATCTTCTATTTCCCTTCTTGAAAGTGTTAATGGCCGTCTCTTTGGATCTTCATTTCATTCCCTCTAAAAGAATTATACTCGTTTCTACTAAGTATACTCGTTTCTGTCCAACAATAGCAGTAGAGAAATATGCAGTAAATCTGGTTGATCTGGAACTCTTCAACAACTCCACAATATTTTTACAGGAAAAGCACTCGTTGCTCATTTTGATTACTAGTTCATTCTTTATGCAAAATTACCCCACATAGGCAAAAATTTCTAGATGATTTAAAGTATATAATGTTGCTGTCAGTTTATATTTTATGTGTCAATTGGTACATTGGCTTTGAGCATTCTCTCATATATTTTGCTTTATTACCGATAGATTCGCACGGGTCGATGCATGTCTATGCATAACATTGATAAAAAAGGATACAAGAAGCGAGGAAAGTACAATCAACCATTTGCCTCATGCCCAGGAGTTTGGTTAAGCATTGATTGGGGTATTGAATTCTTTAATGAAAACTCCCAACATGTTAGTTGAGGAAACAGGGACGTCCTTAACTTGGAGTCTCAAAGTGAAACTAAGTGGGCCTGTTTAATGCGGTACAGCGAGAGAGAGAGAGATGTCAACATCCCTCTAAAGCGGTTGTATATAAATAAAATTAAGAAAGGAAATTCAAGGGAAGGACAGGGCGACGTTTTCTTTTTGTTGTTTATCAAATTAACATTCGAAGTAAAATTTGCTGGGCATGTACATTTTCTTAAAGAAATCTTTTGCAGCATTGACTTCACATGTTTCTGCATTAAATTCACCTGATTTTTGCTGCAAATTATTGAAATTGCATGGTGACCTGCTTTGTAATTGGTTACACCTGGTGCATCTTCACACAAACACAGTCTCCTCCAAAAATGGCAGATACTAAAGCAAGTGCTGTGGCTTTCCGTCTTCCACAGGCACGCAGACAAGAGAGAGTGGTGGGAGTTGCTGCAAGCTGACGCTTCCGTTTCCTATGGTTGCATGCCAACTTTCTCGATGCACCACCAATCACTCAAAACATGACGTCGCCTTTTACATACAAAATGAAAACGAACTGCTCCAGTTTTCCATGCTTTGCCACCAACAATTAATGATTTCTTTTCTCTTTTTCATTGCCCGACAACTATGACCATGCACGTCCCCTCCTTTTAGTGACCTTTTGATGACAAATTTTTAATTTTTAACTATATATATATATATATATATATATATATATATATATATATATATATATATATATATATATATATATATATATAAGAACACAAAAGGATGACTCTGACTGCCCACTAGGTATGGGACTTTTTAATCTTCATGACAAGGGGTCGGTGGTGGATTCCTTCTGCTACTACAGCCCGACGACATGCCAGAGGAAGGGAGGGGGGGGGAGTTGTGTTCTTCCCTACTGCACCCGACGCAACCCCATTGAGGGCAAGGGGAAAGTTGCGCATATGGGTGGGAAATCCCCTCCCCCTTCCTTCATCCATCATGTGTGATGTACATGATTGAAAAACAGAAAAGGAACAAAGTTATGAAAAAGTAAAATAGGCAGTGCCGATGACTACAGATCATTCAATCATCTAGGCAAGCTTTAAACAAGTACTCTTAGTTATCAAAATACCATTGCTGAAGCCAAAGATTAAGGATGTCCGGCTTCCAAAAGCACTAATCCTCTTGCTAAAAATTTATTTAATGGTCCTACATATATGGATAATTATTTCTTGCATGTTGTCTCTCTGGAATTGTTTATTTCAAATGACATAATATAATATGTTTAGAAACTAGGAGGGCCAACTATCATTTAGACTTTGATAAACCTGTAAATAAGATTGTACTCCCAAGGGCTTTACGAGAGAAAATTTGTGTTGCATTCTTTGTTTTCATCTTAAATGAATTTTGAGCACCTCGTTGACGCTTTTGGAAAATCTATAGCTTCTGCTATTTTCTTTATCAATAGAAGCACAAACAATTTTGTTCCTTAGCATGTATCTACTACAAAAAAATATGGATTTACGAACACATGAGAAATCTCACATCGGTGAACGTCAATTTTTACCGATGTTTGGAGACAAATGTTGGTGAATATGAATTTTCACTGACATCCAGTGGCAGACGTCAGTGAAAACTTCCTTCACCAATGCATGGCTACATCATGTCATTGAAGTTTTCATTTTACCAATGTCGGCAACGTAGACATCGCTAAGTACCAAGAAAAGCTAGCTTTTACTGACATCCTATTTTAGACATTGGTAAAAGTGTTGAAATGACGCTAGTTTTACCGACACGTTACCATTCTCGCGTTAATGAAAGTTTTTTCCAAACAAAGAATTACCAACTCTGGTCACACATTAGCAAAACTTGACTTTCATTGATGTGTTGACTCCGGAGTCCAGTAAAACCTTTACCACATTAAAATCTTTGACGTTTCTAAGTATGTTTCTACCATCACGGAATCATGCATTGATAAAGCCTTTCCCACCTTATTACCTCTGCCTGAACACTTCTTCTCCTTTCTTCTTCTTGTCTCTTTTCTTTTCACTTCTGTCTTGTTCCCACCGGCCATTTTTCGGCATGTGGAGGCGTTCCCCATCGTTTTGGACAGTTTGAAGCTTTAAAAGGTTTGCCCCTCAATCTCCTAGCCCATTTTTCTTTTTTGTATATGTTTTTAGGTTATAACATGCTTGTATGATATACATCCAACTTTTTCTAGTAAGATATCACCGTTTTTGGGTAGTTTTTGGCTGGAAAACTTTGCAAGAATGTTTGTTGAGTTGAATACCTTCAATTTGATATATTAATTGTATAAAATCTCAATACAAATACAAAACCCCCGAATTAAGAGTGATGAAGAATACATATAGGAAGAGAAATGTCATCCCTTTGACATATGAGGCTCACATATGGAGAAAGAAAGCGAGACCATGAGAGACTGAAGTATGTGTTATTCAAATGTGAGTGGTATGATATCTTCATTGCATGTTAGAGGGGTATTGAAGGTGATGAATTTGGGCTCACTTGTGCTAACATCAGCTACAGGTATATGAAGGACGAACCATTTGTTTTAGCATCTCAACGTCAAGAAGTTTTCTATGTAAAGGATCCAATAGACAACAATTGACATATTGCTATAAAAACAAGATCAAGGGACTTGTACAACATATTGAGACATATGCCAAAATGTGATATAGATGTACAAAACTCATCAAATAGTAAAGATGACAATGGAGACAATGATATTCGTTGGGTTAGAATGAAGAACATGCAATATTGGTTAATAATTGGTATAATTACATATGTTTGCATTCGTTTATGGTTCCATTTTATACATTTGTTTTTCTTGTTGTAATTTTATGCTTTTGGTTGAAATTGATGTAATGTTTGTGTATTGTAAAGACACCATGAAGAGCAAAGATGCATGTAGTGAAGAGCAGACAACTGATGCACGCCCTCCTGAAAATGAATATGACAGAATTAGTTCATTAGTCAATCATCATATTGTGATTCATATGTATAAACTTTTATTTGATTTTCTTATAGTCCTTTCAAGTAGGAATACACATGGAATCACTTGAGCTTTAACTATTGCAAACTTAAGAAAAGACTCAAAGCACAAGTTAACAACAAACTTGATCGGCCAACCTATTGAAGTAAAGGCATAATATTTGACAACATATATTGGTAGATATGTGTGTGATCCAGTTGCCACATCATTGTTATATCATAACTTTTTTGACCTTCTAGCATCATTCAAGACAAATTTATGGTCGTGTGTGCATGTAATATTTTCATACAAAGTGTTTTGAAGTATTATACTGACATATACTTTAATATATGAAAACAATACAAATATAAATTTTCATAAGAAGAAAGAGTAGCTCTATGAAAGTTTATATATGAATATGCACGACTGTACAGGTATTGGAGGCATCAGTGTAGGAAACAACCTACAGGCCCTCAAGCTAATGTCAAAGTAGTTCAATTCAAAACCAAGTGCAATATCCCACAAGATCATTAAGAGTCCATTACCAATTATTTTGATGAATATAATGAGTTTATAATACAAAGACAACATTCAATAGAAATAATTGTATGTATTTCATATATTAAGGTTCTTTCATGTTTCAAGAAATCAGCAAAAAAAAATACACAAGCACATGCTAAATAGAAGTACTTGCATACAACTGACACACAGTGTTTTGCACATTTTAAGGAGAAAGAGGTATATGTTATATGTGTACATGTATTATATGATTGCAAATATTAACTGATATATTGTATTAATTGTAATATACAGTTTGGAGAAAATTTTGAATAGCCTTCACATATCGAGTTGATCATTGCTACTATGACCGGTAAGATCCCAAAGTACTCCAACCCTGAAACCAATGTTGTCATTGTAAGTCTTATTTGAACAATTAAATTTGAGTATCTAGCAGCATATATGTTATCATGTACTCAAATAATTACATGTTTCACGATATATGTTATCATATATTGTAGTATTAACTAAAAAACAACTTGAAACAGTGCTTGAAGGGATGCAATATACATAAAAAAGAATGATATCTACTCGAGGGTGATGGGACAAGAGAGAGATGGTAGAGTATGGATGATGAAGCTTGGTGTCAGTCTTTTTTAGTTACGTTCGTCCTCCAATTCAAGCGTCATACATGCCCTGCGAGAAGAAAATGCATTACTGAAGGATAAATTTTCTGCACTTGAGTCTCAGTTTCTTCAATCTCAGCAACGATTCCAAGAATTCCAGACACAAATTACTTAGTTTATGGTACAACAGTATAGTGATACAAGTTACATAACATTTAATTTGATGTAATGAGTTCTATTTGTTAAACTTGGTTTCTGATAGAACTAATATGTTCTCTTAATGTTTATTGTAGACATGCCGACACAACCAAACTTTATACGATTTCCACCTATACATTGTCGACAACATAAATAAACATCTTAGGATATACAATTCTCTAACTCACGTTGACTCCAAACAATAAGCATTTGATACATGTATATTGGTTGCATTTTAATGATTATAACATTAAACATAATACATTTCATGTTCAAATGCACTAACTTGATCGATGTTTCATATCAAAGGTCCACAACAAAATAACTATTATGGTTGTACTGTATTTGTGATGAAATTCATGGATGATTCACACAAAGTGCACAAACTAAAGTTTCCATAAGAAGAAGTCACAAATCATCCCCATAATGATTATTGGTGTTTGTTGATTGAACAACACAAGCAAAAAACACATGGTATTTATGTAGATTCCTCCTCCAAGAACAATCTACCGCTATGATGACTATATGTAATTTGTTGTATTATTTTATTGTAAACATAATAGTGCAACACAATACACTTCAAGAACAATGCACATTCATTTTCACTACTCTCTAACACACGACTATGTCACCGCGGTACCGGTACAGGTGCTGGTACGGGTATGGGAAAACGGGTATGGGTACGGCATTTTTGTTAATCTTGGTAGGCGGTACGGCAAAAATATTTATTTTTTTAATTAAAAAAATTATAAATTTTGAAAAAAAAAACAAATGATAGTACGACCAGATGAGGTGTATGTTAATTAAACCCTAAACCCTTCCTAATTCCGGTCCCTTGAAACCCTAAACCCTTCCCAATTCCTGTCCATTGATAAAGAGTGCTCATAGTGTAGAAAGAGTTTTGACTAAATCCATCACTATATTAACATTGAACATTGATTTCTCATGGTTTGGATGTCAATTTTTATAATATAAAGGGAATCTCATTATAAATATGCCGAGGAATGGAGCCTGACTCCTGCTAAAGCCAGCAACATGAAAGCAACCATGCGTGAATTTCATTTGATTCTTGCACAACCTTGCCAAAAAAAATCTTGCTTGAAAGCATCATTGCTTATCCATATGCCCCTAATCTGATATTGTCGTTGTTTCTGCACCGATTAGGAAAGAGCCCTTCCAAGTCGTGGTTGTGTTCAGCAAGCTTCTAGGAAATGGTGTAAATTATCACCACTCACAACATCAAGAGGGTCTGGTAACTCCTTTATGCATTCACATGAACAGAAACCCCTAGATGGGTTCGCAACACCGCAGCATGAAGTCGCCTCCTCTATTTCAAGCTCTCTGTGATGCGATTCAACATACACTTATGGGGCCTCTTGCATAATGTTAGTTGTTTGATTGTACTTCCTTCCTTCTCTCCCAACCTGGAAGCCCTCTTCCTCCTCCCCCAACCAGGCAACCCTCTTCTCTTCCTCCCCATCTTCCTTCCTTCTCTCCCAACCAGGCAGCCCTCTTCCTCCTCTCCTAACCAGGCAGCCCTCTTCTTCCCCACCTTCCTTCCTCCTCTCCCAACCAGGCAGCCCTCTTCCTCCCCACCTTCCTTCCTCCTCTCACAACCATGCAGCCCTCTTCCTCCCCACCTTCCTTCCTCCTCTCCCAACCTGGCAGCCCTCTTCCTTCCCACCTTCCTTCCTCCTCTCTCTTCCTCCTCACCTTCCTTCCTCTTCTCCCAAAACGGCCGCCGGAAAACCGTCGCCGTCAACCGGTCGTCCGTCGCCGGTCACTGTCCGCCGCCGCCGCTGCCCAACAAATGAGAAGCTGAAAACCTCCAAGCAGCTGCCGTTAGAATGCTTGAGAGGCGGAGAGGGGGACCGAAGAAGACGATGCGTGTTTGTCTTTTTCATCATGATATGGTTTGGATCTAGTTCTGACCCGAAACCAGATCCAAACGTACCACCGCGTATCGACATACCGATACTGCCGTACCGACATACCGGTACGCGAGCCAAACTGGCGTACCGTGGTGACTTAGCACACCGACATCCATTGACTATCACACAAGTAGTCACCTTCGATACCCAACATACATACATACGTAATTTCAACCTCATTTTCATATTTTGTACACTGCAGAGATGATTGAACTCACCAACCACAATCACTCGCACTCACCATCTCATCCACTATCAGATTCATTATGGAACCATCTATCAAAAAAATTAAATCCAAACAGCCGCCCTCAATATCATTGTATCAAATATCACTTGCCACAAGTAGTGACCCTCAATATCCAATAGATATATCACATAGATGTTTGAACCCACATAGGCTCGAACTTGGACTCGGACTTGTATTCAGACTCTTAGTCTCACATTATAAAACTCATTATTGAACCATCGAGATACAAAACATCACACTTTCAAATATCTTAAGAGAATCTCATTGTTTCGAATATTCGCTGCAATGATTAACACAATGTACTATGTAGTCATGTCTAACATGCGAAAGTATGAGAGACCACTATATTGAATGGGTGATGGTATGCCAAATAGCATCCTATTCAATGATTGTAAGTCCAATTATATTTTCTCATGTCTTTTTGTGTAGGGATGCATTTGACAATTCAACAAGTTGATTATGGTACGCAATAACACACTTCCAATCACATGAAGTTAGCAGTATTTCTACCACACTCATATAGATTCTTGTTGTTTGGAATATCACTAAAATGTCTGACATAGCACAATCAAACTGGCAGAAGTTTTTTAAGGGAGAAAGGTGCAAAGCCAAACAAGTGTAAGGAGTCAACCCCTTGTACGCAATTTAATCACTACTATTGAGGATAATTTAAAGTTTCGGAATGAAATCCATAATACAATGATTATCTATTTTTACTCCTTAGTTGTGAGTGTTGTACGCAGGCTATTGATGAGTTTGAGAAAAAGTTGGAGTTGTTTTGATAGAACCACACTAAGATAACCTTGACATCATGTTTCATGGTAGATTTGTGTTATGAAAAATTATTTAATTATGTGTTAGATTTAGCATGTAGTTAGGGAGATGCACAATGACTCAGTATTTGCTGTGCTGACTGATAGATTGAATGAGAGAATGAAAACTCTGATTGGAATAACATAATGTGAAATTGTCTATCTAATTTTGTCCCCACTTGAATGATTTGATTTCACTTGTACAATATGATTGTAATTGTGTGTTTTATTCCAGTTCATTCTTCACTATTTGTAGGCTGACCCAAAATATTCGGTGTTATATGTCGTCAAGAACAAAAAGAAACATTTGTGGTTGTACAATTTTGTTGCCTTCCTTAACCCGTACATTAGTATGCATGTTAAATATTATATTGTTGAGAAGAAAATATTTCATTGGACGACCCTGATTTCAACATCCCCTTATGTTGTATAGTGTCTTTACAAGAGCATTCTATTACAATCTAAACGACTACAATTTATTTCTCGTCAAATATCCCCAACAAAAAAACAACTATGATTGTGGTGTGTTCATGATGAAGTTTATGCATGGCCTCTTTTGTGCATAGAAGCCAAGATTTATACAAAAAGATGTTATGAACCATCTTCAGAGACAATATCACCTTGTTTTACTTCATTGGTGACTAAAGAACAATAGGATAGTGATTCATTAACCTTCAACCCTTAGTTAAGATGCAAGATGTCATTGAGTTCCACTACATAGCCAATAGATATTTTTGATATCACTTGTACAAAATAATTTTTAAAAAAATTATCATATATGTTATATCATAAGTCTTATTGCACACCCTATTTCTCTTTCTATGCACTATCATGTACAGAGTAACACTCACCAAGCCCCGGCTTTGTGGTAGTCTAAATAAAATTTTTTGTCTTTGTTATATCACAAGTCATACTACACTGCCTATTACTCTTCCTATTGCATTGACTAGATTATAATCAGACTCTTGTGCAAAACATTTGTAGAACCAGCCTCCTCTTTATATCACAAGTTATATCCCACTCCCTATCGCACTGTCGCATGTAGTGTCGTGCTTACTATTGGTCAATTGAACAAAACACTGTAATACAAAACATTCACTATAGTTTTGTTGCACTTGCTATCGCTCTCTCTATCGCATATCGCATAAAGTATAACAATCACCAAACCCTAACTCTATGACAGTTTAAATAAAAATTCTCACCTTTGTTATGTCACAATTCTTGCTGCGCTATCCCTATCACACTTAATAGATTATATAGATAACTCTTGTATAAAATACTGGGCAATGTGTGAACTATGTGCAAGTATAAGTAACCAAAAGAAATAAAAAATCATATAATATTATACAGTTCTTCTAAGGAAAAGCTTGACTTTGCTTTATTAACAGAACACACTGATAATTGTTCAATGAGGAAGCATATCCATGGATTCTTGTTGGAAACAATGTAAATCCACATGGCTCTGTAACAATAAACACTTTGCATGCTACGGTAAACTTGCATAAATAATAGTAGTAAACATCAAAACTTACCAAGAGACTAGTAATACTGCCACTTGGATATAACTCGCACATTAGGTGGGGATGACATCATTGTTTCAACCTTGTGATTTTCTACTTTTATATAACTTTGTAGACTAGTTGATTGTTCCTACAGAGTACTTAGTTGTTTCTTTTTCTTTCTCTTGTATGTATTTTTCAATGCACTTTTTGTCATACAATGATTGATATCAAATTTTGGCTTCCTCTTCAAACCTTTTGCATATGTATCATTCCATCATTGTTGACAACATTGATGGCTAACTTATCAAATATGATACTTACGCTAAAATCGTTCCACCTCTTCTTTGGTGGGTCAAGGTCATTGGACTAACTCTTTGAGGCTAACATTTTGGTTGCATTGCTCTCGTGGCAAAGTGGCAACACTTTGTCTAGAGTTTCAATTACAAACTACCACATACTTTCATATACTCAATTGTCTCTTGTTGTCAACTCTATAACTGGCATGAATGATCAACATAGAAGCTGGTAACCAAAGGTGATGTGATGTTTAGGATCCTCATCAAAAGGTACCATATTCAGTGTATGAAACCATGAAGATTCTCATCACTGAGTATGAAGATCACTCCCTATCACACTGCCACATGTAGTGTATGCATTAGTGTGTGAAACCATGAAGACCCCCATTGCTGACCTCATGCACAATAGTGTGCAAGATAGTGTTGAATGTAGTGTGCGACACAAGACTATTAATACACCTCATCACACATGAACAAAGTGATAGTATGAGTGGTATTATGTGAGTGACAAAGTATCATACATAACCCAAACTATAGTGTATGCGACCGTGTTCAACCATTATTACTTTTGCAATTATATGTGAGTGATAGTGTATATGTGAGTGTGCGAAACCGTGAATGCCCTCATTGCTGATCACCTGCATCATAGTGTGCGGAATAGTGTCATTAGTTGTACATTTTCTTCTTATGTGTGAGTAGCGTTGAACTTTATAGAGTGTGGAAGCGCTCATTCAATTTTTTCAAATATCCATCGTTGGAATAAAATTCAGAGTCTGCAAAACACATTGGCATTGTGAAAATATCGAATGCAGGTAGAATGATCAACTACGATCTAGGAAGAATATACACTAACTTCTTCCTTGCTTTTCTTGTTTCATTTATTAGGTACAAGCGTTGCAACTCTTCCAACCTTCCTGCAATTTAATGACTAGATGGGAACAGTAATTGAATGACCTGTAAGGCAACGTAGTGCCACGAGTCCCACCATCATGCTAAGTGGGACTTGATGGATCTCGACGAGGTGAGAGCTCCCTGTTGGGATTTCTCCATCTGGATAGTCCTATGTCGATACGGGTCCATATCCGTTTCGGATCCTTAAGTATAAATACAAGACTTGTGTCTTGTGATGGTGTGAGACACAACAAGTTTTTACCGTCTGGGTAATCGGTCCCCTTAGCCATACGTGAATTGCCTCTCCCCATCACTAGGTTGCTATGGCTGAGGAGAGAAACCCACTGCCGCTGCCACCGCCGCCGCCGCTACCTCCACTGGGGAACGACTCTATGGGGACTGTAGTCGTTCTTCCCACAGCCGCCGACATTCAGTCGGCGGTCGCCTCTACAGGTTCTTCTTCCGCCCTATATGAAACACATGGATCTATGAATGGTTTTTGATTTCTGCATTTGCTTTTTGTGCGCTATCTTGTTTCATCGCAAAGCTCCAACAATGGGTTATGGGCCCACACCACGATTCCGCTGCGTGTTTTCCTTTGCATTTTGTTTTCACGCAAAGAGAATAGGGCATAAATGTGGAAAGAGGGCGACAGCCTCCATCGCGTGGGTGATGGAAGCCGTCGGCTTCCATTGCAGCCGCAGGGACACCAACAGGGATAGAGACGGTTGGTTTTGGGCAGGCGTTTGTCATCGAAAAGCGACGGACGGCCTCCAGCCCATCATGGTTCGACCCCCTCCCCGACGGCTCCCTTGCATTTGTGGCAGCCACGAAGGAGGAAAAAAAGGGCAAACCGGAGGAGGGATGGGCATTCAAGCGTCGACCGCTCAAACCTTGCGACGTCTGGCCGCCATCCACAGGCGGCGGGAGTTTGGAGTGAGGCCGCTCGAAGCCTTGCGTCGTCCAGCCGCCATTCACAGGCTGCGGGAGGCGGAATCGAAGATCGTCCGACGCCCTCCCTTTCGTTTTCTGTTTACAGCATCAAAGAAGAGGGGGCGAGGTGTTCTTGCCCACCAGCCACTGGGAGTGGCCAGCGGTGTCACCGGGTGCCGGACCGCACCAGGCGACGGCCAGAAGCCTCCGACGGCCGGTGGAAGAGCTGGTTGAAACGCCCCCGCCGTCCCTGTTCTCTGCCGTTGGGCGACGACGGCGTTAGGCGGTTTCTTCGTTGCCTGAAACCGCTCCTAGGTCGAGCGGGAGTCGGTCGGGCAGAAGTAGGAAGGCGGGTCGTGCCCGGGTCGGGTCAACTGACCCGACCCGGATCATAAAAGTTAAAAAAAAACATTTCTGTTGCCGCTCGACTTCCGCCCGCCTGACTTCATTTTGGATCGGGTCGGGTCCTGTCGACCCCGACCCGGATTCATACCACCTGATTTGCTAAATAGAACCGATTCAGTTTTGATTGCACCGAGTCGGGGTCTCAGAGAACCGGTTTGACCATTTCCAGACCAGTTCATCCGGTTTTCAGGCCGGTTCATCCAGTTTTCAAACCGGTTCTAGACTGGTTCTCAGATTATAAGACCGGTTCTTCCCATTTTGAATGATTGAGAGCATTTTTTTGAGCGGTACAATTGGTTTTAACCCGGTTTTAGTCATTCTTCAACAGGTTCATTCCCTTTTCGGACTGGTTCATCTAGTTTTCTACCGGTTCAGTCCATTTAGGACTGATACGGGACCGGTTCTAAGCTAGAGGAAGCTGGTATATGTGGTTTTATGCCCATTTAAGGTGTCTAATGAATTGGTTCGATCATTTTAGGTCGATACGGGACCGATTCATTATGTTTTATGGAGCTTTAAAGAATAACTTAGACAGCATTAAGTTGCTTATGCAGAAATGATTCATGTGATTCGCGTGTTTCATTTTATATGTGATTTTATAACATATTCTTGTATCATGTGTTATTGAGGATTATGCTAAGGTTAATTTTTATTGCATGATCATAAAGTTGTACAATAACGCTAATGTAAAGAGCTTATGATTAGTTAAATTATGTTATACCTCGCCAAAGTGACTACGCATGATTTAAAGACACATTAGTGTTTCATGTTGTACTTACTCTCATTTGAAGTAACATTATTACCCAAAGGTAGTGTGTTATGTTCAAGAGAATAAGTAGAGTAAAATTGAAAATAGATTCTTACATAGTTTTGTCATTTTACACCCAAATGTGTTATGCTTAACTATTGTTTGAATTTACATTTCCTAGTTTTACTAGATAAAGTTAAGACGGAATACATGTGCGTATTAGGTATATTACCAAAGTAGTATCCTAATGACCCATGGTATTTGTCTTGAAAATAGTAGACATAAAGAGTCTTTTATTTAGTCTATTGTTCCATATAGTTTGTCTTATATGATGCATGTCAACTTATTGATGTCTTTTGTCGTCTGTTGTACCTGGTTCTATTTATTTTAATGGCTCAAATTCTATCCATTTACTTGATGATTCGAATTGTGCTGAATGGAAAAAAAAGGTTGTATTTATATTGGGGTATATGGATTTGGATATGGCATTGAGGTGACCTGAGCCACCACCTCTTATACCACAAAGTACACATAATGAAACAGTGTACTTTGACAAGTGGGAGCGTTCTAACCGACTAAAGCTTGTTGCTTTTGCAATTAAGGGTCGCTAAGAATATATGCAATGCTATCCCACCTTGTAGATCAGTGAGAGAGTTCTTGGATGCAGTTGAAGCTCAATTTGTCAGCTCTCATAAAGCCAGAGCTAGTACTCTAATGTCAAAGTTAATATCTATGAAATATCAAGGAGGGGGTAACATTTGCCAGCATGTGTTAGAAATGAAGAACATTGCTTCTCAATTGAATGACATGAAGTTGACTATTTTTGAATCTTTCTTGGTATTCTTTACTTTGACCTTTTTACCAGCTGAATACACTCCTTTTAAGATCAGTTACAACACACATAATACTGAATGGACATTCAATGAATTGATGTCTAAGTGTGTTGAAGAGGAGGAAAGAATGAAGGGTGAGAAGTTGCAAAGCGCACATATGGTTTCTCACTCTGGGGCTGGTAAAATTGGCATAAAGAAAAGTTCAATGAAAAGGAGTGCCAAGAAGAAGTCAACAAGTCAAACTGCTTCTCAAACTGCGCAGACTAACTTAACTCCTATAAAGTGTTTCTTTTGCTAGAAAAAGAGGCATAAGAAGTCAGATTGCATCAAATATAAGAATTGGTTAGAGAATAAATATAATATGTCATTTGTTTCATTTGAAAGTAATATGTTACATGTTCTTAGCTGGTGGATTGACTCTGGTACTAATAAAAGATGATTCGTACATGTTATAGCACCGTCGTTTGGGTCATATATCTGAAAAGAGAATAAAGAGACTCATAAGTGAAGGGATCTTACGATCTCTTGATTTTACAGATAACGGCATATGTGTAGATTGCATAAAGGCAAAACAAACTAACATATATAAAGAAGGTGTCGAGCGATGTACTGAAAAGTTAGGAATTGTTCACACAGATATTTGTGGATCTTTCCATCCTTGTTACACAGACGAAAGGTATTTTGTCACCTTTATAGATGACTATTCTCGGTATCTGTATCTGTACTTAATCTTTGAAAAATCCGATGTGTGTCAAGTTTTCATTGACTATTAGAAAGAAGTAGAGAAACAAACCGGTGAGGTTATCAAAATAGTCAGATCAGATAGAGGTGGTGAATAGTACTGAGATGGGACAAAGAGAGAGACCATTAGCGCGATTTCTAAAGGAAGAAGACATTGTGACTCAATACACTATGCCAGGCAGCGCCTACCAAAATGGTGTTGCTGAAAGAATCATACGCTTAAAAAAATGGTTCGAGCTATGTTAAATTATTCAACTCCCCCTCTAACCTTGTGGGGTGAAGCTCTTAGGACAGCAGTGCATGTCCACAATAGGGTTCCTACTAAAGATGTTCCCACAACTCCTTATGAATTGTGGACAGGTAGGAAACCTTCTCTCTCTTATATGCACATACGGGGATGTCCTGCTGAAGCTAAGTTGTACAACCCTTAGATAAAAGCCTTTGATCCTAGAACAACCAGTGGTTTCTTTATTGGTTATCCAGAAAGATCGAAAGACTATAGGTTTTATTGTCCATCTCATACACCACATATTGTTGAAACAGATAAGGCTAAGTTCCTGGAAGATGACTCATTTGAATTACATGCATTACAAATCCTCAATTTTGAGGAAATACATGATACTAAAAGTAGACCTAATAAAGAAAATGCAAGTGTGTATGATTATGTTGTCTCTCATGAGGACATGAATGCAAATCATACAGGTAATGCATCAGATCCAAATGAATTAAATGTAGATCATACTGATGAACACGAACGGGATGTAGACATACAAATTGAAAATAATCAATTACCTGTTCGTAGATCTGCAAGAGCCAGGAGATCTGCCATATAATCAGACTATGTGGTATACCTACAAGAGTCTACTGATTTCATAGATGTTGATGATGATCCTCTCACGTTCAATGAAGCCGTTGAAAGCAAACAATATAGGTACTGGATTAATGCCATGAAAGAAGAGCTTGACTCTATGGCTAAAAACCAGACATGAAGCCTTGTGTCGTTGTCTAAAGGAGTAAAACTCGTAGGGTGTAAATGAGTCTATAAGACCAAGAGGGACTCTAAAGGCAACATAGAGAGATACAAAGCAAGATTGGTTGCTAAATGATTCACACAAATGAAGGACATTGACTATAATGAGACATATTTACCTGTCTCTGTTAAATAGTCAATAAGGATTGTCCTTGCACTTGTAGCTCATTTTGACTTAGAGCTACATCAGATGGATGTGAAAACGGCTTTCTTGAATGGTGATTTGGATGAAGAGGTATATATGGATCAACCTCAAGGGTTTTCTGAGAGTGGTAAAGATCATTTGGTTTGCAAGCTTAATAGAGCGATTTATGGACTTAAACAGGCCTCACGTCAATGGTACATTAAGTTTTCCGAAGTCATTACGACTTTTGGGTTTACAAAAAACATCATTGATCGATGTGTGTATCTTAAGACATGTGGGAGTAAGTTCATAATTTTGACTTTATATGTGGATGACATTTTACTTGCTTCAAGAGATCTTCAATTGCTAACAGAAACCAAATATTTTCTTGCATCTCATTTTGAGATGAAGGACATGGGTGAGACTTCATTTGTTCTCGGCATTGAGATTCGTCGAGACAGATCTAAATGTGTTTTAAGTCTCTCCCAATCAACATACATCAATAAAGTACTTAAAAGATATGGGATGGAGAATTGTTCTCCTATTTCGGCACCCATAGCTAAAGGGGATAAATTGAGCCTAAATGATTGTCCAAAGGACGAATTTGAAAAGGCACAAATGATCAACATTCCATATGCATCAGCGGTTGGCAGCTTGCAGTATGCACAGATTTGCACTAGGCCTGACATTTCCTTTGCTGTTGGCATGCTTGGTAGATTTCAGTCTAATCCAAGCATGGCACATTGGAAGGCCATAAAGAAAGTCATGCGGTACTTGCAAGAGACAAAAGATTACATGTTGACATATCGCAAGGTGGACCATTTAGAAGTGATTGGTTATTCTAACGCTGATCTTGAAGGATGTATCGATAGTAGAAAGTTTACTACTGGTTTTGTTTTCATTCTATCAGGAGGTGCCATCTCATGGGGGAACAAAAAACAGACTCTGTCTGCTGCTCATACCATGGAAGCAGAATTTATTGCATTTTATGAGACTACATCACCAGCAATTTGGATAAAGAATTTCATTTCACAGCTCAAGATAGTGGAATCTATTGAGAGACCATTTAAGGTTCATTGTGATAATGAAGCTGCAATGTCTTTTTCCAACAATAACAAAAGTACTACTTCTTGTAAGCATATGGAACTTAAGTATTTTGTTGTTAAGGAAAGGACAGAGAATCAACTAGTGTGTATTCAACACATTGAAACTACAGATATGGTTGCAGATCCTCTTACTAAAGCGCTAGCATCTGGTATGTTCTTTGAACATGTTAAGAGGATGAGTTTGTGTAGTTCAATGTAAATACACTATTATGCAGACATTTATGAATGTGATCACATACAGTTTGTTGATTTTCAATTAAGTTTGTTGTCTATTTGTTTTGTATTCTCATTTGTTTATTGAGAAGTTTTGTAAGACAACAAGGTGAGACCTTGGAGTGGATTTTAAGGCTAATCCATTCATTTTGTTTACCCTTGATATTGACTTGGACTAGTGGGAGATTGTTGGGATTTCCCCATCTGGATAGTCCTGCGTCGATACGGGTCCATATCCGTTTCGGACCCTTAAGTATAAATACAAGACTGGTGTCTTGTGATGGTATGAGACACATCAAGTTTTTACCGTCTGGGTAATCGGTCCCCTTAGCCATACGTGAATTGCCTGTCCCCATCACTGACCTGCTATAGCTGAGGAGAGAAACCCACTGCCGCTGCCACCGCCGCCGCCGCTACCTCCACTGGGGAACGAGTCTATGGGGACTATAGCCGTTCTTCTCACAGCCGCCGACATTCAGTCGGTGGTTGCCTCTACAGGTTCTTCTTCCGCCCTATATGAAACACATGGATCTATGAATGGTTTTTGATTTCTGCATTTGTTTTTTGTGAGCTATCTTGTTTCATCGCAAAGCTCCAACACTCCCAACCCCAATAGAAGCCCCAAGGCACACGAAAGGCTGGGAAAGGAGATCGAGTTGTGTGCACCCTCATGTGCGTGAAAACTTTTATGCACCTGGGGCACATGAATTGTGTTTCAATATTGTTTTCAATAAAAAAGAAGAAATATTGCATTAACCTAAATATCCTTTTAGTGCAAGTACTCAATCAAAAACAATAATTTTTGCATGGGTTTCAATATTGTCTCCAAAAAAAAAGAAGAAATATTGCATTAACCTAAATATCCTTTTAGTGCAAGTACTCAATCAAAAAGAAGATTTTTTGCAGAGATGCACAGAACATGTATTTTCTTTTTTACGCTCGGGCTTGTTACGAAAAACTCAGTTTGAAAAAAAAAATTGGTCATCAAGGCATCATGTTTTCTTTTGTTGCAGAACCTATACCACTAAGATCACTTCTCCATTGCCAACTATGTCTAAACCTAGAATCTGAAGATCATTTTGCGCCATGTCTATGAACTATTTCAAGTTTACTTTCGTGGTCATAGACAATCCAATTCAAATTCAAATCGGGCTTCCTATTTATTTAGACGATTCAAGACCTATACTCACCCTTCCAAGCAAGAGATGTAAATCAAATACATCGGATTGTTGATTCGATTTTTGCATCCGTTTAGTAGGATTGGGGTCTCATGACAGTCTCATGACTCGAATCCCAAACTGGTTTTGCAATTGCTTCCGACGTCAAGGCCAAGGTGGAAGCCTACGTAAATTTTGAATTAAGTGGAACTCGATAAAGATGAATCCCGCACGGATTCGAACCGTTTGCGGGTCTGAGCCGGATCAGCACCAGAAGTAAATCGAGCAAAGGACTTAAATATCCAATACGAGAGCCTCTCCCTCCCTCCCTCCCTCTCAGTCTGTCGCTACGTTGAGCTTCTGCCTCTTGCCCATCCCAGGAACTCGTCGACCATCGTTTGGTTCAAGTGATCACCTTAGCTTTGGCGAGCAATTGGACGTATCAGTTGCGTACTTTCTTGCTTCTTTCATGGAAAACTTTGTTCATTAACTCATCTCTCGATGGTATTTCCGGAAGTTGCATAAGGGCCTTGGTCTCCATTTCTCTTGGTCTCCTTTTCTTTCTTTCTTTCTTCTTCTTCTTCTATTTTTCCTTTTTTCCACATTTTACTAGACTTATGGCCCAACCAATGGAGTTCCGAAACTGTGAGTTTACTTGCCGAATATGGAAGTTGCGGTCGTCCATTTCGTTCCTCGAACGCTGTTGGAAAATATGGATGAGTGTGAAGTGTTTGTGGAAATACTTCAACTTTGATAGGGCTTCTAAGATAGTTTGCCCAATTGAATAATTTGTTTCTTTTGATTTCATCTTTTAATTGTGTCAGTGATGAGCTGATGCAAAATGCTTTCTAGTTCTCTTGCTGTACCCCTTGAACTACTCGTGCAGAATTAACCGAACATGGAAGATCCATGCCACATAGGCTTACATAGAAGTAAAGATAATTTGCAGGGGCATGTGTAGTTTCGAGTTCTCTCTGGTTTACCTCGAACAACAAAGGATGGGATGGCTATCTATCTTTCCTAACAATTTAAACTGGGCTGGATTTAGTGAGCTTTTTCCTTTCGCTTCTGTGAAAAATAGTAGAATCTGAAGATTCCGCTGTTTGATGCGGACGTGCATATGTTCGTCTGATTCGCCCAGTCACGTATACTCTTCGTGCTGATGATATGCAACGCCATTCTTCCTTGCAGGTCGTTGATGGAAATGCTGCAGGCACTTACTGTACCTGGAGCATGTGTACCTTTTGAACAGAGAACCGTTTTTCGAAAACATCAATCTCCCATTGTGCGGAGAGTAACAGCCAGCTCAACAGGCAAAGATGGAAAGAAATTGGAGTATACACCATGGCTTGTTGTTGGACTTGGAAACCCAGGGAACAAATATCACGGCACCAGACACAATGTATGTGTAATGGTACTTTCAAAATACAATCATGATGTAGCATGTTCAGGTCTTTGGAAGTTAACAAGTTTTGTGATGATATTGCAAAACCAGGTTGGGTTCGAAATGATTGATCGTATTTCGAAAGAGGAAGGCATTATCATGAATACGATACAGTCAAAAGCCTTAATAGGCATAGGTATTCCAATGTATTTGTAATTAAGATACTCAATGTCTTTCTTCATAACTCGTCCCTACTCTCTTGATTGATTTCCTTTATACTTTGTAAAAAATGAATAATTCTGTTTGTTAGAATTCCTTATGTTTAGAAATCAGTGGATGTGCTTTGTGTTGTTGCATTGTCAATGCAGGTTCCATTGGGGAGGTTCCAGTTCTACTTGCAAAGCCTCAAACCTACATGAACTTTAGTGGAGAATCCGTTAGTACTTCTTATCTTGACATTTTTGTTCTGTGCCTTTTCATGAGTCATTCCTAACTTTCCTGGGTACAGTTGTTTTAGTGACGGTTACTATTTTTCTGTTAGAGTTGGTAAAGATAATTTTGTTAATTACTGGTTGCTTCATTTAATGTATAAATGCAGTCATCATATATAGTGGTTAAACTGGCTGCTTACGAATTCAAAAGATAAGACAATTATTCCTTAAACAGGTTGTTCAACTCTTCCTCCAATTGGTCTGTTATGTGCAAAATGTTAAAATTTGATATGATCACTCACATGGAAAATTCGTGAACTATATATACCAGATATAAAGAACAAAGAAAAAGTACAAAATCATATGTTTTCTACTAATTTCATAAAATTGATGATGGGTCGAAATAGTTTTTGAAATTTTAAAAGAACAAAAGAATATGGCATGGTGAAGAAGAAAAAAACAACTTTTAATTTAGATGGTGATTCGAGATGAAGGAAGCAAAGAATCCATGTTCAAGGATTTTTTATCAAGTCTCTTGAAGAAAGCGACTAATAGTGAGAAGATTGAATGAGAAGAGATCATAGGCCCATTAGTGTTGTGATGGTAAACAAGAAAAAGAAGTGTTGATTTAGATGCAGATTGAATTCGAAGGAAGCAAAGAATAATGCTGAGCAAGTCCAAGGATTTTTTGTTATGTCTCTTGAAGAAAGTAACTAATAAAGAGAAGATTTAAAGAAGAGAAGAGATCACAGGCTTAGATTAGGATATCAGAAATGAGGGTCATGCTTCCAGGTTGATCTAATAAGATATTGGTGTACGTTGATGTATCAGCAGTTGTCTGTACAAGTTAGTTGCAGGACCAGTACTCTGGTTATGTGGAAACAGGTGTCTGTTCACATCTATTTGTTACAATTTTTCACAACAGTCATTTGATGAACAAATCCAGAAAGGAAACTACACCTTTCTATCAAATGTCAGATTAAGGATGTGTTTGAGAGGGTGGGACATGGTCTCTGTGACGCTACATCTGGAATGCAGCATCATTCTCTATCAGGATTTCTGTTGCATCCCAAGGGGTGTGACAGAAATAATGGAAAAAGTGGCTTGAAGGTAATGTGGGTACTTTCGATAAAGTCTTGTACCATAAATTGTGAAGCAACAAATACAAACGTGGTATAGGTGTAGGAAATACTGCCACAGAGTATTTCCTCTCTTAGCTGGTATTGGATTGCCAAAAGGATAAATATGTAACCGCTCTGGATATTTGAAAGTGAGAAATGGGGAAATCTTAGGTGCAGTATAAGGTTTCAATCAGCAGCTTAGTAGATGAAGCCAAATGCTGGAATTATGTGTTACTGTGAAACACTCAATGTAGAGACAATATATCCATCTTCTATTTGAGGTTCATTCAATGAACAAGACTCCAAATATTTGAGTCTTTGACTATTTGATGGACATATCCTGCTAGTCTTTACTGTAGATTCAAATTTAAAAGCTTTGGTGTATCTTCAATCATTGTCACAAATATCATCTTTCTCTCAAAATATCATGTTAAAAATGGAAAAGTAAGGGAAAAACACAAAAATAGTTACGATATTTTTAAAAATTTCCAAAATGAAGTTATCACAATTTTTGACAATTGTTTAGTATATTTTAGATTCTTCATTGTCTATTTTAACATTTTAATATCTATTTTTGAATTTTTATCCACGTTTTTCTAATAAAATTAGTACAAGACTCAAAATCTCATAATTTTTTAAATAATTAATTTTTTAAATTATTGACATTTTCTTGAGAGAAACCATCGAACCTCACATATTAGAACCTGGGAAAGATATAAGAATACATAACAAGGCAAAACTAAAAGTTAGCTTATTGCTCTGATGAGAGAAACACTATTAGATGTCTTGTTTGACTAAACACTAAACAGTTTAAATTTTTGCAGCTAATGTTGCTGAGACAGAAAATTGATGAAGCTCCATCTGGGCTTTAAGTCACTACCAGAAACCTACCTTCATTCTGAGCCTTCTAGTATACAAACTTTCTCCCATTCCCATTTCAATGTGATAAAGGTCTGTTAACTCTAATGTCATAAAATATTTTGTCTGACTCTTCCATTCGATATGTCACACATATAAATTTATGCCTGACATGTTCTATCCTATAAAAACTAAAGATTAATGCCATAAATAATGCACTTAGGTTTCATATATCTGTCCATTTTTTTTGTTTATCATGACATGGCAATCTCAATTGTTTATCCATCGTATTTCATTTGTTATTGGCAATGTTGAATATTTCTAGTATATTGACTTGCGTACATTTAATTGTTCTAATTTGCCAATAAGAGTTAATTAATATGACTACAGTAGCTAACTTTATTTTTCGTTATTTTAAATGAAGGTGGGACCTCTTGCAGCATACTATCAAGTACCAATTCGCCATATCCTGGTGGTACAGTCAGTTTTATATTTGTTCCTCCTTGTATTTATGCATTTATATGTTGAAACAAGGAATCACTTTTACTTTGAATTCTAGGTTTACGATGAGATGAGTTTACCAAATGGTGTCATGAGGCTCCAACCAAAAGGAGGACATGGACATCATAATGGGTGAGTCATTGCTAAGTTGGTGGATTATTATAGTGATATTTTTATACAACAGGCTGACATGTAAAGGAACATTGTTAAGCCACACAAGGTGTTCTGTGGTTAGCAGCTTTGGAAGAATGTGCTTAGCAATTGAAGCTGCCTTTTGGTGGTAATATTATGTGCCAAAGCCAGAGTTTCTGAAAATTTTATTTGTCTGCACGATCTGTTATGATCAGATTGAGAAACCTCTCATGCTTTGGCATGATGATGATATTGCAAAAGAAGAATCCTGTGACAAGGATATTGTTTGCACTAAAGGACATGAAGGTTATTTTTGTATTGTTTCCATTAAGGTTATCATTTACTGGTTACCTTGTTTGTTATCTGTAGATGTGAGAAGAACACTACAAAGCCATGATGATGCTTGAAGATATAACAGAATATTTGATATAAACAGACTATAGTCTCTATTAGCGCACAGGCCACAATTCACATGCAGGCATCCTAATGCTATATAGCCTTCTTGAATTGCAACTTTTTCAAGCATATTTGATTTCCTCCTTTAATCCGATAGGTTTTCTGATGTACTGTGGTTTAGAGATAGATCGGGTTCCAGATTTGGATCCAGTTAGACTTTGGATCCACCTATGGTCTGGAGTTTTATGCTGTAGTGTAGGCCTTATGCTATTGGTGTCATTTGGGGCTGTTCACAAGTTGAGTTTGAGCCGAGCTGAACCGGCTCTCAGCTAGAGTTTCTTAAACAAAATTCGACGTCCAGCCGTGTTCGGGTCCATAGCTCTAGCTCGGGTCGGCTTGAATTCTAAAAACTCGAAGTCGGCTCGTTTAAGCTCAAGCTGAGGATTTGCTTGAGCTGATCTAAGTATTTCATTAAAAATTTTAAGTTTTAAAGAAAGAGGCGGCATGGAGGCTTGAACCATTAAAATCACACCTACAAGTTAGGCGCACATCTATTTGAACTATCTAACTTTTATAATAATATTATGAAACATATTATATATATTCTCTTTTTGAGCTTAACTAAGTCGAGCCCACTAACTCGAGCTCGACTCATTTACGTGATCGAGTTCATTTCTTAACTCGAGCTTGACTCGTCTATTAAACAAGTCAAACTCGAGTTGAGTTTGTCGAGTTCAAGTCGATTTCGAGTTAGCTCGACTTGTTGAACTACTCTGATGTCATTACTTAATTTTTAAGGAGTTTGTTTTATACACAGATCATGAGGCATTAAAGTTTTTGCAAAGCCAAAAGAAGATTAGTGCCTGGTATGTAAGTCAATTTCCTACAAGAGACATTTTTTACAAACATAAGTCCAGTAATCTTAATAAAGTTGCTGACGCTCTTAATAGGAAAAATAGTCTCCTTTTGATCATATCGGTCCATGTTATTAGCTTTGAGGGTCATAAGGAGCTATATGCTACTGATTCTGACTTTTCTAAAGCATGGGAAGAGTGCATCACAAAGCTTAATAGTTCGAACAGTCTTTTTTGCCTTCACAATGGTTTCTTTTTTGGGGAAATAAGTTGTGCATCCCCAAATTCTCCGTTTGGTTACAGCTGATTTCTGAACTTCATGGGGGAGGTTTGTTGGGACATTTTGGTCATGACAAGACCATTGCTTTGCTTGAGCTACAATATTCTTTGTCAAGATAAGTAGTTCGGTTACAGCTGATTCCTGAACTTCACGGGGGAGGTTTGTTGGGAACATTTTGGTCATGACAAGAACATTGCTTTGCTTGAGCTACAATATTCTTTGTCAAGATAAGTAATTCAATAATCTTTCCTTTGACAATGCATAGTCTGAATCTAACAATTTAGTTGTGGTATTGCTCTATAATTTCTGATTCGAGCAAACATAGTAGGTTTATGCATAATCAGAAATACTGTTTCTCAAAAATTTCTTTAGAAGGACCTTAGAAGCTTTCAAAATTTACTTTCTTGGGAATCTCAAGAATTTAAAATAAAAAATACATATAAAGAGTAATAGAAAAAAATTATGAAATTACGAGTTAACTATTTTTTTTAGAAGCAATATTTAAAAATTAAAATAATTTTAAGTAAGGTTGACTACATACAAACAATTTTTTTTGGGTTCTAAAATGGAGGAAAATATCATGTATCACTTAAAGTACATACAAACAAAGTTTTTTTTCCTAAAAAGGGGAAAGATATCATGATATCTCCTTGATAATATTAAGTTGTCATTTTGAATCTTTGATATTTACCTTTTTGATAGTTCTATAATATTTTCTTCATAGTGTTTCTTTTTCACTTTTTTTCCTGATAAATTTGATATTTTCAAAATATCACTGGTATCTTTGACTACTAATTTATGTTAGGTTGAGATGCTACAGAACTAGCTTATCTAATAAGTTTGATTATGGTTACAGAATGAAGAGCGTAATGGAGCATTTGGATGGTTGCCGTCAATTTCCTAGGTTATGTATAGGTTGGTCAGTAATGTTTCCATCTGTGTTCCCCCGGTTCAACATTATTTTGTTACTGAACTGTATGATATTTTTGAACTTTGTCAGGCATTGGAAACCCACCAGGGACCATGGATGTGAAAGCTTTTCTTCTTCAGAAGTTCAGTGCAGAAGAGCGAGAACAGGTAGAAGGTTTTCTTCTTTCTCACATGCACAATTTCATGTTGGCATGCACATATGCACATGTTCCTAAAGAAACATAATAAGTAAACATAGAAAATATTGTATGTTCTTGTGTTATGTATGAGGGCAGATGTGTATGGTTTATGTGTGTTGGCACTCTTTTGAAACTAAGGCACAATTGGGTTGGACAACAATCTAACATTTTGGATAAGACTGTAAACCGGAAATTTTGGAGATTAATGATAAGCTTAGGTTTTCTGAGATCTGCCATGATAAACAGCTTTTGGTTCCCAACCTGAGCTGTATGTATTGCACATAAACGATGAGCAGTTAAATGGAAGCATGGTAGCATACACTTAGCCCAATCTGGTAAGGAGCCAAATGTTCCTTCTGCATCTACTAGTGGCTTCTGAAGGTGGAAAGCTGGATATAGCCATAGAGGTCTGGTCAATGTCGAGCTTGTATATTTATTATACCTTGATTCTTTAAGAAATGCTTGTAAATGCAAGTATACTAGCACCACCACTGCTAGTACTACCTCCACTACTACTATTACTATTTAGCATTTACTACTGCTACTTTAGGCTGTACATGAGCCGATTTGAGCTGTACAAGAATTGGTTTGAGCTTGACTCGATAGACGGAGTCAGAGCTCGAGCTCGACTTATTTAACCTCATTTTTGCTTTTCAGATATATAATTAGGATTTTGCAGCTCAAAAGTACTTAGACTGTTAACTGTAAACCCTTGTAAGATCTTATGTATGCATCTAGCTTCTATTGTGTGTGTGTGTATATCTATGTCACATAGGTACGGGTACGGGTGCGGGTACGGGTACGAACCATTTTCAAAAAACGTGGGTACGGGGGTACGGCCGTACACACACGGACATATATATATATATATATATATATATATATATATATATATATATATATATATATATATATATATATATATATATATATATATATATATATATATATATATATATATATATATATATATATATCAAAAAATTTCAAATAATAACAAAATGCTAAGGGTGTTCCTTTAAATACATTTTTCTTGATTTTTTCTGATTTTTTACTAGTTTTTTCGGATTTTTTCTGATTTTTTATAATTTTTTAATATTTTTATTACCATGGGTGTTCCTTTAAATACATTTTTCTTGATTTTTTCTGATTTTTACTAGTTTTTTCGGATTTTTTTAGATTTTTTATAATTTTTTAATATTTTTTATTACCATGAATTGGATCAGTAGAAATGAAGCGAGTTGGCAAGTAGGCCCGGATCCAAACTACTACATATTTAGTCATGTATCAAAAGTTGAAGAAGACTTTCATCACTTTAAAGCTTGATAGATGGTTACCTCATTCACCAAGCTCCATGGTGGGAGCTTGAGCAAGGGCGGTTTGGTGGCGGTGTTTGGAGGACTTAGATGGGGCACGCTTTTTCAAAAAAAAAAGGACAAAATTGGACTTTGACCGTAAAAAATGGACAAAATTGAACTTTGACCGTACCCAAAAAAGGTCAAAAATGACCTTCGGTGCGTTGACCGTACCCGGTACGGTCAACGCACCTTTCTGCCGTACCCAACCCCGTACCCGTACCGGTACCATACGGGTACGCCCCCCTTTGGGCGTACCCATGTTACATAGGTGTATATATATATACATATATGTATGTTTGTGTACATACATTGTATGTATGTTATCTGGATATGCATTTGTTTGTGTAATCTTATTTTCTTTTTGCATTTTTTCATTATTTTCTATGTTTTTGTGTTTGGTCTAGAATATACTTTGGCCAAGACTGAGCTGGCCATTGGGCTAGCTCCAACAGCTAGAGTTCTAGCTGTTTCTAGATGTTGGAAGCTAGCCAATGGCTAGTTCAGCTTCCATTTGCTCACCTTTATTGTCTACACTGAAGGAATGACTACTCTCGTGTTGTAAAAGTTTGTTCAGCTTTGTCAATAGATATTATTTATTTTTACCATTTTGTTGTTCCCTTGCTGGGTGTTTATGTGAAGCCTTTGCTTGTATTGTGAGATCTTTTATGAGAGTTTAGGTCCTATGTTGTAGCTTACATGTTACTCTTTGGAGTGGATGCTTACAAGGTATTATGGTCACATTATCCATCTGCATAATAGTGACCAATTGAAAATCAATGTGCTATCTTGTGAAGTGGACAAGTTTTATGAAACTTTTTAACTTATCAACATTCATTTTCCTTCCTCTAGCGGAAAAATTTCTCCTTTCTCTCTTGGGTTCAAGTTGAATGTCTCAAACTAGTTGGTATGGGCTGGAAACTTTTAAGCCTACATGAAAGGTAGGGGTCGTTGAGGATCTGTTAAAGGTATTAGTCATGAACCTGAACCTAAATTCACCAGCAAAACGTGGGGAACTTAAGATTCTTGAAAGAGATGAATGGGAGAAAGCTTGAGAAGATTTCAGTAAAATGCGTGCTGAATGATAGAGGAAAAATCTTAAGATTCTCTTGTATTTTCTTAGAATCAACGTCAATGCATTGAAGTTTAATAAGGCAGGTGAAGCATGGGAGTAGCTACACCTCAATAAATATGTCTACTAAGTTCTATCTTCGAATTAGAGTAATAAGTCTTCAACATGGAGAGATGAGCATGAGACAATACTTCGTAGATTATCATCAATTTGGGATGAATTGGCTGTTCTGGATCAAAATGGTATAGAGGCAATCAAGATGCATCAAAGACAGGTAAAGAGGAGGTGCTTTGTTGGTTTCTAAATGTGCTTAGGCCGGACTAACTAGGGTGAACCTTTTGTCATCAGTCTCTCCTCTTTTTGATGAAATTTGAAGGCATTTGGTAAGAACGTTGTGTCTCTGCATGCATGTTCTGATAACACATGCTTCGAGAACAGGATGTACTTGTTTTAGGAAACATTATGTAATCATGTCCAGCATTTGATTGTTGAATCTAGAAATAATATTGATAACCATATCATGTTTCTTAAAACAAAAATGTGGTGTTTTTGGATAATGTATTCTAAGAACATGTGTGACAAGAAAACAATGTTATTAATTTCAAACACCCTCTTATTAAACTAACTGGGGAGGAGACCATAATGAGAATGAAGAAAGCAAATGATAATGTCTTGTCCATGACCAAGGAGGCCTAAGCAAAAGAGCTTTTCTCATGTCTAGACCAAGAAGTTTTTAGAATCCTCTTAATATAGTTCCAACTTCCAATAACGGACCAAAGGTGAACTTAAAGTGGCACTCAAGGACAAAATCAAGTGCAAAGTCACAAAGTGCATTAATGTGCAAGACAAAGATGAAATCATGAAAAATGAACTGTAATTAACCACCAAGATGCTTAGAAAAAGCACATCTTACAAATAGGGACATATCCTTCTATTTATGCACAAAAAAGAAGTTCATTTAGTCATTGGCTGAGCTCCAAGGACAGTCCAGCTCAGGTCAAAGAAGAAAGTTGACATCACACAAAAAAATGCAAAAAAAACAGAAAAAATACATTTTAACCTATATACTTGAAATATTTACCTAAGATATAACAACATACGTATACATATACTAAAGTATATACACATGTATATAGTTGTACATGTGTACACAGGTAAACATATAAGTATTTATATGCATTCTAATCTATGTCACCGCGGTACGCGGTTTTGCCTTGCGTACCGGTACCGGTACGCCGGTACGGCAATACCGGTACCGCGGTACGTAGCGGTACGTTTGGATCTGGTTTCGGATCGAGGTCTCCCACCACCGGCTCACACGTAAAGGAAGGGTAAAGATTATTAAATGCTGCTTTGTTGTTTCAAAATTTAGCAATACAGGACTAAAAAAGAGCTCTTCTCACTCAAATGTCAAAATAAACCGAGCTCTCCTCACTCAAATGTCAAAATTTTGAAGTTATTTTAAAGTTTTTATGAAATGGTTGTTTTTATTAGATGGTGTTTTGTTGTTTCTTCAAAAATTTATAATTTTTTTAATTAAAAAATTAACTTTATTGCATAAAATTTAAATCGTACCCATACCATGAATTTCAAAAACGCCGTACCAGTACCCGTTTTTCCGTACCCGTACCCGTACCGCGGTGACATAGATTCTAATGCTCTCCCTCATACTTACAATGCTATAACTGAAAGTTTGCCAAGAAGTAAATTGGAACATGGGGAGCACAAGTAAGATCAATGACATTCTTCTGGAATTCTTTTCGAAAAAAAAAGTAACAATATCTCAATATGTTTGATATGTTTATCAAAAGCATGAGCCCATGCCGTGTAGTTTGCATTCTTATTCCGTAGCATAGTTTGGTTGTCTGTCCAACAAAAGTCCCGGACCCTTTATCAGTTGTTTGAGCTATATGATCATGGTTGTAATTGTCCGTTGCTTGGATCACCCTTTACATCAAAATTGGGCCCATGCCTTGTAGTTTGCATTCTTATTCCATAGCATAGGTTGGTTGTCTGCCCAACAAAATTCCCAGACCCTTTATCAGTTGTTTGAGCTATATGATCATGGTCGTAATTATCCGTTGCTTGGATCATCCTTTGCATCAAAATTGGCATGAGTAATGAAGTCCAATGCCCATTCTTTAAGGTTTTTTAGTATATCTGATGATACAAAGAACTGCACTCATGTGATTAGATTAGAGTCATGCTGAAATCTACTATCCACATGAACAATATGAAATATATCAAGTCTGGTGATATTAAGGTACGCAAGTGATCCCACAAGTTATCCATGTGTTTTGGATTTTCATAGCAACCCCATTTTAACTTTTTATCTTGGTCCCAACAACCACTGCAGTTTCTGCTACTTTGTCATATGTTGTGCATGATCTATCAACAAACATCTAAGGAAAATTTGGTTTGAGATAAAATGTATCTGCATGTAGAACGTGCTATCTCAATGCCCAAAAGATAACCTAGAAAACCAAGACCAGGCATTTTCATATGTGTTCTCTGGAAAGGTTTTGACTTAATCATTCTTTCTTGTCACTTTTTCTGTCAACATGTCATCCACATGTAACAACAATATCGCAGTTCCATGCAGTCTCAGCAAAATAAGAACTAAATCCACAACAAATAAAATTGAACTGTCATTATTTTAGGGAAGAATGCTTGAACAGAGTCATATTCTTATGTCTTCTTAGAGTATCAGTGAGCTGACAAATTTCTTTAACCAAGCCCCCGTCATAGTACCATAAATCTGAGAAGAGTGTTTATATATTTGTATACATATGTCTATCTTTTTTTCGTGCATTTTACTTTGTTTTTAAATTTTTCTATGTTTGTCTGTGTGCAGTTCTGATCAAGAATAAACTGTCTAAGATTGAACTAACATTGAGCTAAATCTAATGCCTAAAGATGTATCCATTAGGAGCTAGCCAATGGCTGGCTCAGCCTCTCTTTGCTCACTCTGATTGTACAGTTGAGGGGAAAATCCCCTTGTATTATATTGCTTTTGGTGAGCTGTGTTGACAAACATGATTTACTTTACCAGTGTTTGGTGCCTCTATACATATTTGTGTGAAGCTTTTGTGCTTATTGTATTATGAGATCTTTTATGAAACCATAGACCTTGTGTTGTGACTACATATTACTTTTTGGAGTGGGCTTTCTCCAGACCAAAATTAGCGCCTATTTGCCAAGCCTTATGAGGACAAACTGATAGTTGCCGGGTCCTTAGAATCTGGCAGCAGGCCAGGTCCTTTAGCTGGACGTCTAATCAATTCATAAATAATGTAGGGCGTGAGGGAATTAGGTTTGTACATGGTTAATGAAGTGAGTTTCCTCTGGGAGGGATTAGCCCTAACATGGGGGCTTGGGTTTGTGCTGTGTGCAGGACTTTTTTCAGGGTTCTCCCCTTGTAAATACTGAAGCAGGATAGCCGTGGCTACCACAAACACCATGAAAAAACTCAAACAACATAATGATAGGCTTGAGAGTTGATCCAGGGCCTTCAATTTGACACCTTTGACATTCTCCTTTTACCACCTGTTCACCATTTGAGGCGGTTACAAAGAGGGTTGTCATTTTAAATCTACATTCAGGTTCAACATAGACAGGAACTGAAAAATCTAGTGTGATTAGGACAAGCGTGATTGAAACTTAGTTTAGGCTACTATAATATCTTCTGGAACAAATAAGTGTCCAAAGATCAAAATAAAAAATAATGCAAAACAAGAGTTTGCTAGGTATTTCAAGAAACGTTTGTCAGTGGGAAAGGAATATATTCGAGAGTGTACCTATTATATATTGCCCTTTCTTTCATACACATTGATGTGGCAATCAAGAGATTGCAGTGATGGAGCAGCTGTAACTTCAATTTTGCTGCTGCTAGTTCATATTTTTGTCCATCTATAATTGGGGTCTGGCAGCTACTGGGATTTAAATGCCGATAAACTAATGGCACATCTCATGTAAGTTTGGTAGAATTGTCAATAAGAAAAGATATTGTATCAGAAAATTGTTGTAGTGAGCTTTAGACAAATGGCTGTGTACACGGGATGGATTGATAGTGATCAGACATTGCCCATCCTGTAGTCTGTTCTTTGTACTTTTTCCAAGAGTTCTTAATTGGATGTAGAAGCCTTAGTTATATTTAACGTCTGATTCATAGATGTTCCAAGGAAGAACTTTTCGTATCAGCTCTATTGCCTAATTTTTTTGTTCCTTTTTCTGGAAGTCAGTTACATGGGCATGTTCATTGTCTTGAGTAGGTGGAGGAAGCCATCAAACAAGGAGCAGCAGCTGTAAGAACCCTGATTTTGAGAGGTTTTGATGACAGTATTGATAGATTCAATCTTGTTCAGAAGTACAAATATCACAAAGTATGAAGGAGAAGAGGTTGCCTCCTTGTTGAGGAAGGGTTATTTGTAAATTATGCAGTTTGTAGTCACCCTTTTGAGTTGCTTATGCAATATCAAGGTCCTGTGCTTCTATGGGGCGGAGGAGAGTGCATTCTCCGATTACCACTTGTTTCTTGTGTGCACACTTCTTTTTCTGTTGCATGCATAGCTGGCAAACTTGCGGGGCTAGCTCGGGAATCGCCCGAGTCAGCTCTGGATTGCCAACAAATCCAGCCACAAGTCAAGGTTTGGCCTGATTCGCCCCTCTCGTCCCTACTCGCCCCTAGCTCAGTCTACCAGACGCTTTTTTTGTCGGGCACGGTTGTTCAACTTGAGCGCCAATTTTATTTCGGATGTTCATGCTTGTTCATCATCGTGTTCGTGGCCCTTTGACGAATTTTAGTGGTAGTAGGTAGTGGCAGTGATGAATCAAAGATGGGAAGGGATGTCAATAAATCCAATGTAAATCCGATATCCAACCAAAGGAAAGTAGGATATATATGGAAAAAAAAAATTGACATCCAATTAGGAATTCAGATATAAGAATGACATCCTGATTCAGATTTGAGTAAATATTGACCAGATTCGGATGAGATATAGTTTTAAATAGATGCCCTATATTTAATGTTTCTAATATGGTTTAGATTCAGTTTAAAAATCGGATTCAGATGTTAATCTAAAAATCAGATTCAAGTTATGAATTAGAACTATGATCTTAAAGGTAAACGAACCCTTAATAATTAGTAACTTGAGAAACTTGATACTGAATTGTTGGAATAACCAAATAGTATAGAAAATAAATTGTTTAAAAGAGACGCTTATAAGATTATTTGAATTCTTGAAACAGTGTCACTAGAACTCAACTAAAATATAACTTGTATTTGAAGATAATTTTGAAAATTGAAGTTTTCATTGTTTGAAGAAATATGACTAGAAACATACTTGTAAGTTATTTATTTTGCAAAACATGACTTCAACTTGTCATGTTTTGCAAAAAACAAGTTTTCCAAGTTTTGTTTGAAAATAAGATATCAAAATAGATGAATGATTATCTATAGTTCATGTTGTCCAATAGAGATTTTGTAATATTGCGATTATCAAAATAATATATTGAAATGAATGAAGATTTGATATTTAAAACAAGAAAATATTAAATTGGTATGGTGTTTCCCTTCAATTTAAGTAAATTTCAAGATTTTGCCTTAATTCGATTATCACCTCATTAGTGCTTGATTTTGTCATATAAACTTTTTAGATATACACTTGTAAGCATTAGTGAGTCCCATAAGTGGTTATCATGATTACATAAACTCTATATACATAACAAAAAAAAAACATCATTGATGTCAAAACATACATCTATAGAACAAAAAATGAAAAATTTGATGAAAGTTGATAAAAGTAAGATTTCACGAGTCATTCAATGGTGTATTGAAAATATAAGTGGGACAATGAAAGACTAAAATAATTATTAAGAAAAATATGAAAGATGGATTTGCAATTTAAAAAATTGAAAATGACATGCTCAATGCAAATTAACATGTACATCAAGTGTATTTGGGTGTTTCTCGAATTGGACATGTCCCAACTTTAAAATGATAAAAATAGAAAAATAATCCACTCCAAATCTTTACATCATAATACACATCCACATAAAACTAAGCCATCAAAATATAGAATTAGATAAAGAAATAAAAAGATAGATATATGATGACAGAACAAGAATAGGTAGAGAAAAATTAAAAGAGAGAGAGAAAAACAAAAATACATAAAGAGAAACAAAAATTAAAGAGGGAGAAAAATAGAGAGATATTTGAAAGAAAAAAGAATTAAATGAGAGAGAAATGAAAAAAGGAATATACAAAAAGAGAAATAAAGATATGAAATTAAAATGAGAGAAATACAAGTTAAAAAGAGATAAACCAGTTAAAAGAAATGAAGAAACTAGTTAAATGATAAAAAGATGAGTTAAAAAGAGAAAAAAAAAATCTTGAAAAAAATCGTTTGCCTTGGTTATACTCCCAAGAGCTTTAAGATCCTTAACTCCGAATTGACTCCAAACCTTCATCAACTTATTATAAAGAAAAGAGAACAATAAGATGGTAGAAATAAAAGTTGTAAATACCTTTAAAAAAAAAAAAATGTTTGTAGAGGTGGCTTCTTAACTCTTTCGAACAAAGAAAACTCATTGATGGTGACTTCAACAGGTTGGAGATGCTTCTCAAGTATCTATCACAAGCTCTTCCAAGGTTTCTTAAGGTTTGGAGTTAGGGGTGAACACGAGCCGAGTGAAGCCTGAGTTCACCCAACTCGAGCTCGGGTCAGCTTGAGCTCGAGAATAACTCAACTAATGCAGTTCCAGCTTGACTCGACAGAATTTGTTGAACTCGAGCTCTACTCGAGGCTCGACAAACTCATCTATTTGCTTTGTCTTCCCTGCTTTGCCTTTCTCAACCACTGCCGTCATGGTGTCACCTGCTTCTTCCCCACCCAAAACCCATGAGAAGGGTTTTGAAAGCCCTCACCCACCAAGCGAGGAACCTTCACCCAACACAAGGGTTTCAAGTGAGGGTTTCTAAAACCCTCACCTGCCCAAGCGTGGGAGTTAGTGAAACCCTCGCTTGGGCAATCCAGGGTTCCAGAAACTCTCCCTTTGGCAAAATGAGGGAGAATGTGGGATCAGAGAGGGAGGCAAAAAGAGGAAGAGTGTGAGATCAAAGAGGGGGAGAGTAGAGGGAGAGGCTTGGGCGAAACGCGAGAGAGAGAGAGAGAGAGAGTACCTTAGCGTTATGCAGCTTATGCTGTAGCCTTTGAAGGATAGAGAATCGGTGGCTGGTGGCGGTGGGAGTTCATGAGAACCAAAGAGAAAGCTGGGAAAGTGACGCAGCATTGATGGAAGGAGAAAGCAAGAAAGACAAAAAAGAGGAAAGTGATGCATCAACGGAACTCACAAGTACAATATTTGTTACTCGAGCTAACGAGCCGAGTTGTGTTAATCGAGTTTAGTTAAACGAACTTGAACTCGACTCAATAAATAAACGAGCTGAACCAGCAACTCGTTCTCGACTCATTGAGTAGAAAAAGTCGAAAAGCTGGCTCAAACTCGAGTTCGAGTGGAGCTTTAACAAGCCGAGTTCTAGTTACTCAGCTCGTTGTTCACCCCTATTTGGAGTTGAAAATTAGAAGTGCCAAACAAAAAATAAAAATTAAACAAGAAAAAGAGAATGAAGAAGAGAAGAAGAAATCTAGAAGAGGAAAGAGAGGGCTATGATGATGGATTTCCATGTTAAATGAGAGAAATGATGACGTATTTATAAAAAAGAGGCTCAAGGGTATTCTTGTCTTTTTAAAAATAAAATTAACCATTAATTTCATCATTATTAGATTAAAAATAGCTTAAAAACATTAAGAGAGTCAAATCTGTCAAAAAATAAGTTGATTGGAGGGTTGACCGCACCGAGAGGCAGACTGCGCACCCAAAGCTCACTTAGACTAGGCTTGGCCCATTGACAGGCCAAACTGGCCCGCGACAGGCCCATTTTGGCCTGTGTTGGCCAGCTGCAGGTTGGGTCGTGCCTAGCCAAGCCAGCCAGGGCCATGCACGCGAGGCTGGCCAAATCCATGCCTGACCACGTAGGCCAGGCCAGGTTTGGTTTGCCTCCCACGTTAATTGTGGTCCCCACAAAGGGTATTTGGTATTTTTGAAAAAGTAAGATTATTTTTTAGAAATGAAATGATATTTTAAGAAAACCAAGAGCATTTTGAGAAATTCAATGATATTTTCAAAAATTAAAGGGTATTTTGAGAACCTTGAATTAGAAATTATTGGTATTTGGAAAATGAATGTCTTAATACTTAAGACTAGGAATGATGACTTGTATTTAGATCTGAAAATGAATCGAGTTCTCAGATTTGGAGCTAGATCTAGATCAAAAGCTTAGAATGGATGAAAAATAATATATTTGAATTTAGATCTAGAATTTTGATCTAAAACTCATTTTGATTCTAAATCGCAGATTTAGATCTGGATTGAGGTGAAAACATGGAATTGGATCTAAATTTGGATCAAGATTAAGAATTTGGAACCGAACAAGGATATGGATCTAGACTTTGGATCTCGGGTTCGAATCGGGTCTGAATTGATACGAAGGCACAAATTGGGATCAAATGAGTCTAGAATTGACATCTAGATCAAGGTCTAGGTTTAAAGAACTGTTATGGATCCAATTTTAGAATTTGGATTTCTATATGGATCAATTTTGATATGGTTTGGATCTAAGGATCTGTTTTGGAGGCTCCTTTATGAGTTTTTGGACTGGATCCCAGTTTGAATTATAGAATAAGTTTAAATTGAGAATGGGGTGATTATACACTCACTTGCTCGATTCAATTACCATGATTTACATCATGGATTGAATACTCGACCGATCGACGAGTCAACTCACTAACAACATAGTGATCCAGTCATTTGCTGATCGAGTCCTAATCACAGGTTTGCTAACTATAGTTACATATGTTTTGTGTGCATGTTTATATGTATATGCCTTTGAAAATAAACTTTGGCATCGGCAGAGTGAAGGTGTTAAGCCGGTGTCAGTTATCGGTGCGTAGCATCACCCCGCACTGGCCGCAAAATTACCTGAGAAGGGTAGGGCCGATTCTAAATCACAGCCAATATGGCGCCTGTATCGAACGAGTCTACGCGTATTAGCTGATACGGGGCTGATATATTAGTACAGCAGCATCAAATTTAGTTTTTAATTTTTTACAGTCGTTGGCAATGTCTCGTCTCGTGGTTTTATGACTCCAGTACGAGATGGAATCCGATACTGATATGGACAAAGCTACAGGTAAATGCGCATACCACTCAGTGTTTCAGGATTTCATTGGTTGTGGGAAGGTGGCCGAGACAACTGGCTTTTCGGGAAAAATGGAAAGCAGAAAGCTCAGCAATTTACTGGCCTGATAAATCTTTGCTGATGTGACAATGCAAAGTTGGTGGAAAAGTGCTGGACTTTCTACCCCGTTTTCCTTCAAGCAAGGCAGGAAAAGGACCAACTGGAGTATGAAAAGGTTCATGAAACCTGGTTGTTGGCAATCAAAAAGGCAAAACTAAGTTCTTACTAAAATCCAACTACTGCGTTTTCTACCTGATTTTGTGTATCCAGACGATTCACGCTTTTAATCATGTGGTTTTCTTCCAAAATCAACCTTTCTTAATTTTGACTCCTTGAAGGTTGCTTAATAGAACAGACCAATCATGAGAATTTTGGTTTTCCATAAAGAGCCTACTATAAGGAAATTAATCCGACTTTCTAATATAAGCCAGTTACATGGTTATCACCCGTAAGGGCCATAAGTACAATGTCAAAAATGCTTCAGTGCTCGGAATCTTTGGACCTCGTCATCAACCCTACTACTTTTGCGATGTTCCTTCCATTGACACAAAAGTCTACTCTCTCTCTCTCTCTCTCTTCAGATAGACGGGCGTGTTAATCTACCTCCTGTCGTAGGAGGGGATACTGATCGTCAAGAAAAATGAAACTTATAAACATGAGGTGAAAGATCATCGGCAGGGTCCCTGAAAGCTTGAATATAAGTAGAAATTGCAATCATATACGATATCATGTTTTATTATGTAGCGCATAATCGTGATCTCTGCAACCCAATCATATCATTTGATTGCCTCCTTCTGCTTATCTCCTAGCGGCCCTTTGGACAAAAAAAGGCTACGACACGAGAAGTGGTGGGCTGTATGTGGAATTTGGGTGCATCTTCAATTCTTCATTAACATGCTTAGCAATTTTCTTTTAGTCATGAAGATTTTGTCCTCAGCTTGAAAGTAGAGAAAATTGAAGGTGATCTACTTGGGCCTTCTTATTTACTGAGTAGCAGTTTTATCATAAACACGATCTTCACTACTAAGTCGGGTTGCTAAAATGCCCATTCTTTTGCTTGATCAGATGCTCAAAAATGTCAATATGCTATCAGGCGTTTGCTTTTTCTTTCTTGGGATTAGAATTATTATTGTTAGATCTTCAAATTTCATAATGTTCTTGCAACACTTGGAGAACTCATTAGGTTTTGCGAGAGGATTCCAACTCTCTTGGTGCAATTTTCCAACTCACGAGTTTTAAGTGCCACCTTATGAGTTTCTTGAAGAAATCATTAGGTTTCAGAAGAAGCTTGCTTGCATGCGTAAGTTGGATATGCATACTGAAATAACGATGACTCGATGAGTTGTTTTCTGTTTTGTTACGTTGGTCTGTATCTCTTTTTGTTTTTTTATACTGCAAATTGCTGTAGCAAGACAAAGCGTTGGTAGATTGATGCCCTTTACCAACCAGCCAACCACAGGAGTTTATAATTGTATTAACTCATACACTTCGTCCGGTCGAATGTTGTGTTGGTAGCAATTTTAGTTAGTAAATACAAAATACCCTCCTTTTTTTGTGTTTGCTCAACTAGATTCAAGAAAGGCTCATCCTCGTTTTGCAATCAATATCATCTTCAGCAGCCGAGAATTTGCACCAATATCTAGCCCAATTCTTTGGTGTGGCAATGTCAATGCAACGTATATGGCTACCAACCTAGTTGATCAGCAAAAGAGCAAACATGTTGAATTGACGTCTATTTAGTTTGTGAATAACTTGCTTAGCAACATTTACTTGTTGAGCAGCTTCCCACTCTCTTCTGCTCTCCATTCCTCTCACCAAACTGTGGTAGCTTTTCTTCGACTTTGGCGAAACGTAAGATCCTTGCAGTATCCTCGACTTTGCAGTGGGATGTTAGCATAATCAACTCTGATTTAGATTCCCAATCTCAAGATTCTGCTCAACAACAACATCAAAACTTGCAAATAGGAAAGAACGGACATCGTTGAATAATTTGGAAGAAGAACTATAGTCATTCAAGAAGGTTATATGACCAGCCTAGTCACTTATGGACCAGTGAATTGACAGGACAACAGTCAGGTCACTTTTAAATATTTTGTACAACTGTTTTATGGATAGGAATGCATGGATTGATCAATCATTTCTTTTTCAGAATTGAACCTTTAGGAGCCATTTGGCATTAAAAACAATATATGAGTGTTCAAGAACCTGCACTAAATTTTGGGGTAGATTCATGAAACACTTGTTTAAGTACCTTAAATTTGAGGGAAGAAACTTTCCTTCTATAGGATTAGGACATAATATCCCTTTTCTAGTATTTCCCTTCTGCTAGGTTAGTTAGCTTCGAACTCGATCCAAGATTCTGTGATTAAGCTTTCATTGTAGTCAACACATCAACTGGTCAGGTACATGTTTAATTTAAATTTTCTACAATCACACAGCAGAATCAAAGAGTTGAAGCTTCTCTTTAGATGGTTCACGTCTTATACTAGTTGAAAGCATATTAGACACATAATGTTTGTCTAGCTTGTCACTCCTAACAAGATCCTTGTGAAAGCTGCTTACACAGTTGTGCTGATGAAACAAGTGAGATTGCTTGACAGCAGATTTTATCAGATGTCAAACAAAGCTGAACTAAGTGTGCATAGATTCCCTGAGTTTCTTATAGTAAACGATTTAGCAAATTGATATACAGGAAATAGGTTCATCCTATCCTTGTAGATTGTTTCACATGAAAAAGCCTTATAAAATGCTACCACAATGGTTTTCAGCATTCTGTGACTTACTAGCCTCACTTTCATCTACTTACAAGGCAACATGTCCCAAAATAAGTATGTGTGGTTTGCCTTGATTTGGGAAAATTGATATTAAAAGTGCAGCAGGATCATAATAGTATGGGAGAGAAACGTGGGCAAGAGAAGAGCATGGAGAGATCCAGTAGTTCTTTCAGGTGAGTGGAGTGAATGTGACACCTGACCACACTACTTTGCTTGTATGAAATCATAGAGTATATACAAGTTATTTCTTTCATTGTGAAGTTTGATTTGCCTTTAGTATAGGAACGGTACAATCATGCAATTACACGGAGACAAACTTGACTTGATTGCTAAGACCAGAAGCAACCTTTACCATATTGTTAGGTAAAGCTCATGTCCAGCCATTGTACACATTGGCAGGCTATTGACTAGAGGGTTCAACTTTTGATGCGTTTTGCTACTAAGACTGTTGGGCAGTCTATTTGGCAGATGCCAATGTACTGTTCCCTTGACCAAGGGGGCAGGGAGACGGTGTTAGGCAGGGATGTGAAGCTCACCCACAATTACTATTGTCCACATCTAAACTATGGCACAGGTCTCACTCATTTGCCGAGCCCGATCTTGGCTCGACTTTTATTTTGTGCAGCTCGACTCAGGCATGATCTCGAGCTCTTTTAACTCGGTTAGGTGTGGTGTTGCTGCAGCTACAGAGGCAAATGGCAGGGAGCTTATTTAACCCAATTTAGGTATGGTTACTGCTGCGATGGAGGGAAAGACGGGAGATGACAGCCGAGGTAGGAGGCTGCTACAGAGGGAGATGGCAGCGGCAGGGGAAGGCCGATCTGCAGAGGAAGAGGAAGAATTTAACTTTAGAAAAATAAGTACAAAAAAATCTCCAAACCCTTACCCTGATCCAGAGGGCTCTAAGAACAAACACCCTCGCTCCCTCCCATGAGGGTTTCTGAAATGGGAAAAGTCCAGATTCTGAAACCCTCACTCGCTTCAGCGATAGGGTTTCAAGAATCGAGCGAGGGTTTCAAAGAGAAACCTACTTCAGCAAGGGTAGCGAGGAGAACCCCTCACTCGCTTAACCCTGGTTGAGTGAGGACTTCTAAAACCCTCGCTTGAATGAGGATTTTCTGAAGCCTTCAGAGTTTCAGATTGAGAGGCAGAAATAGCATAGCACCTTGGGCGTTGGCTGGACCAGCAGCAGAGGAGAAGCCGCTTTGCAACCTCACCGATCGACTGTTGTCAGTGCGATGGTGCCAGCCTCCCATTCTGATGGATGAAAACTAAGAAAGCGAGGAGATAGAACACATGTTCAGAAATGAAACTCCAAACCGAAGAAACAAAATTAGTGACTGCATTTTGCTCTTCGATTTTACTCGAGCCGAGTCGAGCTTAAAGTTTGAGCTCAGAACTCAAACATGGCTCGACTAAAAGGACGAATTAAAATACGAGCTTGACCTTTTAACAAGTTGACTCCAACTCGATTTCGAGTCGAGTTTTAACTTTTAACAAGCTGAGCTCGAGTTGCTGCTCGCCGTTCACCCCTTCACATACAATCTCTTCCTTTTGGTCCTTTTATGTGGAGTCTATACCTTTCTTACTTTTGCACTGTAACATGCTTGAATTATCTCCGCAAACGTCACAGATTATGTGAGTATATAGATTGAACAGGCAAAGTTTTATCTTGTGTCATACCACACAATCATCATGGTCCCTTTCTCGACAACATATCTTGGATACGACAGAGGTATGATAAGGTTAGCATCTCTAGAAAGAGGTTGCTGTTGAGGGCATTTCATTCAAGGCAATCCACCAACCATCCACTCTGAACTGAAACATCTCCTCGAATGAAACACCAAATTAATCTTTACGACTACCTTTTAAGTTGGTTCATTTGTCTTCTTCACTGACACCAGCTGGTCAAGCCCACATGGCAATGTTCCCATGTCTTAAGATCCTTGCTGTTTTTTTTTTTTTTTTGGAATGTTTCATTGCTTAGATTCCAATCAGTTTAAGTCACAAGCCAAATATAACGTCCTCACTTGTATATGCATTTGACGATGGCACCATATGCGTTTTGTATATTTTATGGCTTCAGTGTGGCCAACTTGATTTGACAATTGTATTTTTTGAAGGTTGTGTATCTTGCATTGCTGATCAGTCTAGATTCTCCACTGACCCGTTCCGCACTTTTTATTTTTTTTTTAAACTATGCGAACATCCATAGTGCAGACATTATTTAGGATCCTACAAGATAAGCATGCAACTCTTATCAACAGCTTCACTTTTAAGCAACCAAATGCCATACCTTATAAAATTGGCATCTCATCATGTGCCCTCATCTTTTGACAAATTTTATAAGACTATTGTTGCCATGGTCTATAGCTCTAGGGCCTACTTTTCTAACTTTAGGTAAACAAACAGTTTGTCAGATGCTAGGGGTGGGAACCCTAGTCTTTTTTTTTTTTTTTCATGCATGGCTGTCTTATTATTAAATAAATTTCAAATTATTGGAGTAGTTTTCGGCCAGTGCCCAAGTTGGTTATTATAAAAACGTTTAACATTCTAGGCAACAGCCTAGGTTTTAGTATATTTTATAGTGTTCAGCTAATTTTCAATTCATTTCGATCCACATACATACAACTCCTCCAATTCCTCACTTGTTTTTATATGTTCTGGGGGATGCAACTTGTAACAAGTGGAGACTGCTTGAAATATTTTATATCCAGGTTGCCTAGAACACTAAACCACCAGTTTACGTTCTACTCATGTCAACAAAAGATATGGACTTCCAAATTGGATCATGTTATTTTAGGTCATTAATGAAATGCATATGAAAAGAAATCAGAAGGAACGAAGGCACCCGTTGATATAATATTACTCAAACTAGACGTGTGGGTTGTTTGTGTTATTATTTTGTTGTAATCATTGTACTACACAATGTTATTTAGAAATACAACTTGGTGGGACAGCTATCGGATTTGGGAGATCAAAAGTGTGATCATCATCAACATTCTTTGAATCAAAAGAAAAAAGAAAAGCAGTGACAACGAAGTGCCAAACATTATGTTACAAGTTAAAGAAGGGAGATCATGATAGGAAGGGAAGCCCTTGACCCGAATGAAAGGAAAAAGTTCCATCATGGCGAACACAGTACACTAACCAAGAGGCAGGCAATCGCCTCATCGAAGTAAGCAATAATGGATGTGAGGAAACAACAAGAACGAAACACTAGTCTCTGCATGGTTTCCAAACGCTTGCAGCAACCAAAATCCTTCCTTAATAATTTGCTTGTCTGCCTCTGCTTCATGCGAAGGCTCTGGGATCCATATCTCTGGCTCCAAATCTAATCAAAGATGCGAATCTTAACTAGGAGAGGAAGTTCTTATTCAAAGAGAACTGGTGACCAAGCACGCGCCGTATTACTTCTTGGCTTATTACTTCTTGGAGAGAGAGAGAGAGAGATGACAACATGGGCACACATTTCTATAAATGCTAAGACTTGTTAAGCATGCCGTCTTGAACCACTTATTTCTATTATTTAATTATGACAAAAGTCCTTCCCCTGGTTTCCCAGAATTTTCCTCCAATCATGCCAGCAAATTACAATGAAAAAGAACCCTTTAACTTGGAAAGAGGCCATATTCCTACTTGTGCCCTGTCTGACCTCAGTCAGGATTCTAATCCAAGAAGGTGCAGGGAGCCTTGTATGAGGATGTTCGCATGTACTGTTTCCCTCATATCAAGGGAAACCATGTGGTTCTCAGTACAACTCTCTCTCTCTCTCTCTTTTCGTTACAGCTTACCCACTCCACAACTCCCTCTGCTCCAGGTTGGAGACCCCTACTCTTCTTTATTGGTTTTCTTAGACATAATGGCATTACAAAAACTTACGCATGGTACACCCATATGCATGAGAAACACAAAGGCCAAAAGACAGAGGTCGTACTAATTGACTACTGCAGGTTATGTGGGCACATAGAAAAGGACCAGCATGGTTCGGAGGGCGTGTTGGCGGTTAGGTCTAGAGGTTGAAGATAAAAGCATTGCAGCCAACTTAACCCTAGACAGACAGGTCACCTGTTGAGGAAGAAGAGGCTGTGAAAAAAGCAACCGAGTCGGCCAATGGTGGCCCATTCCATTGTTAAATTGATGGGACTTCTACCTTCCAATAATTAAGGGCTATTTTCTTATTTGTTCAACATGCTACGATGACAAAAGCAGCTCTAGTCATGATCTAACCTTTTGTCTTTAAAATGAACAATTTGCAAAGTGCTGAGTGGCGGACCAGATGTTTGGAGAAGACCACCCCAAATATTTAGGTTATTCCGTTTAACTTCATATGATCTTATAGGGATGCCCACCTGAAGTTTTTTAAGAAGAAAAATCAGGTGGGCATTCGAGTATCCAACTCGTATAAAATGATATTTCCGACTTTTAATTACCTTTTGGTCTATTTTCATTTTTTTTTTTCAGACCAGCACTTCACAGTCGTTTCTCAAAAAAAAAAAAAAAAGACGATGAAACTCGATTTTATAGTTTTTTTTTTTTTTTTTGCAGAAAGACAATTGAATGCAATAATATTCAAATCATTAGGCAGCCTATTCGTTCGTGAATTACTCCTAAAAAGAGAAAAAAAAAAATCAACAATCCATCGTAACTAGACTAGGACTTAGTGGTACACGGTCTGCCACATAGACGGAAGTCTGGCCATGGCTTGTTCGGTTCAACTGCCACAGACGGAAGTCTGCCCATTTTCCTCTTATGCTGTATCATAACGCCTAATAAACTCATAGCATTGTTCGTGCTTCTTTTTTCTCCTCATTCCTGTTCTTTTCTTGTGAGTGCATCAAGGGAGTGCACCGAGCACCTCATTGTCGCCCTCTGGGGAATCAAGACCCTCCGTACTTGCTTTTCCCAGGAGATTTTGGAGTTACAAAGGACCTTCATCTTGAAGTTTTACATTGTCCAAGAAGTGAGTAAGTATATATGATATGACAAATTCAGCGGATTAATTTCTCCATTCTGAAAAAAGAGAAGGATCAACTGCTGGAGCCCGTAACCTTTTTCTGGTGCAAATGAACACCGACTGTGTTTCTAAAAGGCTCGCTAGCTTCATATTCAAAACTTACTTGGACTTTTGTGACACCCAAAGCAGTTCTCCTCATCATTAAAAGAAAGAAAAAAAACATATGACAAGGAAATTAAGAAGACGAAAGCTCGAGCATATATATAATGACTTGTTAATATGAATACCACCCAATCACACCTACCACTGGATTTGAATTTGAAATGAAAGGACATGCCATCTTCTAATTTTCCATTTGAATCAACAACTTGGAAGCATGTGTATGACGAATTCAAACTCAGTTTCAGTTTTGGATGGCAATTCTATGCATCAGCACTAAAAGCATTGAAAAACGATTCATGATGTTTGTGAAGGATATGAATGGAAGGTCCCATCAAATATATAAACGTGTGTTGGGCAATTACCACACATTCAGTGGTGGATGAACTAACTGCCACTCTAAATATAGTGACACCAGTGGGTGGATGAGTGCTCCATACATAAAGCTGGATTACGCAAAAAAGCGTACCATTCACTCATTATGCTAAAGTACGTATATCTAGCGACATTCCAAGATGTTGCCCCTGTAGTCAATAAGTTTGGCCTCCGCTTTGGTTAGGTTAATGAGCTTAAATGAATTCTATGAGCATCTTTTTTTTTTTTTTTTTTTTTTTCAGAAGCTACCCAACAAAACAAAGACTTGCCCTTCATTCTATATATGAACCAATTTGGGTTAAATCTATGATAAATTGCACTGCCCACTGACGACATAGCTTTTCCCTTTGTGAAATTAGTGAAAATCTTTTGAACGACAAAAAGTGATATGCATGCGGTGAAGAGAAAATCACCTTCCCTTGCACAATTTGTCTCCCCTTACGAAGAACGATGTCTAACACGCGTACCAAAAAATTTAGAAACATGAAACCTGTTTTGAGATTTCCACGTAAGGGACATGCCATGAATAGAAGTGCTTAATTTAAAACATAAGGCAGAAATAAGAAGAGGGGGAACATCATTGGGGCCCAACTTAGGGGATTGTGGAAGACTTCGAAGTATGGTGTGGGGTAGCACTCTATATATATATATATATATATATACATATATTTCTCTTAGTCTGATGTGGGTTTACAGAAGATTGTTCCTTTTCAAGGCTTCTTTTTCTTCACGAAGCTAGTAAGATGTGCGGGTCAACATGGGTGTCTGGGGAAAAGAGCAACGCCAATCACGCCAACATGGTGGGACATCACACATCAGTAGTATTTTTCTAATGCGCATATAAGTTCTCAAGTGGGGGCAAAGGCCGATTTGGTTTGAAAATATTGAACTCTTTTAGCACAAGTTGCCTCCTTTGGTTGGTGGGGATCTTCAGTGCTAGGGTTTTGTTGCGACTTAGATGGACTCACTATAGTGGGTTGCTTAGATTTTCATTCACTATAAGCATTTCGGTCATTGAAAAGTCTTTGAAAAGCTTTTGCAAAATCAAAGAGGAGGCTACGATCGTTTCTTTTCTGAATATCGGCATAGAGGAAAAGAGGAGGCCAATATATCTGTTTTTTTTTTTTTGGGAACAGAATCTCTGCAAAATGACTGTCTGTCTTGTTGCTTTTGCCAAGCAAATGGTTTTAGAAGTGTCAATATGGAAGTTTTCTGGGGACCCTCACCTTTTAAATTAGCAAACCTAGAACAATCTATGCGTATGAAAAGATCATGAGGGTTTACACAGTACTCTTCATGTCCTTCCAGCTGTGCATATATTCTATAAACTGAAGAGATTGGATCCATATAACTATGCGTGTTCTACAACAAAACAACTCTCTCTCTCTCTCTCTCTCTCTATATATATATATAGACGCACACACACACCTCTAACCACTGCATAAACCCTTCAATATTGTGATACACCACAATCTTGCAAGCTTCCAATTTTCTATTTAATGGTGGGATCATAAGAATCCAAGCAAATCTGGAATTTCAGCGTCATCAAGACTTTTTCATAATTGTACTGTCGTTCATGACACTATTCAGAAACAGAAAATCCATGTGAATTTTGAAAGACAAGGTTTTGTTAGCCCTAAAAATTAATCAGGCTACGTTCTAGGTGTTGTGCTTTCTCTTAATGCCTTTTTATTTTAAACCTCTTAGAAACTTCTTAGACTCTGGTGACATCAAATTAAGCGTATGTTGGATGCCATTGAATTAATGCACACACTACTATCAAAAAATGTTTTAGTACACTAAGTCCTAGACGAATCGTGACCACCGTTAGCGCATCACTAAATGTCTTTCTTCCTTCTCTCACTCTTTTAATCAGTTTGATCAATCAAGTCTTTGTGAGTGACAATGGTTTTATACGTGTACGTGCGTGTTGATAGAGAAAGAACCCAGCTGCTTGAAAATTGACCTCAAGTCATTGTTTATTACTATATTGATCTCCAGTCCTCCAATAATTTTCCCTGAAGTTGTTCTTGAGGAACAATATTTATATGGTGCTATTCTCTCAATGATATTAATTTTCACCAATCAAACGAAACATCCACAACATGATCATGCAAAGGGGGTTATATACACCGTGCTGTGTATGGAAATTTCGTGTGTCCTTTTATTCATGATGAAATTAATAGAGAAAGAAACATTAGTAGGGACAAAAAAGAAAACCGAAAAAAGAAGATTTTGGAATCCAATAAAGCTAAAACACATAAGGTCATATACGCATATCGTTATAACTAATATACATCTCTCAGCAGCAAAGAAAAGTTTTCATTTTTTTTGTTCCGCTTATGTCATTATCTCATACCTCTACCATTCTTATGACTAATAACTCCTTACAGCGCCAGAGATTATCCATTTTCTTGTGAACTTCGGACAGCCGCACTTCACATAACATGCATCATCATCATCATGCATGCAGGATGTGATTTTCTTTCCTATAAATTGATCAACTAATGGTACATGCATGCAATTCATTTGGAGATGGGTATATACTTGCTCCATCATGATGCACATCGATCCTATGCATGCAAATCTTTAATTGTCAAGCACTGAAATGAAAATCCTAGCGACCAATTTTGTTTTAATTTTTCCACTAATGGCCATCAAAGCCAGCTCCTCTAAATTGGATCATCTGCACTACAAGCTTATGTCCTTTGTGGACCCAATCGATCTTCACATTCAAAATGATGAGAATCCAATAACTTGGTGACAACATTGATACGTAATGTCCGGGTTTCATCCTGTCAAAATCTGTATTTTATGTGCATCCGAGTAACTCAAGCATTTAGGTTCTGTTTGGATGAGGGGAAACGGGTGAAAAGGAAAGGAAACGAAATGAATGGGGAGCTTTGAGTGGAGTTTTGGATCCTATCAAAATGGATCTGGCCCCAACACTTAGCAACTTCTGGGCCATAATTGAATGGTTGGATATATTTGTTTCTCTATTTTAATTATTCTTCAGATTTTATAGTTGAAAATTAACCATCCAGATGAGAGATCTTTAGCTGCCCAAGTACATAAAGTCATTTTTGGGTCTTTCCTGTAGACTTGTTTTGGCTTATGCAGGGAAAGGAGTCAATGAACACCCACAGGGTTAGAACCTTTGACCGCCATCTGCGGCCATGGCCATCCAACTACGCTCTACATACATGATCCCCGCTGCTCATCTGTTTTCCAGTTTGATTCCATCGCTTTTAAACATCTAACTGCTAGTTTGACGTATTTGGAATTGGATGACTCAGAGATACAAATTAAGGTGGCATTAGAGAGAGAGAGAGAGAGAGAGAGAGAGAGAGAGAGAGAGAGAGAGAGAGAGAGAGAAAGGGAAGGAAATTGGTAAAAGCTAGACACTTAGGTCATGGATAAAAACCAAACCCTTTGATTTTTTGCTAAAAAATTATTTAAAATATAATGTAAACATCCTAATATATTTATAAAAACTATTTCGGTATAAAGCATGCTTTGAATCAAGTTGTCTTTATGAAAAATGTTGATTTTTCTATTATCAAAATGTGATATTATAAGAGCCATTCATTTTTTCTTATTAGAAAAACACTATTAAAACCCAAAAAATGATCATTATGAAAACACCATTAAAACCGACAAGTGATCAACTTAATATATATTTTGCATCACCCTATTCCTAAGATCATATTGGTAATGCTACATTTCCAAAAAAGAAAACTCACTTCAAATATCATATCTAAAGGGTCCTGTTTTTGTCCCTAACCTATTGACCAATGAATTCTAACCTATCTATTCCGCATCGTTAAATCCAGCTTGATCTGCTCAACCAGAGAAAAAGTAAGTGAGATTGGCAGTCAAATGGGGCAGCTTAAAACCGGATCTAGGTCGTTTATAATCTGACATTTCTACAGCACATTCTGATCCAATTTCCACCCCGATTTGTCATGCACGGATAGAATTCATCCGAGATCAGCGGATTTTGGCCACTCAATCCCAGAAGACATTCAATTGGATGTCTACTCTGAATCCAACCTAATAGATTCGTGATTAAAGTTGGATCTCAGACATATATTGAATCTGAGGCGTTGCCATCCCTCGTCCACTTTTGCCACTAAAGCCAACTGACTTGTACCATTGAATATATATATATATATATATATAATCCCTTCTTTGATAAGAATGAGATGAAAATATATAAATTAATGGGACAAACATAATCTAACTTTCTGTGGCTTGTGTTTCCACCGGTGGGCTGTGTTCCCAACACCATTTTTATCTCGGGATGTATGCTGCATTTATTATATATATATATATATATATATATATATATATATATATATATGTTCATTGTGTTTATATATAAATATATTACATTATCAAACATATGGAGACACAGACATTTGTCTGACCCAATAGCAGAAGATCTCCTCATCTCTCCTTTCCCTTCTCTCCCTTTCGCTCCTTCCAGTCCCCAACATCCTCCGTATGGCGCCCGTTTCAATATTTCCCAAACAATAAATCCGTGCAGTCAGTCCATGGCAAAAACTTCTGTCATCCAATGTCAACTGCCAGACCAGAAGAAGCCATTGAAACTCTTCGGCTTTCAGGTCTGTGAAAATGAGGAGCAAGATGGAAATCCCAAGAAGGGCAGCGGCTTATCAGAGCCCGAGATCAGCCCGGCAGGAGACTGTCGGAAGTACGAGTGCCAGTACTGTTTCAGAGAATTCGCGAATTCTCAGGCACTGGGCGGCCACCAGAATGCTCACAAGAAGGAGAGGCAGCAAATGAAGAGAGCCCAGATGCACGCCATCCGCAACCCAGCTGCCAGCGTTTATGGCTTCCAACCAGCACCTGGTTCCATTATTTTCACTCCCCATGGGTTAAGGCCGTCGCGAAATTATCATACTGAAGTTAAGAGCTTTCCAGCTCCAGTTATGGTGCCGCCCGCGCCGCGGTCGGCTTCTTGGATCTACCCACCCCAGACACCAGAAGTTTCCGGTGGACCTTTCATGACATTTCACAGCTCGGCAGCAGCGTCACCGTCACCGTCACCGGCTGTGACATACAATTACCCGCCAGCGATGTTTCCGGCCAGCCATGGCGGCTTCTCCTCACAGCTGCCTTATTCACCTTTACAGTTCCTTATGTCTTCTTCACCTACAAAATTTTCTTGTGAAAGTGGTGCCAGCGGTAGTGATTGCCTGTCCTCAGACCAAGAAGCTGGTCTAGATCTGCACCTGAGCCTTGGACCAGCTGCTTCCTGAAATTGCATTTCAGAATATTCCATGGCTTCTCCATTCTTGAATCCGCTGGTTTCGCGGAGGCTCATCGTAGGTTGGCATGTCCAGAATACTGGGGCTTCAAAGGCTAGTCAGATTGTTGCACGGCTGATATTGTAAAAATTTTTTTATTGTTTCATTTACAGTAAAGAAGTTTAGAGCATATAGTTTTTCAATAGTATATGAAATCTGATGGTTTATGCAATTGGGCAGTGAGTACTTTGTTCGTGAAACGGCCCTTATCCCTGCGCCTATTCTACTGGTCACTGCAGAAAAGAGAAGACAAACGAAGATAGAGATTCCTATACACAAGGCTGTGCTTGAATTCGATGGAAATGGGGTTGTCTGGTAATTAAAACCACTTTTCCTGTGCAGAACTCCAATTTCATGGCTTTTTTCTCAAACTTACTGTTCCTCCAGCATGCATCTGCTTCGGTTAGAAGTAAAAGAAATATATAGTTCATTTGAATGCAATTTTCGAACAGTACTTTCTGGAAACCCCAGAAAGAAGATAGATAAAACATCTCCGATTGTTTGTTTGTCTATCTGAAGATTGATGTTGATGCAGTCCAATATATAAAACACAAATTCGGTGGATCTTTTAATTGTTTGAAACGCACGTTTTGCTGTGTGCCAGACGCACTACGGCCTGGCTCTCTAAGAAGTCAACGACGTCGAAACGCTTTGCTTGATATTGAAGAAATGGCTGTGGCTGTATGCATGCCTGTCATCTATGTTTGCATAAGAAAAGGTGGACTACATCTGTACATTCACTTTGTTGAGTTAGCGCCACTGTTAATTATATATATCTGATCAGTTTCCTTGTAGGATTTGCATACGTTTGTTTTATTTCGTCAGTTTCAATTACGCTTATTTTGGTCATTTGTTTGTGCAAACAAGCAGCTTATTAATTATTTTTTTTCTTATGAAATGATAAGGAACCTTCCAAGAATCAGACCACTATTCAATTAATAGGCCTGCCCTTTAAGAAGCCGAGTCCAGGTGAGTTGAACCTCGTATGATGCTTTACGAATAGGGAATCTGTAGCTCGAATATAGAGCCGGAACTTGTTCCAAGGGTCTTCTTCGATCTCAACTGACAATCCAATGTCTAATAGCTGACTTTAGATTTTAACTTAGGGGCACCTCACTGTGATGTTTAACCCTACTCCTCCAGCCCTGCTAGATCACATTTATTGATCACAATTAATTAGGGCAAGTTAACCACATCTGAGACAAGACTTGCATCTATTAGTCTTTACCGTCAAGAGAAAAACAAAGAGAAAAAGTAACAAACTTTTCTAAACCAATCTTAGTCTCTGAAAATCCTCTTGCTTCACCTTAAAAAGTGCATCCGCTCACGGCAACTAAAAGTGGAGGAAGAAAGAGACCTCCATCTCCATGAGCTTAAAAGAGCATGTGCTGTGTCAAGCAATTTCAGATCAACATTGCTCTTCTAAGAAGTGAGAAACAATATTTAATTTATAGTGATCAGGAAGTTTACCACTGCATGTTTCAATGTCCGTTTTGATCGGATTTGGGGATTGGAAATCTGCAGGCATAGCATTCATGCATTTTCTTTTTTCCGAATTTGGATTTTTTTTTTCTTTTTATATGCTATGGCAACATAATCTCATCTGAAGGTGAATTCAAATATAAAATTGGCCCAGCCCATGACACCCTGCAGTTCACCATCCGGAGTCTACCGCTAGTAAGGGTGGTGGTAGAAAAATAAGACATGACAGACCATCCTTATATGGTAACCACAGTTTGGGGATGCCAACATCACCGTTTAAAGCAATATATGAAAGCTGACTAGTTCTATATATGCTGTACTTTGTAGAGGTCCGCTATTCTAATTGGTCCGAATTAAGTCTTAATTTTGAATCTGAAAAATGATTTTCCTTCGTAGTCATGAAAGATGGAAATTGAATTGTACCATAGGGATTTGGTTGGTGTAGGATGTAAGCTAATTTTACTAGTGATTCCTACTTGAATGACAAACTGAAATTCGCCGGAGTGGGCTGGACCCAGTTTTGGGGATGTGCGTAGTTTTAGACAAAAAGTAAGACGCATGTTCAAATCTATTGCTGTAGTACCAGTTCTGGGTAGACCGTCAAACATGGTGATGGTGGTATCTCCGAAGCGAATTCCAACTGAATCTTGGTGCACTTATACCAGCAAAGTTCTGACTCGGTGATCCGTTTACGGCAGAGCTAGCTCTGGAAAATTAAGTGGGCAGAAGTTAATTTTCATATCCAGACATATCTAGTGAACAAGCTAGATAAATGAACAGTATCAGTGTTAAGGAAAACGTGCACATAAAAAGATGGTTGTGTGGTAAAAAGCAAAATGAAAAAAAAAAAAGGAATGACACAAAGTAGTAGGTGACAGTGGAGAAAGGGAAAAAAATGAAAAAATAGCCCATTTTGGGTCTGACTCAACCCATTGTTCCTCCAGCATTAATCATGATTTCCATTCTTCTCTCTCAACAAGAAGGTAAACCCAAATTGAAATTTGTGTATGCATGCCATAATTGCCCCTAACATAATTTACAGGTTCGAATGGGTCTAGAGCAGATAACATTGTACATGGCATAATCTTATAGGTGTGATTGGTTAGGAAATTTATTTGAGTCATTCTAAAGCACATCATATCACAAATTTGAAATGGCAAAAGAACCACTCCTACCTTACGAGGATGTGAATAGTTTAAAGATAAATCATTCAAGTCCTCCCTCAAACTTTATCATGATTCCATTTTTAACTTTTTTTAGATCAAATCTTTGTAAATCAAGCATATCACCATAAGTTCGTGGCAGTACGGTACTGGAACAAGCTACTAAACAAAGAGTATATCCAGAAAAAAGAGAGGAAAAAGGAAGGAAGAGGTACCATGACTCGATAACCATGATCCTCTAAAGCTGTAGCAGCTATCATCCTTAGTGGGTACTCAACCCAAAGTGGGGCGTCAACATCTTGGCTGTGTGGAGGCCAAGATTTTGTGCACCAAATGAATTCTCAGATGCATTTGAAAACAAATGAACTTTTAAGAAAGCTCGATTCCTCTTGCCAGCCCTTTTTATGTCAAACAATCATCACAAGCCGTTGGACAAGAACGCACATGATGCGAAACCCACATCAGCCGAGATACCCAGTTTTAGTTTAAATTGTTGCTTAGATTCTCTCAACTGTTGATTCAACGTGAACCACTGTAATTGGATGTCATGGTGAGATGATGAAATCATGTGCCCACACAAACACACACATATATAGTCCTTGGTACCTATAAATCTAGGGACAAAAAATCTGGACCGTCCAACTAAAATGAATTGTCCAGATTTTTAAACCCCCTCCTTCTCTCTCCCTGATCCCTCAATTCTCCACTCTTCTCTCCCTCTTTCCGTCACCTCTGAGAAAGAATGAAGTGTAAGATCATTTGGTGGGTCGGTATATGTCTATGAGGAATTTCAGACATTATGGTTGTCTTAAGGTAAATATTCGTTTAAGTGATTGTGTTTTGGGATATTACGTCATTTTACATGGTATGAGTAATTTTGAAATGTACAGATACCTGTACGTAATTACGGACTCTTTGATGGATTGAATGCGTAATTGCCCTTAATATAAAATGGTAGTGGTCCCTGGGGTCGTGCGAACAATCGCCTGAGACGTTGATTTCTAGGGTTTTCCTCTCCCCCATCTGAGAGAGACCTCACGCGCTCTGCACGTACCCTGGAAGACCTGCTGTGATCTTCCTGTGCACCAGTTCAGATGGATTCAGGTACGCTTTCGCTACAGTTAAGTTTATTTTCTTTAATTCAATGATTTAACATGAGCATGATCCTATTTAGGGCATATCGTTTTGTACATGCATGAGGAAGAAATCCCAACAATTGGTATCAGAGCCCTTTGTTCATTGTTAAATCGTTAGATTTATGGGTGATTTTCATGCGTTCTTCCCTTTTCGGTTTTCCCCTTTTCTTTGCTTCTCTCCGATGTAGAACATCGAAGGATGGAGAGGGCTCTGCGCGTCTGTCCCTTGCTATGTTGCACATCAGGCATTCACGCCTGCCTCCAGTGCTCTGCAACACACAACCATGTGAGGGCGGGCGACGGAGGAACATGGAGGGGCGATGGCCGGCGGATTCGCCGGTGCCCACCCACCATGGCCAGAGGCCGTCAGACTTCCATTGAAGGCGATGGAAGGCATCAACCTTCCGTTGCAGTTGCAGAAAGGGTAAAAGTGACAAGGGACGGTAAGGAGGGGTGATGGGCGACCGCCGGCGACTTACCTGTCGCCGGACGGGGCCGTGCGACCCTCCGGTGCCCACCCAAACCCAAAGGAGGCCTGCCGGCGGCTTCTCTCGCCGTCGTTGCAGCCGCCCAAAGCAAAAGAAAGGGGCAGAAATCAGGAACGAAAAGTAAAGGCCAGATTCCGCTGTTTTGGCGGGCTACGGTCTCCGATAGGCGACGGACGGTTGTCGGCCGTCCTGGCGGCACCTGCCGGCGGCCACCCACACAGTTGGGTGGCCTACTGGTGGAACTCCACCACTCGCCTTCCGTTCGGCATGTGAGCGGTGGAGACGACACCCGCGACCGCTCGCGCGGGCGGGTCGGATCAGGTCGGGTCTTGACAGACCCGATCCGGATCCATCGCTTTTAAAAAAAAAGAGGATTTTCTTTCGCCCGCTCGCCCGCGTTAAAATTTTTTCGGACCGGGTCGGGTCCTGTCTGACCTGACCCGTATCCATACAGCCTGGTTTTTTTTAAAAAAGAGAGAACCGGTTCATTCATTTTGTAACCGATTCGGACCCTTTTCAGACCGATTCAGTCATTTTCAAACCGGTTCAGTGGGTTTTGGAACCGATATGGCCTAATTTTAACCGGTTCGTCCAATTTTTAAATCGGTTCAGTCCTATTTAGGGCTATGTGGGTGTTTTAGTTGTGGTTTAAGAACGGTACGGGCCATTTTAAGGCCGATTCGGTGGTTTTTTACCCACTTAAGTACTATTATGGTACCGGTTCATAAAACTTTAGACTCTTTTGGGCCGATTTCATTAAATCATTTGTTTTGGATTCAATGTAGGGCAAATTTGCATGTTATTAAAATTGTGGATGTGCTTTAGATGAATGTTTGGATTATGAGTTTGATCTTTGACCATCTCTGTTATTCGAAATGAGTAAGTTTGTACTTTATGTCGCCAAAGTGACTTCTGTTGTACGAATTTATCTGTTTTGAACATTAGATGATAGTATACTTGATCCATGCGGGCAATGATCAACCCATATGAGGATTGTTGTTTAGTTAGGTTTAAGTATACAAGGCAATGAATATGTAATAATTTTCAAGTTTCCTTGTGCATAGCGAGTCAATCCAAAGATAGGCTCGTTGTTTGACAGGGTTAATTATCTATATTCATTGTTGACCAAGAATACCACTTGCAGTTAGTATTTCAATCCAAAGACTGGATATTAACGTTGCACCGGTACCTTGTGATGGGATTTAGGCCATTGTATTTAAATTCATTTATATTTGTTATTTCATCTTTGTACATGTATTGATTGTGAGCATGTTTGGTATTTTGTTCTTTGTACGGTGAGTTCTGCTTCCATGATATCTACTAATTTGAGTATTATTCCTGAGCTAAATGATTCGTTTTTTAAAAGTAAGAAAAGAAAGACTATTAAGGAAGTTGCAGTTCACCAGTCATCCATTAAGATACAGAAAAAGCATGAGGAAGCCCAATCAGGCTGCTTCTATTGTAAGGGTGAAGGTCATATAAGGAAGGATTGTACCAAGTACCACGCATGACGTGAAAATCACAAGTTTTTATCAATAAGAGTGGGATTTAAGTGATTCTCTTAATCACACATATCTAATTGAATGTGCTTAACTTGTTGTTACATCTATATTGAATGATCTATTGGATAGAAATCACAAGTTTAAAAGAAAATGAATGAGATTCAAGTGATTTGTTGCTCACTTACATTTTGTCTAATGTGTCTCACTTGTTTTTGCATCTATAATGAAAGATTGAAATTATTGAATGTGCTTAACTTGTTGTTTAATCTATATTGAGTGATTTAGTGGATTGAAATCACAAGTTTAAAATAAAATGAATGAGATTCGAGTGATTCATGGCGCACTTATATTTAATCTAATGTGTCTCACTTGTTATTACATGTATAATGAATGATTTAAATGATTGAAATCACAAGTTTACATGCAAATTCATATGATCCCTTTTAGTTAGTGTAATATGTTTCACTTGTTATAACGTATATAACGCATGATTTAAATGATCAAAATCTCTAGTTTATATGGGTAGAAATGGGACCCACGCATTTTTTTGATCCCTTATATCTAATCCAAAGAGTTGAACTAGCAGTCACAGCTATAACGAATAATCTAAGAGATTGAAATCACAAGTTTGTATTAATACGAGATGGATTTAATTGATTCATTTGATCACACATATTTAATTGAATGTGGTTAACAAGCTGTTATATTCACATTCAACGATTTAGTGGATTGAAATCACAAGTTTGTATGAAAGTGAATGAGAATCAACCTATTCATATGATCCCTTATTGTTAATCTAATATGTTTAACTTGTTATAATGTCTATAATAAATGATTTAAACGATTGAAATCACTAGTTTATGTAGATACAAATGAGGCCAATGCATTCGTTTGATCACTTGTATCTAATCCAATGTGTTTAACTTCCTATTACATCCATAGTGAATGATTTAAGGGATTGAAATCATAAGTTTGTATGAATACGAGAGAGATTTAAATGATTCATATGATCCCACATATTTTATTGAATGTGGTTAACTTTTTGTTACATTGACATTGAATGATTTAGTGGATTGAAATCACAAGTTTGAATGAAAATTAATTAGATTCAACTCATTCATATGATCCCTTTTGGTTAATGTAATATGTTGCTCTTGTCATAATGTCTATAATGAATTATTTAAATGATTAAAATCAATAGTTTATATGCATTCAAGTGGGACCAATGCATTTGTTTGATCCCCTGTATCTAATCCAATGATTTTAACTTCTTGTTACATCTATAGTGGACGATTTAAGGGACTGAAGTCACAAATTTTTATCAATGAGAGTGGGATTTAAGTGATTCTCTTAATCACACATATCTAATTGAATGTGCTTAACCTTGTTGTTACATCTATATTGAATGATCTAGTGGATTGAAATCACAAGTTTAAAAAAAAATGAATGAGATTCAAGTGATTCGTTGCTCACTTATAGTTAATAAAATGTGTCTCACTTGTTATTACATCTATAATGAAAGATTCAAATGATTGAATGTGCTTAACATGTTGTTACATCTATATTGAATGATTTAGAGGATTGAAATCAAAAGTTTAAAAGAAAATGAATGAGATTCAAGTGATTCATGGCGCACTTATATTTAATCTAATGTGTCTCACTTGTTATTACATCTAAAATGAATGATTTAAATGATTGAAATCACAAGTTTGCATGCAAATGAATGTGATTAATCTCATTCATATGATCCCTTTTAGTTAATGTAATATGTTTCACTTGTGAAAATGTATATAACAAATGATTTAAATGATCAAAATCCCTAGTTTATAATGGTAGAAATGGGACCAACGCATTTTTTTGATCCCTTATTTCTAATCCAATGAGTTGAACTTGCAGTTACATCTATAGCGAATGATCTAAGAGATTGAAATCACAAGTTTGTATAAATACGAGACGAATTTAATTGATTCATTTGATCACACATATTTAATTGAAAGTGGTTAACTTGCCGTTATATTCACATTCAATGATTTAGTGTATTGAAATCACAAGTTTATATGAAAATGAATGAGATTCAACTTATTCATATGATCCCTTATTGTTAATATAATATTTTTAACTTGTTATAATGTCAATAATGAATGATTTAAACGATTGAATGATTTAGTTTATGCAGATACAAATGAGACCAATGCATTCGTTTGATCCCTTGTATCTATTCCAATGAGTTTAACTTTCTATTACATCCATAGTGAATCATTTAAGGGATTCAAATCACAAGTTCGTATGAATACAAGAGAGATATAAATGATTCATTTGATCCCACATATTTTATTGAATGTGGTTAACTTGTTGTTGCATTAACCTTTTGGTTAATGTAATATGTTTCACATGTTATAATGTCTATAATGAATTATTTAAATTATTAAAATCACGAGTTTATATGCATTGAAATGGGACCAATGCATTTGTTTGATCCCTTGTATCTAATCCAATGAGTTTAACTTCTTGTCACATCTATAGTGAACAATTTAAGGGATTGAAGTCACAAGTTCTTATCAATAAGAGTGAGATTTAAGTGATTCTCTGAATCACACATATCTAATTGAAAGTGCTTAACTTGTTGTTAAATCTATATTGAATTATTTAGTGGATTGAAATCACAAGTTTAAAAGAAAATGAATGAGATTCAAGTGATTTGTTGCTCACTTATATTTATCTAACGTGTCTCACTTGTTATTACATCTATAATGAAAGATTGAAATGATTGAATATGCTTAACTTGTTGTTACATCTATATTTAATGATTTAGTGGATTGAAATCACAAGTTTAAAAGAAAATGAATGAGATTTAAGTGATTCATGGCTCACTTATATTTAATCTAATGTGTCTCACATGTTATTACATCTATAATGAATGATTTAAATTATTGAAATCACAAGTTTTCATGAAAGTGAATGTGATTCATCACATTCATATAATCCTTTTTGGTTAATGTAATATGTTTCACTTGTTATAATGTATATAACGAATGATTTAAATGTTCAAAATCTCTAGTTTATATGGGTAGAAACGGGACCAATGCATTTGTTTGATCCCTTATATCTAATCCAGTGAGTTCAACTTGTAGTTACATTTCTAACAAATGATCTAAGAGATTGAAATCAAAAGTTCGTATCAATACGAGAGGGATTTAGTTGATTCATTTGATCACGAATATTTAATTGAATGTGGTTAACTTGTTGTTACATTCACATTCAATGATTTAGTGGATTGAAATCACAAGTTTATATGAAAATGAATGAGATTCAACTTATTCATATGATCCCTTATTGTTAATGTAATATGTTTAACTTGTTATAATTTCTATAATGAATGATTTAAACGATTGAAATCACTAGTTTATGTAGATACAAATGAGACCAATGCAATCGTTTGATCCCTTGAATTTAATCCAATGAGTTTTACTTCTCATTACATCCATAGTGAATGATTTAAGAGATTGAAATCACAAGTTCATATCAATACGAGAGAGATTTAATTGATTGATTTGATCACATATTTTATTAAATGTGGTTAACTTGTTGTTACATTCACATTGAATGATTTAGTGGATTGAAATCACAAGTTTGTATGAAAATGAATGAGATTCAACTCATTCATATGATCACCTATAGTTAATCTTATATTCACTTGTTATAATGTCTATAATGAATGATTTAAATGTTTAAAATCACTACGTTATATGGATACAAATGGGACGAATGCATTTGTTTGATCCCTTTAATCTAATCCAATGAGTTTAACTTTTTATTACATCCATAGTGAATGATTTAAAGGATTGAAATCACAAGTTCCTTTCAATACGAGTGGGATTTAAGTGAATCTCTTGATCACATATATTTAATTGAATGTGCCTAACTTGTTGTTACCTTTATATAGAATGATTTAGTGGATTCAAATCCCAAGTTTAAAAGAAAATGAATGAGATTCAAGTGATTCGTTGCTCACTTACATTTAATCTAATGAGTCTCACATGTTATTACATTTATAATGAATGATTTAAACGATTGAAATCACAAGCTCGTATGAAAATGAATGTGATTCATCTCATTCATATAATCACTTTTAGTTAATCTAATATGTTTTAGCTGTAATAATGTCTATATCAATGTGAATATAACAACAAGTGAACCACATTCAATTAAATATGTGTGATCAGATAAATCAATTAAATCTCACTCATATTGATTCCAACTAGTGATTTCAATCTCTTGATCGATCGTTAGAGATGTAACTACAAGTTCAACTCATTGGATTAGTTAAATCATTCATTATAGACATAAGGAATCAGACAAATGCGTTGGTCTCATTTGTATCCATGTAAACTAAAAATTTTGATCATCTAAATAATTCATCTAAATCGTTCACTATATATGTAACAAGAAGTTAAACTCATTGGATTAGATACAAGGGATCAAACAAATGCATTGTTCCCATTTGTATACATATAAACTATTGATTTTAATCATTCAAATAATTCATTATAGACATTAAAACAAGTGAATCATATTAGATTAACCAAAAGGGATCATATGAATGAGTTGAATCTCATTCATTTTCATACAAACATGTGATTTCAATCCCTTAAATCATTCAACGTGAACGTAACACCAAGTGAACCACATTCAATTAAATATGTTGGATCAAATGAATCAATTAAATGTCACTCTTATTGATACCAACATGTGATTTCAAACTCTTAGATAGTTCATTAGAGATGTGACTACAAGTTCAACTCATTGGATTAGTTAAAGCATTCATTATATTCATAAAGAATCAAACAAATGTATTGGTCTCATTTGTATCCTTGTAAGGTAGAAATTTTGATGATTTACATAATTCATTACAGACATTATAACAAGTGAAACATATTAGATTAACTAAAATGGATCATATGAATGAGATAAATCAGATTCATTTTCATACAAACTTATGATTGCAATCATTTAAATCATTCATTATAGATGTAATAGCAAGTGAGACACATTAGATTAAATATTAGTGAGTAATGAATCACTTGAATCTCATTATCTTTCTTTTAAACATGTCATTTCAATCCACTAAATCATTCAACATGGGTGTAACAAGTTAAGCACATTCAATTAAATATCTGTGATCAAAAGAATCACTTAAATCCAATTCATATTGATAGGAACTTGTGATTTCAATCCCTTAAATCGTTCACTACAAATGTAACAAGAAGTTAAACTAATTGGATTATATACAAGGGACCAAACAAATGCAAAGCTCTCACTTGTGTACATATAGACTAGGGATTTTAATCATTTAAATAATTTATTATAGACATTATACCAAGTGAAACATATTAGATTAACAAAAAGGATCATGTGAATGAGTTGAATGTCATTCATTTTCTTACAAATTAATGATTTCAATCCACTAAATCATTCAATCTGAATGTAAAAAGAAGTCAACCACATTCAATTAAATATGTGCGATCAAATGAATCAATTAAATCTCTCTCGTATTGATACGTACTTGTGATTTCAATCTCTTAGATCATTCGTTAGAGAAGTAACTACAAGTTCAACTCATTGCATTAAATATAAGGGATCAAACAAATGCATTGGTCCTATTTGTATCCATATAAACTAAAGATTTTGATCATTTAAATCATTCATTATAGACATTATAACAAGTGAAACATATTGGATTAACTAAAAGGGAACGTATGAGTGAAATGAATCACATTCATTTTCATACAAACTTGTGATTTTAATCACCTAAATCATTCATTATAGATGTTATAAAAAGTGAGACACATTAGGTTAAATATAAGTGTGCAATAAACCACTTGAATCTCATTCATTTTCTTTTAAACTTGTGATTAAATATGTGTGATCAAGAGAATCACTTAAATCATGCTCGTATTGATAGGAACTTGTTATTTCAATCCCTTAAATCTTTCACTATAGATGTAACAAGAAGTTAAACTCATTGGATTACATACAATGGATCAAACAAATACATTGGTCTCATTTATATACATACAAAATATTGATTTTAATCATTCAAATAATTCATTGTAGACATTATAAAAAGTAAAACATATTAGATTAAGCTAAAGGGATCATATGAATAAGATGAATTACATTAATTTTGATACAAATGTGTGATTTTAATCAACTGAATCATTCAATGTGAATGTAACAGCAAGTGAGCCACATTCAATTAAATATGTGCGATCAAATGAATTAGTTAAATCTCACTCGTATTGATATCAACTTGTGATTTCAATCTCTTAGATCGTTCGTTAGAGATGTAACTACAGGTTCAACTCATTGGATTAGTTAAATCATTCATTATAGACATAAGGAATCAAACAAATGCATTGGTCTCATTTGTATCCATGTAAACTAGAGATTTTGATCATTTGAATAATTCACTATAGACATTATAACAAGTGAAACATATTAGATTAACTAAAAGGGATCATATAAATGCGATGAATCACATTTATTTTCATACAAACTTGTGATTTCAATCATTTAAGTCATTAATTAAAAATGTAATAGCAAGTGAGACACATTAGATTAAATATTATTGAGTAATGATTCACTTGAATCTCATTAATTTTCTTTTAAACTTGTGATTTCAATCCACTAAATCATTCAACATGGACATAACAAGTTAAGCACATTCAATTAAATATGTGTGATCAAGAGAATTATTTAAATCCAAATCGTATTGATAGGAACTTGTGATTTCAATCCCTTAAATCATTAACTATAGATGTAACAAGAAGTTTAACTCATTGTATAACATAAAAGGGACCAAAAAAATGCATTAGTCTCATTTGTGTACATATAAACTAGGGATTTTAATTATTTAAAAAATTCATTATAGACATTATAACAAGTGAGACATTAGATTAACCAAAAAGGATCATAGGAATGAGTTGAATGTCATTCATTTTCATACAAATTTGTGATTTCAATCCACTAAATCATTCAATGTGAATGTAACAACAAGTCAACTACATTTAACTAAATATGTGTGATCAAATGAATCAACTAAATCTCTCTCGTATTGATATGAACTTGTGATTTCAATCTCTTAGAACGTTTGTTAGAGATGCAACTACATGTTCAACTTATTGGATTTGTTACAAGGTATCAATCAAATGCATTGGACCCATTTGTATCTATATAAACTTGTGATTTTAATCTTTTAAAACATTCATTAACGACAATATAACAAGTTAATTAGATTAACCAATAAGGGATCATATGAATGAGTTGAATCTCATTCATTTTCATACAAACTTGTGATTCAAATCATTCATTATAGACGTAATAGCATGTGAGACACATTAAATTAAATATTAGTGAGTAATGAATCACTTGAATCTCATTAATTTTCTTTTAAACTTGTGATTTCAATCCACTGAATCATTCAACATGGATGTAACAAGTTAAGCACATTTAATTAAATATGTGTGATCAAGAGAATCACTTAAATCCAAATCGTATTGATAGGAACTTGTGATTTCAATCCCTTAAATCGTTCACTATAAATGTAACAAGAAGTTAAACTCATTGGATTACATACAAGGGACCAAACAAATGTATTGGTCTCATTTGTGTACATTCAAACTAGGGATTTTAATCATTTAAATAATTCATTATAGACATTAGAACAAGTGAAACATATTAGATTAACTAAAAAGGATCATATGAATGAGTTGAATCTCATTCATTTTCATACAAATTTGTGATTTCAATCTACTAAATCATTCAATGTAAATATAACAACAAGTCAACCACATTCAATTAAATATGTGTGATCAAACAAATGCATTCAACTCATTTGTTTCTAAATAAACTAGTGATTTTAATCTTTTAAATCATTCATTATAGACATTATAACAAGTTAATTAGATTAACAATCCCTTAAATCTTTCACTATAGATGTAACAAGAAGTTAAACTCATTGGATTAGATACAAGGGATCAAACAAATGGATTGGTCCCATTTGTATACATATAAACTATTGATTTTAATCATTCAAATAATTCATTATAGACATTATGTGAAACATATTAGATTAACCAAAAGTGATCATATGCTTGAGTTGAATCTCATTCAATTTTTTACAAACGTGTGATTTCAATCCACTAAATCATTCAATGTGAATGTAACAACAAGTAAACCACATTCAATTAAATATGTGCGATCAAACGAATCAATTAAATCTCACTCGTATTAATAACAACATTTGATTTCAATCTCTTAGATCGTTCGTTAGAGATGTAACTATAAGTTCAACTCATTGGATTAGTTAAATCATTCAATATAGGCATAAGGAATCAAACAAATACATTGGTCCCATTTGTATCCATGTAAACTAGAGATTTTGATCATTTAAATAATTCATTATAGACACTATAACAAGTGAAACATATTAGAATAACTAAAACGGATCATTTGAATGAGATGAATCACATCCATTTTCATACAAACTTGTGATTTCAATCATTTAAATCATTCATTATAAATGTAATAGCAAGTGAGACACATTAGATTAAATATTAGTGCGTAATGCATCACTTGAATCTCATTATCTTTCTTTTAAACTTGTGATTTCAATACACTAAATCACTCAACATTGACATAACAAGTTAAGCACATTCAATTAAATATGTGTGATCAGGAGAATCACTTAAATCCAAATCGTATTGATAGGAACTGGTGATTTCAATCCCTTAAATTGTTCACTATAGATGTAACAAGAAGTTAAACTCATTGGATTACATACAAGGGACCAAACAAATGCATTGGTCTCTTTTGTGTAATATAAACTAGAGATTTTGATCATTTAAACAAAAAAGAATCATTTGAATGAGTTAAATCTCATTCATTTTCATACAAATTTGTGATTTCAATCCATTAAATCATTCAATGTGAATGTAACAACAAGTCAACCACATTCAATTAAATATGTGTGATCAAATGAATCAATTAAATCTCTCTCATATTGATACGAACTTGTGATTTCAATCTCTTAGAACGTTCGTTAGAGGTATAACTACAAGTCCAACTCATTGGATTTGTTACAAGGGATCAAACAAATGCATTGGTCCCATTTGTATCTACATAAACTAGTGATTTTAATCTTTTAAATCATTCATTATAGACATTATAACAAGTAAATTAGATTAACAATAAAGGATCATATGAATGAGTTGAATCTTATTCATTTTCATACAAACATGAGATTTCAATCACCCAAATCATTCATTATAAATGCAATAACAAATGAGACACATTAGATTAAATATAAGTGAGGAATGAATCACTTAAATCCCACTCGTATTGACAGGAACTTGTGATTTTAATCCTCTAAATCTTTAACTATAGATGTAAGTAGAAGTTTAACTCATCGAATTAGGTACAAGGGATCAAACAAATGCATTGGTCCCATTTGTATACATATAAACTATTGATTTTAATCATTCAAATAATTCATTATAGACATTATAACAACTGAAACATATTAGATTAACCAAAAGGCATCATATGAATGAGTTGAATCTCATTCATTTTCATACAAACGTGTGACTTCAATCCACTAAATCATTCAATGTGAATGTACAACAAGTGAACCACATTTAATTAAATATGTGTGATCAAGTTAATCACTTAAATCTCACTCGTATTGATACCAACTTGTGATTTCAAACTCTTTGATCGTTCGTTAGAGATGTAACTACAAGTTCAACTCATTGGATTAGTTAAATCATTCATTATAGACATAAGGAATCAAACAAATGCATTGGTCCCATTTGTATCTATGTAAACTAGAGATTTTGATCATTTAAATAATTCATTATAGACATTACAACAAGTTAAACATATTACATTCACTAAAAGTAGGGGTGGGTATCACCACCTTCCATTTTCCCTCTCTGGTTCAGTCCTTCTTTAGAGAAGGAAGAAGTTCCACCGTTCGCGTGAAGAAGAAGGAGCACCCGTGAGGAGAGAGAAGATTCGATGAAGAAATGAAAAAGTTTTGGAAAGACTATTATACTTTTCAGAAATTCATCCCGAAATTTATAAAGCGGGTCCACCTTACTACCGAAATTTTTGAAAAGAATGTTATATTTTTCGGAAAGACTGTTAAAAGAAAATTATTTTTACTAAAACAGGCTTAGTCGGGTCGGGCCTCACCGGGCCGCCCTATAGATGTAACTACAAGTTCAACTCATTGGCTTTGTTACAAGGGATCAAACAAATGCATTGGTCCCATTTGTATCTACATAAACTAGTGATTCTAATCTTTTAAATAATTCATTATAGACATTATAACAAGTAAATTAGATTAACAATAAAGGATCATATGAATGAGTTGAATCTCAATCTTTTTCATACAAACTTGAGATTTCAACCGAGTAAATCATTTAATGTGAATATAACAACAAGTTGACCACATTTAATTAAATATGTGTGATCAAATGAATCAATTAAATCTCCCTCGTATTGATACGAACTTGTGATTTCAATCTCTTAGATCATTCATTAGAGATGTAACTACAAGTTCAACTCATTGGATGAGATATGACAGATTAAACAAACACATTGGTCTCATTTGTATTCATATAAACTAAAGATTTTTATAATTTAAATCATTTGTTATAGACATTATAACAAGTAAAACATATCAGATTTTCTAAAAGGGATCATATGAATGAGACGAATCACATTCATTTTCATACAAACTTGTGAATTCAATCACTTAAATCATTTATTATAGATGTAATAACAAGTGAGGCACATTAGATTAAATATAAGTGAGCAATGAACCACTTGAATCTCATTCTTTTTCTTTTAAACTTGTGATTAAATATGTGTGAACAAGAGAATCACTTAAATCTCACTCGTATTGATAGGAACTTGTGATTTCAATCCCTTAAATCTTTCACTATAGATGTAACAAGAAGTTAAACTCATTGGATTAGATACAAGGTATCGAACAAATGCATTGGTCCCATTTGTGTAGATATAAACTATTGATTTTAATTTTTCAAATAATTAATTATAGACATTATAACAAGTGAAACATATTAGATTAACCAAAAGGGATCATATGAATGAGTTGAATGTCATTCATTTTCATACAAATGTGTGATTTCAAACCACTAAATCATTCAATGTGAATGTAACAACAAGTGTTCCACATTTAGTTAAATATGTGTGATCAAATGAATCAATCAAATCTCACTCGTATTGATACCAACTTGTGATTTTAGTCTCTTAGATCGTTCGTTAGAGATTTAACTACAAGTTCAACTCATTGGATGATTTAAATCATTCATTATAGATATAAGAAGTCAAACAAATGCATTGGTCCCATTTGTATCCATGTAAACTAGAGATTTTGATCATTTAAATAATTAATTATAGACATTATAACAGGCGAAACATATTAGATTAACTAAAAGGGATCATATGAATGAGATGAATCACAATTTTTTTCATACAAACTTGTGATTTCAACCATTTAAATCATTCATTATTGATGTAATAGCAAGTGAGACACATTAGGTTAAATATTAGTGAGTAATGAATCACTTGAATCTCATTAATTTTCTGTGAAAACTTGTGATTTCAATCAACTAAATCATTCAACATTGATGTAACAAGTTAAGCACGTTCAATTAAATATGCGTGATCAAGAGAATCACTGAAATCCAACTCGTATTGATAAGAACTTGTGATTTCAATCCTTTAAATCATTCGTTGTAGATGCAACAAGAAGTTAAACTCATTGGATTACATACAAGGGACCAAACAAATGCATTGGTCTCATTTGTGTATATATAGACTAGGGATTTTAATCATTTAAATAATTCATTATAGGCATTATAACGAGTGAAACATATTAGATTAACCAAAAAGGATCATATGAATGAGTTGAATCTCATTCATTTTCATACAAATTTGTGATTTCAATCCACTAAATCATTCAATATGAATGTAACAAAAAGTCAACCACATTCAATTAAATATGTATGACCAAATGAATCAATTAAATATCTCTCGTATTGATACAAACTTGTGATTTCAATCTCTTAGAACGTTTGATAGAGATGTAACTACAAGTTCAACTCATTGGATTTGTATCCATATAAACTAAAGATTTTGATCTTTTAAATGATTCATTATAGACATTATAACAAGTTAATTAGATTAACAGTAAGGGATCATATGAATGAGGTGAATCTCATTCATTTTCATACAAACTTGGGATTTCAATCGCCTAAATCATTCATTATATATGTAATGACAACTGAGACACATTAGATTAAATATAAGTGAGCAGTGAACCACTTGAATATCATTAATTTTCTTTTAAACGTGTGATTTCAATCTACTACATCATTCAACATGGAAGTAACAAGTTAAACACATTCAATTAAATACGTGTGATGATGAGAATCACTTAAATCCAAATCAAATTGATAGAAACTTGTGATTTCAATCCCTTAAATCGTTCGCTATAGATGTAACAGGAAGTTAAACTCATTGGATTACATACAATGGACCAAACAAATGCATTGGTCTCATTTGTGTACATATAAACTAGGGATTTTAATCATTTAAATAATTCATTATAGACATTATAACAAGTGAAACATATTAGAATAACTAAAAGGGATCATATGAATGAGATGAATCAAATTCATTTTCATACAAACTTGTGATTTCAATCACTTAAATCAATCATTATAGATGTAATAACAAGTGAGACACATTAGATTAACTATAAGTGAACAATGAATCACTTAAATCAATCATTATAAATGTAATATCACTCGTATTGATAAGAACTTGTGATTTCAATCCCTTAAATCTTTCGCTATTGGTGTAACAAGAAGCTAAACTCATTCATTTTCATACATACTTGTGATTTCAATCCACTAAATAATTCAGTTAGAATATAACAACAAGTTAACCACATTCAATTAAATATGTGTGATCAAATGAATCAATTAAATCTCTCTCATATTGATACAAACTTGTGATTTTAATCTCTTAGATCATTCGTTAGAAATAAAACTGCAAGTTCAACTCATTGTAATAGATACGTGGGATCAAACAATTGCATTGGTCCCATTTGTATCCATATAAACTAAAGATTTTGATCATTTAAAAAATTCATTATAGACATTATAACAAGTGAAACATATTAGAATAACTAAAAGGGATCATATGAATGAGATGAATCAAATTCATTTTCATATAAACTTGTGATTTTAGTCACCTAAATCATTTATTATAGATATAATAACAAGTGAGACACATTAGATTAAATATAAGTGAGCAATGAACCACTTAAATCTCATTCATTTTCTTTTAAACTTGTGATTAAATATGTGTGATCAAGACATTCACTTAAATCCCACTCGTTTTGATAGGAACTAGTGATTTCAATCCCTCAAATCTTTCACTATAGATGTAACAAGAAGTTAAACTCATTGGATTAGAAACAAGAGATCAAACAAATGCATTAGTCACATTTGTATATATATATATATAATATTGATTTTAATCATTCAAATAATTCATTATAGACATTATAACAAGTGAAACATATTAGTTTAACGAAAAGGGATCATATGAATGAGATGAATTTCATTTATTTTCTTACAAACGTGTGATTTCAAATCACTAAATCATTCAATGTGAATGTAACAACAAGTCAATCACAATCAATTAAATATGTGTGATCAAATGAATCAGTTAAATCTTTCTCGTATTGATATGAACTTGTGATTTCAATCTCTTAGATCATTCGTTAGAGATGTAGTTACAAGTTCAACGCATTGGATTAGATATAAGGGATCAAACAAATGCATTGGTCCTATTTGTATCCATATAAACTAAAGATTTTGGTCATTTAAATCTTTCATTATAGACATTATAACAAGTAAAACATATTAAATTAACTAAAAGGGATCATATGAATGAGATTAATCACATTCATTTTCATACAAACTTGAAATTTCAATCACCTAAACCATTCATCATAGATGCAATAACAAGTGAGACACAATAGATTAAATATAACTGAGCAATGAAGCACTTGAATCTCATTCATTTTCTTTTAAACTTGTGATTAAATATGTGTAATCAAGAGAATCTTAAATCCCACTCGTATTGATAGGAACTAGTGATTTCAATCCCTTAATTCTTGATGTAACAAGAAGTTAAACTCATTGGATTAGATACAAGGGATCAAACAAATGCATTGGTCCCATTTGTATACATATAAACTATTGATTTTAATCATTCAAAAAATTCATTATAGACATTATAACAAGTGAAACATATTAGATTAACCAAAAGGGATCATATGAATGAGTTGAATCTCATTCATTTTCATACAAACGTGTGATTTCAATCCACTAAATCATTCAATGTGAATGTAACAACAAGGGAACCACATTCAATTAAATATGTGTGAACAAACAAATCAATTAAATTTCACTCGTATTGATACCAACTTGTGATTTCAATCTCTTAGAACGTTCCTTAGAGATGTAACTACAAGTTCAACTCATTGGATTAGTTAAATCATTCATTATAAACATAAGGAATCAAACAAATGCATTGGTCCCATTTGTATCCATGTAAACTGGAGATTTTGATCATTTCAATAATTCATTATAGATATTATAACAAGTGAAACATATTAGATTAACTAAAAGGGATAATATGAATGAGATGAATCACATTCATTTTCATACAAACTTGTGATTTCAATCATTTAAATCATTCATTATAGATGTAATAGCAAGTGAGACACATTAGATTAAATATTAGTGAGTAATGAATCACTTGAGTGTCATTAATTTTCTTTTAAACTTGTGATTGCATTCCACTAAATCATTCAACATGGATGTAACAAGTTAAGCACATTCAATTAAAGATGTGTGATAAAGAGAATCACTTAAATCCAAATCATATAGATGGGAACTTGTGATTTCAATCTCTTAAATCATTGGTTGTAGATGTAACAAGAAGTTAAACTCATTGGATTACATACAAGGGACCAAACAAATGCATTGGTCTCATTTGTGTACATATAAACTATGGATTTTAATTATTTAAATAATTCATTATGGGCATTGTAATGAGTGAAACATATTAGATTAACCAAAAAGGATTATATAAATGAGTTGAATCTCATTCATTTTCAAACAAATTTGGGATTTCAATCCACTAAATCGTTCAATGTTAATGTAACAACAGGTCAACCCCATATAATAAAATATGTGTGATCAAATGAATCAATTAAATCTCTCTCGTATTGATACGAACTTGTGATTTCAATCTCTTAGATCATTCGTTATAGATGTAACTACAAGTTCAATTCATTGGATTAGATATAAAGGATCAAACAAATGCATTGGCCCAATTTGTATCCATATAAACTAAAGATTTTGATGATTTAAATCATTCATTATAAACATTATAACAAGTGAAACATATGAGATTAGCTAAAAGGGATCATATAATCAAATGGAAATCATTCATTTTCATACAAACTTGGGATTTCAATCACCTAAATCATTTATTATAGATGTAATAACAAGTGAGACATATTAGATTAAATATAAGTGAGCAATGAACCACTAGAAACTCATTCATTTTCATATTAGATTAAATATGTGTGATCAAGAGAATCACTTAAATCCCATTCGTATTGATGGAAACTTGTGATTTTAATCTGTTAAATCTTTCACTATAGATGTAACAAGAAGTTAAACTCGTTGGATTAGATACAAGGGATCAAACAAATGCATTGGTCCCATTTGTATACATATAAAATATTGATTTTAATCATTCAAATAACTCATGATAGACATTATAACAAGTGAAACATATTAGATTAACCAAAAGGGATCATATGAATCAGTTGAATCTCATTTATTTTCATACAAACATGTGTTTTCAATCCACTAAATCATTCAATGTGAATGTAACAATAATTGAACCACAATCAATTAAATATGTGTGATCGAATGAATCAATTAAGTCTCACTCGTATTGATACCAACTTGTGATTTCAATCTCTTAGATCGTTTGTTACATATGTAACTACAAGTTCAACTCATTGGATTAGTTAAATAATTCATTATATACATAAGGAATCAAACAAATGCATTGGTCCCATTTGTATCCATGTAAACTACAGATTTTGATCATTTAATTAATTCATTATAGACATTAAAACAAGTGAAACATATTAAATTAACTAAAAGGGATCATATGAATGAGATGAATCACATTCATTTTCATACAAACTTGTGATTTCAATCATTTAAATCATTTATTATAGATGTAATAGCAAGTGAGACACATTAGATTAAATATTAGTGAGTAATTAATCACCTGAATCTCATTAATTTTCTTTTAAACTTGTGATTTCAATCCACTAAATCATTTTAACATGGATGTAACAAGTTAAGCACATTCAATTAAATATATGTCATCAAGAGAATCACTTAATTTCAAATCGTATTGATAGGAACTTGTGATTTCAATCCCTTAAATTGTTAGCTATAGATGTAACAAGAAGTTAAACTCATTGGATTACCGACATGGGACCAAACAAATGCATTGGTCTCATTTGTGTACATATAAACGAGGGATTTTAATCATTTAAATAATTCATTATAGACACGATAACAAGTAAAACATATTTGATTAACCAAAAAGGAACATATGAAGGAGTTGAATCTCATTCATTCTCATACAAACTTGAGATTTCATTCCACTAAATCATTCAATGTTAATAAAACAACAAGTTAACCACATTCAATTAAATATGTGTGATCAAATGAATAAATTTAATCTCTCTCGTATTGATACGAACTTGTGATTTCAATCTCTTAGATCATTCGTTGGAGATGTAACTACAAGTTCAACTCATTGGATTAGGTATAAGGGATCAAACAAATGTATTGGTTCCATTTGTATCCATATAAACTAAAGATTTTGATCATTTAAATCATTCATTATAGACATTATAACAAGTGAAACATATTAGATTAACTAAAAGGGATCATATAAATGAGATGAATCAAATTTATTTTCATACAAACTTGTGATTTTAGTCACCTAAATCATTTATTATAGATATAATAACAAGTGAGACACATTAGATTAAATATAAGTGAGCAATGAACCACTTGAATCTCATTCATTTTCTTTTAAACTTGTGATTAAATATGTGTGATCAAGAGAATCGCTTAAATCCCACTCGTATTGATAGAAACTTGTGATTTTAATCCCTTAAAATCTTTCACTATAGATGTAACAAGAAGTTAAACTCATTGGATTAGATACAAGAGATCAAACAAATGCATTGGTCCCGTTTGTATACATTTAAACTATTGATTTTAAACGATGAAATAATTCATTATAGACATTATAACAAGTGAGACATATTTGATTAACCAAAAGGGATCATATGAATGAGTTGAATCTCATTCATTTTCATACAAACGTGTGGTTTCAATCCACTAAATCATTCAATGTGAATGTAGCAACATGTGTACCACAATCAAATAAATATGTGTGATCAAATGAATCAATTAAATCTCACTCGTAATGAATGATTAGTTAAATCATTCATTATAGACATAAGGAATCAAACAAATGCATTGGTCTCATTTTCTTTTAAACTTGTGATTTCAATCTACTAAATCATTCAACATATACGTAACAAGTTAAGCACATTCAATTAAAAATGTGTGATCAAGAGAATCACTTAAATCCAAATCGTATTGATAGGAACTTGCGTTTCACTATAAATGTAAATGTAACGAGAAGTTGAACTCATTGGATTACATACAAGAGGCCAAAAAAATGCATTGGTCTCATTTGTGTGTGTACAAACTAGAGATTTTAATCATTTAAATAATTCATTATAGACATTATAACGAGGTAAACATATTAGATTAACCAAAGAGAATCATATGAATGAGTTGAATCTCATCCATTTTCAAACAAATTTGTGATTTCAATCCACTAAATCATTTAATGTTAATGTAGCAACAAGTCAACCACATTCAATTAAATATGTGTGATCAAATGAATTAATTAAATCTCTCTCGTATTGATACAAACTTGTGATTTCGAACTCTTAGAACGTTTGTTAGAGATGTAACTACAAGTTCAACTAATTTTGTTTGTTACAAGGGATCAAACAAATGCATTGGTCCTATTTGTATCTATATAAACTAGTGATTTTAATCTATTAAATCATTCATTATAGACATTATAACAAGTTAATTAGATTGACAATAAGGAATCTTATGAATGAGTTGAATCTCATTATTCATTTTCACACAAACTTGAGATTTCAGTCCACTAAATCATTCAATGTGAATATAACAAGTTAACCACATTCAATTAAATATGTGTGATCAAATGAATCAATTAAATCTCTCTCGTATTGATACGAACTTGTGATTTCAATCTCTTAGATCATTCGTTAAAGATATAACTACAAGTTCAACTCATTGGATAAGATATAAGGGATCAAACAAATGCATTGGTCCAATTTGTATCCACATAAACTAAAGATTTCAAACATTTAAATCATTCATTATAGACATTATAACAAGTGAAACATATTAATATAACAAAGGATTATATGAATGAGATCAATCACATTCATTTTCATACAAACTTATGATTTCAATTACCTAAATTATTTATTATAGATGTAATAAGAAGTGAGACACATTAGATTAAATATAAGTGAGCAATGAACCACTTGAATCTCATTCATGTTCTTTTAAACTTGTGATTAAATATGTGTGATCAAGAGATTCACTTAAATCTCACTCGTATTGATAGGAACTTGTGATTTCAATCCTTTAAATCTTTCACTATAGATATAACAAGAAGTTAAACTCATTGGATTATATACAAGGGATCAAACAAATGCATTGGTCCCAAATGTATACGTATAAACTATTGATTTTAATCATTCTACATAATTTATTATAGACATTATAACAAGTAAAACATATTAAATTAACCAAAAGGGATCATATGAATGAGTTGAATCTCATTCATTTTCATACAAACGTGTGTTTTCAATCCACTAAATCATTTAATGTGAATGTAACAACAAGTCAACCACATTCAATTAAATATGTGTGATCAAATGAATCAATTAAATCTCTCTCGTATTGATACGAACTTGGGATTTCAATATCTTAGAACGTTCGTTAGAGATGCAACTACAAGTTCAACTCATTGGACTTATTACTTGGGATCAAACAAATGCGTTGGTCCCATTTGTATCTATATAAACTAGTGATTTTAATCTTTTAAATCATTCATTATAGACATTATAACAAGTTAATTAGATTAACAATAAGGGATATAAGTGAGCAATGAACCACTTGAATCTCATTCATTTTCTTTTTAACTTGTGTTTATATATGTGTGATCAAGAGAATCACTTAAATTCCACTCGTATTGATAGAAACTTGTGATTTTAGTCCCTTAAATCTTTCACTATTGATGTAACAAGAAGTTGTACTCATTGGATTAGATACAAGTGATAAAACAAATGCATTGGTCCCATTTGTTCACATATAAACTACTGATTTTAATCATTCAAATAATTCATTATAGACATAACAACAAGTGAACCACAATCAATTAAATAGGTGCGATCAAATGAATCAGTTAAATCTCACTCGTATTTATACGAACTTGTGATTTCAATCCCTTAGATCGTTCGTTAGAGATGTAACTACAAGTTACACTCAATGGATTGGTTAAATCATTCTTTATAGACATAAGGAATCAAACAAATGCACTGGTCCCATTTGTATCCATGTAAACTAGAGATTTTGATCATTTAAATAATTCAATATCGACATTATGACAAGTGAAACATATTAGATTAACTAAAATGGATCATATGAATGAGATGAATCACATTCATTTTCATACAAACTTGTGATTTCAATCATTTAAATCATTCATTATAGATGTAATAGCAAGTGAGACACATTAGATTTAATATTAGTGAGTAATGAATCACTTGAATCTCATTAATTTTCTTTTAAACTTGATATTACAATCCACTAAATCATTCAACATGGATGTAACAAGTTATGCACATTCAATTAAATATCTGTGATCAAGAGAATCACCTAAATCCAAATCATATTGATAGAAACTTGTGATTTCAATCCCTTAAATCGTTCACTATAGGTGTAACAAGAAATTAAACTCATTGGATTACGTACAAGGGACCAAACAAATGCATTGGTCTCATTTGTGTACATATAAAATAAGGATTTTAATCATTTAAATAATTCATTATAAACATTATAACAAGTGAAACATATTAGATTAACCAAAAAAGATTAATTGAATGAGTTGAATCTCATTCCTTTTCATACAAATTTGTGATTTCAATCCACTAAATCATTCAATGTGAATGTAACAACAAGTCAACCACATTCAATTAAATATGTGTGATCAAATAAATCAATTAAATCTCTCTCGTATTGATTCGAACTTGTGATTTCAATCTCTTAGAACGTTCGTTAGAGATGTAACTACAAGTTCAACTCATTGGATTTTTTACAAGGGATCAAACAAATGCGTTGGTCTCATTTGTATCTATATAAACTAGTGATTTTAATCTTTTAAATCGTTCATTATAGACATTATAACAAGTTAATTAGATTAACCGTAAGGGATCATCTGAATGAGCTGAATCTCATTCATTTTCATACAAACTTGTGATTTCAATCTACTAAAGCACTCAATGTGAATATAACAACAAGTTAACCACATTCAATTAAATATGTGATCAAATGAATCAATTAAATCTATCTCATATTGATTCAAACTTGTGATTTCAATCTCTTAGATCATTCGTTAGAGATGTAACTACAAGTTCAATTCATTGGATTAGATATAAGGGATCAAACAAATGCATTGTTCCAATTTGTGTCCATATAAACTAAAGATTGTCATCATTAAAATAATTCATTATTGACATTATAACAAGTGAAACATATTAGATTAACTAAAAGGGACCAAATGAATGAGATGAATCACATTCATTTTCATACAAACTTGTGATTTCAATCACTTAAATCATGCATTATATATGTAATAACATGTGAGACACATTAGATTAAAAATTAGTGAGTAATGTATCACTTGAATCTCATTAATTTTCTTTTAAACTTGTAATTTCAATCCACTAAATCTTTCAACATGGATGTAACAAGTTAAACACATTCAATTAAATATGTGTGATCAAGAGAATCTCTTAAATCCAAATCGTATTGATAGGAACTTATGATTTTAATCCCTTAAATCGTTCGCTATAAATGTAACAAGAAGTTAAACTCATTGGATTACATACAAGGGACCAAACAAATACATTTGTCTCATTTGTGTACATATAAACTAGGGATTTTAATCATTTAAATAATTCATTATAGACATGATTATAAGTGAAAAAAATTAAATTAACCAAAAAGGATCATATGAATGAGTTGAATCTCATTCCTTCTCATACAAATTTGTGATTTCAATCCACTAAATCATTTAATGTGAATGTAACAACAAGTCAACCACATTCAATTAAATATGTGTGATCAAATGAATTAATTAAATTTCTCCCGTATTGATACGAACTTGTGATTTCAATCTCTTAGAACGTTCGTTAGAGATGTAACTACAAGTTCCACTCATTGGATTTGTTACAAGGGATCAAACAAATGCATTGGTCTCACTTGTATCTATATAAACTAGTGATTTTAATCTTTTAAATCATTCATTATAGACATTATAACAAGTTAGTTAGATTAACAGTAAGGGATCATATGAATGAGTTGAATCTCATTCATTTTCATACAAACTTGTGATTTCAATCCATCAAATCATTCAATGTGAATATAACAACAAGTCAACCACATTCAATTAAATATGTGTGATCAAATGAATCAATTAAATCTCTCTCGTATTGATACGAACTTGTGATTTCATTCTCTTAGATCATTTGTTATAGATCTAACTACAAGTTCAACTCATTGGACTAGGTATAAGGGATCGAACAAATGCATTGGTCTCATTTGTATCTATATAAACTTGTGATTTTAATCTTTTAAATCATTCATTATAGACAGTATAACAAGTCAATTAGATTAACAGTAAGGGATCATATGGATGAGTTGAATCTCATTCATTTTCATACAAACTTGTGATTTCAATCCACTAAATCATTCAATGTGAATATAACAACAAGTCAACTACATTCAATTAAATATGTGTGATCAAATGAATCAATTAAATCTCTCTTTAATTGATACGAACTTGTGATTTCATTCTCTTAGATCATTTGTTATAGATGTAACTACAAGTTCAACTCATTGCACTAGATATAAGGGATCAAACAAATGCATTGGTCTCATTTGTATCAATATAAACTAAAGATTTTGATCATTTAAATCATTCATTATAGACATTATAACAAGTGAAACATATTAGATTAACTAAAAGGGATCATATGAATGAGATAAACACGTTCATTTTCATACAAACTTGTGATTTCCATTACTTAAATCATTCATTATAGATGTAATAACAAGTGAGACACATTAGATTAAATATAAGTGAGCAATGAACCACTTGAATCTCATTCATTTTCTTTTAAATTTGTGATTAAATATGTGTGATCAAAAAAATCACTTAAATACAACTCGTATTGATAGGAACTTGTGATTTCAATCCCTTAAATCTTTCACCATAGATGTAAGAAGAAGCTAAACTGATTCATTTTCATACAAACTTGTGATTTAAATCCACTAAATCATTCAATGTTAATATAACAACAAGCTAACCACATTCAATTAAATATGTGTGATCAAATGAATCAATTAAATCTCTCTCGTATTGATACGAACTTGTGATTTCAATCTCTTAGATCATTCGTTAGAGATGTAACTACAAGTTCAATTCATTGGATTAGATATAAGGAATCAAACAAATGCATTGGCCTCATATGTATCCACGTAAACTAGAGATTTTGATCATTTCAATAATTCATTATAGACATTATAACAAGTGAAACATATTAGATTAACTAAAAGGGATCATATGAATGAGATGAATCACTTTTATTTTCATACAAACTTGTGATTGCAATCATTTAAATCAGTCATTATAGATGTAATAGCAAGTGAGACACATTAGATTAAATATTAGTGAGTAATGAATCACTTGTGTGTCATTAATTTTTTTTTGAACTTGTGATTTCAATCCACTAAATCATTCAACATGGATGTAACAAGTTAAGCACATTCAAGTAAATATGTGTGATCAAGAGAATCACTTAAATCCAAATCATGTGGATAGGAACTTGTGATTTCAATCCCTTCAATCGTTCGCTATAGATGTAACAAGAAGTTAAACTCATTGGATTACATACAAAGGACCAAACAAATGCATTGGTCTCATTTGTTTACATATAAACAAGGGATTTTAATCATTTAAATAATTCATTATAGGCATTATAACGTGTGAAACATATTATGAATGAGTTGAATCTCATTCATTTTCACATAAATTTGTGATTTCAATCCACTAAATCATTCAATGTGAATGTAACAACAAGTCAACCACATTCAATTAAATATGTGTGATGAAGTGAATCAATTAAATCTCTTTCGTATTGATACGAACTTGTGATTTCAATCTCTTAGATCATTCGTTAGAGATGTAACTACAAGTTCAACTCATTGGATTAGATATAAGCGATCAAACAAATGCATTGGTCCGATTTGTATCCATATAAACTAAAGATTTTGATCATTTAAATCATTCATTATAAACATTATAACAAGTGAAACATATTAGATTAACTAAAAGAGATCATATGAATGAGATGAATCACATTCATTTTTATACAAACTTTGTGATTTCAATCACCTAAATCATTTATTATAGATGTAATAACAAGTGGGACACAATAGATTAAATATAAGTGAGCAATGAACCACTTGAATCTCATTCATTTTCTTTTAAACTAGTGATTAAATATGTGTGATCAAGAGAATCACTTAAATCTCACTCGTATTGATAGAAACTTGTGATTTTAATCCCTTAAAATCTTTCACTATAGATGTAACAAGAAGTTAAACTCATTCGATTAGATCCAAGAGATCAAACATTGGTCTCATTTGTATACATATAAACTATTGATTTTAATCATTCAAATAATTGATTATAGACATTATAACAAGTGAAACATATTAGATTAACCAAAAGGGATTATATGAATGAGTTGAATCTCATTCATTTTCATACAAACGTGTGTTTTTAATCCACTAAATCATTCAGTGTGAATGTAACAACAAGTGAACCACAATCAATTAAATATGTGCGATCAAATGAATCAATTAAATTTCACTCGTGTTGATACCAACTTGTGATTTCAATCTCTTAGATCGTTCGTTAGAGATGATAACAAAGCATGAAAATCCACATCAGTTATGATAGTATCATCGTGTCACTAAAGCAAATTCATTATTAGGCACATATCATCGTGTCATGGACACAAGTTTACATGTTGCACGCTTCTCCCATGCACTCATCGCGTTAGCAACAATAATCCGTAATGCACTTTTCCATGTAACAAAACACAATTACTTGTTTCTTTTCATTACAAAATGAAAGCCACAATTGACAGGAGTGTACTTCATGGCATTGTGTTTGTGTTACCAAAAAGTATTATAACATGTTCTCAACATTACTAAGTATGAGAATAATTGCACTGCACTGGGGAGGAATTCATACCTTAGGCAAGCCTCGACTTCCCAATGCACAAATGGATCCCCGAGCTTCCAGTAAGGGTTGGGAATCTCTAGAAAGACAACCCTGCTAAATTCAGTTGATTGACAATTCTTTGGAGATTCCTAATTGCCAGAACAAATAGACCTACTAATTTAACATGGAATCCGAAGCCTCAGGCCTTATTGGTTCTTCTAAGCCCCATTGCAACAACCGAAAAGCTGATACATGAAAATGATGTTCTCTCTTTGGTAATTGACTCCAAGTTTACTTGCACCCTCTTATATGCCAGAAATGGAAACCTGAAATGCATGAGACTGAACAGGCATGCAAACACGATTGTGGTCGGGAAGACAAAAAAGAAAGAAAACGAGATGAAGACATCCATATATTAGAAGTTTCAAACCAATTAAGCAATATAGAACCGCACAAGAAATGAGAAGAGGGCATCCATTCTCACCTCAAACTCAATACCGTTTTCAGAATCTCGGATAAGGCTTCGAATAGTCTTTGAGGATTCACTGCCAAATTAGGTAAGTCTGGTTGACTGCCGATTCTCCAGCGTCTATGGTCTAGACAGATTGCTGCTGTACAGTTGTAAGCAATCGAGGGAGGCGCTAATGCATGTTTGGGCAAGACTAAAGGACGATCTGACTAAATTTTACAAATTTCATCTAAAAGCTGACAAAAGTCAACAGCACATTGGATCAAAGCATCGAATGTTAGATATTTACGCTGAACATTATATAGGAACATGCAGAGTTGAACAATGGCAGTGAAAACTTCAGTAATGACCTAGGTGATGTCCAATGACTTCTGCAGATGTTTCCCAGATCATTAAGAAAATTAAACTGAGACATGACGAGTTTTCCACTAAGTCACAGTGGTATGCCGTACCACGTACCGGTACGGCGGTACAGCTGGGTACGTTTGGATCTGAATCCGGGTTGGATCCAGATCTAAACTACATTATCACTTAAAAAATAAAAAAAAAAATTACTTATTCTTTATTTTTTTTGTTTTTTGTTTTACTTTAACATAAGAAGTTTCATTAACAAAATGAAAAAATGATAATTTATTCATTATGAACCTCTTTTTATTGACATTTTTGTTACAACTTGTGGTTTAATTATATAAGATAATTATTTTTTATATATAATAATCACCGTACCATGATTTTAAAAAATGTCGTACCCGTACCATTGTGACATAGGTTTTCCATAACCACAATGGCTGAGTACACCATCCACTCTCACCTTATGGCTGAGTACACCATCCACTCTCACCTTCACGTGTTGAAGAAGGTTCTGTTCCACCACATTGCTGCAAATGTTGTTCGAGTCTCGAGATTTCCTCGAGGACCCAAAGTCTTCAAGAAAAATGTACTTCTGATTTTCAGGCCTTGCAAGCATATTTGAGAATTTACAGCAAACAACGTTTTCAATAAATAGGCTGCACATCAAAGCCCTCGAATGTGCTCTATATACTTTCATCTACTAGGATATATGTTCATAAGATCCTAGCCCGTAACTTGGCTTTCAAAAAGGATTTCCTAGACTGACATCTGTAAATACAGGATAAGCAGTTCCAGTTCTAAATCATATTCACAAGCTGGGTGAATCAAATGGTCGATAACCATTCGCTTGCTTTAGTAGCACTCTGGTAGTTGTTCAGTGCCATTATCAGCAGCCTACCGAACTAGAAAGTTGTAAGCAACGTAGACTATATTGAATTAACTCCATAAATTTACCCAGATAACAGCAGGTTGCTCAGTGCGTGTCCGTCCAAGCCGTCATGAGATTCTCAGCCCGAAGGTCAAAACAGAAAAGTATTCAGCATTACTTCTGCGTAGATACACTTCCCAGTTTTAGGGTTTACAAGCACATAGGATAATTCACAGCAAAAACAAGGTTATCAAGAAATAGGATGCACTTCAAAGCTCACAAACTTCCTTCACATCATTCTTCACAAGGATATATGTTCATTCATTCCATCCTGCAACCTGGCTTTCAAAAACATTTCCTATATTGGTATCCGTGAATACATGATTGACTCAAGGATGCTCCGCCAGAAGGTTCAAATAGAAAACTATTCAGCAGTTGAGTTAATAAACGCATGAATAAGCCCATGATGTCAGGGAAGCACTGAGCTTCAAACAAGGACACATGGGGTTTGCCAAAGCTATTCTCAAGCAAAGAGAACAGAGTGATAGTTCTGAAAGAGAACTGTCCACCAATGAAGTACCTCAGTAATTAGAGGTGAACCAAAATTTGCTATAACATACATGTGAGCATTTATCACATTTGTTGCAGAGCAACAAATTAAGAAAAACATTATCATAGAAGGATACACAAACACTTCATGGATATTACCATGTACCCTCCCATCCCAGTAAGTTCCAACTTCATGAACACGGCAAATGCAAAGAACTCTAGTGCGTCTTGATGTGTGCTTCAAGCATATCATCATTTTCCAATCCCAGGGCTTCTGGTGTTGCAGTAGGAGACACCTTGTCCCCATCAAAGCAGAAAACTAACTTTTCCGGATCTCCCTTCACTTTCTCAGCATACATTTTGAATAGCTTTTCAAGCTTGTCCCCCTGAAAAAATAACATTAGATTATATATATAAATATATAGAGAGAGAGTCCCATATGAAAACAGATAATAAATTGCACATCTTCCATGTGCAACTTTTTGATATTCAACAACTTTGATAACAGAACATAGACAAAGACAAACTTTGTTGAAAATGCCATCTGAAGCAACATGGAGTTAGTGATCAGCTGCATTTACATGTGAAATCACGTCCAAGATGCATTTACATGTGCTTTTGAAGTCTGATTTGTGTTTGTGCACAGAAGAAATTGGGGATTAAAAGGTTTTTACAGTCAAAGAGTTCATCTACATTGAGATAAGAAGAGTGGCAAAACTCCGTGCTTTCATCATAACAAGAAAAAACCCACTAATGTATAAGCTATAAACTAAAAATCCTAAGCTAAGAAAACATGAATGCAAAACTAGGCAGTTTTCTTCTTGTAATACATACATACGTACACACATACATACATATATACGTATCTTGTATGTTGCAAAATTTACTTGCTTTTAACTCCATAGAATACAAATGTCCAATGAAATACACTAAAATTTCACTGACATTCAGGAATTACATTTAAAGAAATTACTGTTCATCAATGGCACATGGCTTAAACATCTATGAGAATATTAAGATGGTGAGGGGCCACATAGTCTTAGCTCGTGAGGCAAAAGTGTTTGCACTTAAGAGGTCAAGTTCAACATGAACAACTTAAACTATCCTTCTCCAACCAAATCAACTTTATAAATATAGAAGTTTTGTTAGTGAGAGACTAAAATTTGTTTCTTCTCTTATAACTCACACTTTATGGTGAGAAAAGGCCTTGTCATTCACTTTGCTGCTGAATACAAAATTCCCAGCAAAGCTGATGTTCCTTACGATTAAGGAAGGTCTTCCCAGAACAAACAAGATCTAGACAAATGTCTATGTATATTGACAAAATTTTTTATAATAGAATTTCAAACCTAACACATTGACAACCAGCCCCATGTCATGCCAAGTAGCATCCATGCACTCTAATCATCTTAGTGACAGATTTATGAGACATTTTCCACCGTTAAAATGTATTCAAGCCTACAGAATGGACACAGGCGACTAGATAAGACCGTCAAATGGCAAGCCTTCTAAGATAGTAGTAGGCAACCTAAGGTGGTATAAACCTTCTTCAACAGAGAATATCTCTCCCTAGTTATCCAAACATCCTTTCATGGAAACAAATTCTCTGCCCATCTTTCCATTATAGGTTCATAGATGCGGGTATTTTGCCAAATGCAAATCGAGGCAATCATTAATTTGCTAAGATATGTCCCTCGTTTTAAATGTCACAGAACTTCCAAACTACACCAACATTAATAGATATAGTGCACAAAAAAATTCCTAACCCACACCAAAATCAATAGACAAATATGTGCATAACGAAATTCCTAACCTATGTACATGAATAATTACCAATATATATATGTCAAAATTTCAAACCTTATATACACGGAATTGCTTAAGTCCATCCTTGTCTTGAATGGAGACTATGATCTTCTCTCTCTCACAACGTACTGATTCATGCTCTACCTTTTCCCCATAACTCTGTAGTTCTCTTAGAGCTGACTCCTCTGCGATACGGAACACTTCATCAACTGATTCTGAATTCAATAATGCCAACTCCTGCCTCCTTGTCCTAAAAAAAGAAATCATTCTTTGGAATTAACAAGCTTATAAAAGCACTAAAAGAAATCGGTAAAAAAAAGAAAAAAAAAATACTCTTCCCTGACCAACAATTTTTACAAAGCTAACAGGATATAATCTCAAATTCTAAAATGGGATAGCATGACGGATAGTCACAGTTCCATGTTCCCATTGTGTTAACCAATGCCAAATATTGTCTTCCTTCCACAATGTCCAGAATGGCAGCGCAACAACTTGAATGCCACAATAAAATATAATTCAACAAATTTTAAATAAAAACATACTGATTTCAGGATTTGAACTTCATTTCTTGTTTCAACCCACATTCACCAATATCACAAATATATTGAAAATAATTCTATACCGTGACCATTTTGAAGCAGCCAAAATCAGAAAAATATGATGTTAGTTTTTAAAATAACCAGACAGAAATATCTTCATGGTATTATTGTAAATCAGGCCCAAAGAGTCAAATACTTCAAGAGAAGCTTCCACCAACAAGTCAAACTCACAAGACCTCAAACAAGAGGTGAAGAACTTATATAAATCACAATAGGAGATACAAGAATAGGCTAAAAAGCCATATCTCTAGATAATGGAGAATATACACTATTTATAGAGGAGAGAACAAAAGGAAAAAGAGAGCTAGCGGTTGGGACTAGTCCCCTTTTGGGAATAATGAAAAAGAAAAGGGTAAAAAGGGGAAAGTAAAAATACATAAAAAAAAGAAAAATTACATAATTACATAAGTGTCCTAAGTACCCAAAAAATATAAAATATATATATACATATAAAACATATATTAGATGACTAATATATGTAATATATATATATATATATATATATATATATATATATATATATATATATATATGTATATATTTGGGATACCTACAATCTAACACCCCCCCCCCTCAAACTTACGGTGTGATAACCGAAAGTTTGCCAAGGAGAAATTGGAATCTGGCAGCAACAAGAGCTTTGGTGAAGAAGTCGCCAAGTTGATACTCGAATGGAACATAGGAGAGATCAATGTTTTTCTGAAGGAATTCTTCACGAACATAATGACAATCCATCTCTATATGCTTTGTTCTTTCGTGAAATGTGTGATTGCTAGCAATATAGATTGCACTTTTGTTGTCACAACAAAGCTTGACAGGATTCGTGATATGAATTCTCATATCATTCAACAAACTTGTGAGCCACACTATCTCCATTGTTGTAGTTGTCATTGCACGATACTCAGCTTCTGTTGATGATAATGACACCTTATTTTGTTTCTTGCATCGCCAGGAAATTAAGGAATCACTTAAAAACACACAAAAACCAGTGGTGGAGTGCCTATTATTGGGATCTCCACCCCAATCAGCATCTGTATAAGCAACTAATTCTAATACAGAAGAGGAAGACAGAAATAGTCCTTTGTTGATTGTGTTTTTCACATAACGTGCAATCTGCATTACCGCTCCCATGTGCACTAAGGTGGGTCTTTATTGAAATTGGCTTATAACATGCACCGCATGAGCAATGTCAAGTCTGGTGATGGAGAGATAAGAGAGAGCACCAACTATTTGCCGAAAAGGAGTGGGATTCTCTAATATTTCTCCATCATCAATTTTCATTTTAACTCTCAGTGCTTCTGGAGTATCCACAACTTTGTCATTTGAGATACCTGTTTTGTCAATTAATTCACTAGCAAACTTCATTTTAAAAAGCAGATAACCCTATTTGCTATAAGCAACTTCAATTCCAAAAAAATATGTTAGTCTTCCCAAATCAGTCATTTGAAAGCATTTCTTAAGAAATTGTTTTACCTCTATGATCCCTTCATCATCACTCCCAGTAATAACCATATCATCAACGTACAATAAGAAAACAATTACACCTACACGGTTTTTACAAACATGGTAGTATCAGAGTAACAAGATTGAAAACCTTGATTAAACATGACACTACTAAACTTGTCAAACCAGGCCTTGGGAGCTTGTTTTAAACCATAAAGAGCTTTCTTAAGACGTAAAACTTTGTTTTGAGGTAGACCAAAACCAGGAGGAGCACTCATGAAAACTTCTTCCTGTAGTTGACCATTTAAGAAAGCATTTTTAACATCCATTAGAAAAATAGTCCAATGTTTAACAGAAGCAACGGCAATAAGAGTTCTAACAGAAGTCATGAGAGCAACAGGAGCAAAGGTTTCTTCATAATCAATCTCATATTCTTGAACATATCCCTTGGCAACAAGTCTGGCCTTATATCTTTCTAAAGTCTCATCACTTTTAGTTTTGATTTTTTAGATCCATCTACAACCAATAGTCTTTTTCCCTGTTGGTAGAGACACAATATCCCAAGTCTCATTGGTTTCAAGAGCTTTAAGCTCAAGATTTATGGCTTCAATCCAATTGGGATCTTCCTTAGCTTTAAGGTAAAAAGATGGTTCATAAAAAGAATGACGTGTCATAAGACAAGCTCAAAATTTTGGAGAAAAAGACTCATAAGAGATAAATCTTTGAGGAGGCCTAGTGTGCCTATGGGATTTCCCAGGAAGAGATTGATTAGTTTCTTAATTTTGGGGATCTCTTCTCCTATAAACTAAAATCTCTTTTGGAGGATTGATATGAGTAGGATTGTCATTGTTGACTTCTTCAATTTGCACTTCTTCAACTTTATTTGATTCATCATCATCAATATCATTAGTCCAAAGAATAACATAATCATCTAGTTTTTGGGTTCATTTTTAAAACCATCTTCATTTTCTAAAAAGATCACATTTCTATAAACATACACTTTATCTCTTTCAAATATCAAAACATCTATAACCCTTTTGGGTTTCGGAATACCCAATGAAAACACAACAAATAGATTTTGAAGAAAGCTTATCGTCTTTGTCACTTAACACAAAACATTTGCAACCAAAGACTTTAAGTCTATTGTAATTAGGTTTAACATGGTGAAGTTTTTCAAAAGGAGAAATATGTTTCAAAAGTTTGGTAGGCATTCTATTAATTTCTATTAATTAAATAGGTTGAAGTCAAAACAGTCTTAGCCCAAAAGTTTTTGGGAACACTTTTAGATAAAAGAAGAGCTCTAGTTGTTTCAATAATGTGCCTATGTTTACGTTCGGCCACTTCGTTTTGTTGTGGAGTGTTAGGACAAGATCTTTGATGAACAATGTCTTTTTCTTTTAGAAATTGTTGAAATTCATTTGACATAAATTCTCCTTTCGAAAGTAAACCCAAGTATGCCTAAAATAATCATCAATAAAGATCACATAGTACAATAATCCTCCTTTTGACATAATAGGTGCGGGTCCCCACAACCGAATGCACCAAATAAAAAGATTTTTGGGCAATAAAATTTTTATTATCAAAAGGTAAGGCTTTCATTTTTGCCTTAATACAATCATTACAATAGAAGTTCTTTTGACAAAATTTCTCCATGAAGGGAAGATGAGACATTTTTTCTAGATTGGAATGTCCAAGTCTTTGATGCCAAGTTTGAATGTCACATTCTTTGGAGATATTGCAAGATGGTCTTGAAAGGTCCAAAAACTCTATGTAGTAGAGATCATTTGTTCTAAAACCTTCCCCAATTGTCTTCTTGGATAAACGGTCATGTATCAAACATTTGTATTGTGAAAAGATTACATCAAAACCAAGGTCGGCTATTTGATAAACGGATAATAAATTTAAGCTTAATTAGTACTTTAAAAGTTTTGGATCCAAATGTTTGGTCAAGATTTCCAATAAAATCAATTTCAAGAGAAGTACCATCCGCCATTTTCACAAAAGAATAAGAATCATTTTTGGTGCATTCGATGAGAAGAGATCCACAAGGAGTCATGTGAAAAGATGCACTTGAATCAATAATCCAAGAATACTTACTTGAAAAAGTAGATGCCACGGTAGCACCCAGTGTTGAAGATGTGCCTCCTCCTTTTAGTAATTGAAGAGCACTTGTGAGTTGATCAGGTTAAAATGAGCTTACTTCTTTCCTTTCTTCTTGAATTAGAGCCACAACATTGCTTCTTTTGTCAAAAATTCTAAGGTTTGGACATCTAGGCTTGGTATGTCCTTCTTCTTGACAATGATAGCAAATAATATTTCTTCTTGCTCCTTCATTTGTACGATTGAAGTGAGGAGGTCTATAAAGTCTCAAATGGGCCCCCGACCTAAATGTGGCAAGAACATTGTTGACTTTTTTTCTATCAAGACAAAGTCGATTTTCTTCCATTTTGAAGCTCCGCAATAGCCTCATGCATAGATGGTGTTTTAGAACGATGGAGTAAAGCAGTTTTAACACCATTAAATTCGGGTCTAAGACCTATGATAAACTTATACAACTTGTCACGTTGTATTTGTTTTTCTCTAAGAACAAGATCTTGTGTTCAATGTAGTTCAAAGATACTTAATTCATCATACAAATGATCCATTTCAGCCACATAATCTTTAATGGATCTATCTCCTTGTTGGAGATTGTGAATTTTGAGTTGAACATTATGCATATAAGCAACATCTCTCATGGTATGAGTTTTCTTTAGATACTCCCAAGCTTTTAGGGCAGAATATAATTTAGAAATTTGCCCACTAGTAGCATTGTCAACACAAGTCAAGATCCAAGTAATAATTTTATGATGACCAACACTCCATTCTTCACATTTCTTGTTGTATTCAGCCACTACTTTCTTCTTTTCCGTTTCATCCAATTCCATAGCTCTTCCATCAACAATTTTAGTAAGGACTAGTTGTGGTTCAAGTTCTGTCCCATCAACTAGTCTTCAAAGGCTTTTACTACGAATAAAATGTTCCATAGTTCTAGCCTATTGTATATAATTTGTTGACGAGAGTTTGGGAAATGGAAGAGAATAGACTTTGTCATCCATGAGCACAATCAACAAGGTAGATCCACGTACAAGTTACGAAGAAGCTAGCTGCCACGTGAAAAGAAGTCCATGGCAAGGATAAAATCTCAGCAATAAAAGAAAGCAGTCACCCTTCCAACAGCCACGAGTTCACCACCAAGGGAGCTAAATTCCGTCAAAAAATCACCAAAAAGAGGCCAGCAAAAACACCCTTCTTTTTGTGTAAAACTGCTCTCGAACACTTAGAGTGCTTCACAGCTTCAACGAAAGAGTAAAAGCTGAACCTTCAATCTTGAACGGCAGCAAGACAAAGAGCCAAAATCGAGGCTCTGATACCATGTAAATCAGGCCCAAAGAGTCAAATACTTCAAGAGAAGCTTCCACCAACAAGTCAAACTCACAAGACCTCAAACAAGAGGTGAAGAAGAACTTATATTAATCACAATAGGAGATACAAGAATAGGCTAAAAAGCCATATCTCTAAATAGTGGAGAATATACACTATTTATAGAAGAGAGAACAAAAGGGAGAAGAGAGCTTGCCGTTGGGACTAGTCCCCTTTTGGGAATAATAAAAAGAAAGGGGTAAAAAGGAGAAAGTAAAAATACATAAAAAAAGAAAAAATTACATAAGTGTCCTAAGTACCCAAAAAATATAAAATATACATATACATATAAAACATATATTAGATGACTAATATATGTAACATATATATAAATATATATATGTATATATTTGGGATACCTACAATCTAACAATTATAACATTGTGCTAGGATATTATCAAAAGTTCCCAGAGATGGTGAAAAATGTCTTGTATTATTTTGTGTAAACACCTATCTCTCTCTCTCTCTCTCTCTCTCTCTCTCTCTCTCTCTCTCTCTCTCTTGTACCATTCTAGCTCTGTTCTCTCTCTCTCAATAGCTCATTGCCCCAGTCACCTGCCTATTTATTTGGGTTGCTGCCATATTTTGCATCCCTATCACCTATTGTTGAGAAGAAAGTGGACATGGCCACCGAGGGAGAGGGCACCAACAACATCACTAACAAGGGTCATCTCTCTCTCTCTCTCTCTTCCCCCCTCCCTCTCTCTAGTTCTAGTGGCTTGCTGCTCGTTGTCCTGCTATAGTGCCTCTGTCTTGTCCCCTTCCAAATGAAGGCATCCACTAATGGCCTCAATTATTCGACTTTTTTTTTTTTAGCATACTATTGTGTGACCCTATACCCACATCATGGGTTAGAAAATTAGACATACCAATGCAGATGTATTTGGGGTAAACTCACGTACCCATGTGACTTAGGTAGATATGTTTTCATTCTTTTTATTTCTTTTAGCACTTTTTTATTTGTTTCTTTGTGCAAGAAACATACTAGATAACCTATGTCTCATGACATTTTTTTACTATATTTCTACATTGTCAACTTTTATAACTTGTAAGATTTTCATAAGGTTGGTCATGACTTAGGGGAAAAATTCTAGTGCAACTCTGCTGCAGTTGGGCCCCTTTCTTTATTAAAAAAAAATTAATGGCTATGTCACATGGTACGGGTGCCAGTATGGATAGGGGTGAAAGAAAAACTTGGGTACGGGGACATGACCATACGATAGAATGTTCAACGTATATGACTACAATAGCAATTACATGTGCTGAACCTTGTTATAAACTTAAATCATCTAGGAAATCCAAGAAAATAGAAGCAAAACAATGGTCATAAAAGTATGCATCGATAGATTAAAGAAAATACAAGCAAGGCTGCAGAGTTCATACGAACATATTAAAGAATACAAGCATTTTAATAGAACTGAAAAGATAAAACAAACAGATTATGGTACATGAAGTATTTTACATGATCAAAAATAAAAAATCCGGATTGTTTTACAAAAAACAAACTCTTTTACAAGCAAGATATACACGAAACATAAAAACAAGCAAAACAGATAACGAACCAAAAGATTGGATGCTTAAAATCGAAAATGAATCCCCTAATCTGAGCAAGAAAAACCCAAAGCAAAAAACATACAACAAAGCTAAAGAAATCTGAAAACCCCCAAAAAGCCAACCGCAAAATGAAAACCCATGCATCACCGGAACTGGTTGCCACATGGCTTGAGAGAATACTCTCATTGTCGATTGCAGGATAGCAGCTGCAAGGTGAAGCACCAAAAATGCTGAAAAAACCAGCATATATGCATGGTTTTAAAAAAAAAAAAGAAAAAAAAAAACTAATATCAAGATGATTTTGAGCCAATCAACGTTGACCGATTCCAAAATTGGATGGGTTCAACCTCGGGTGCACTGACCACACTTGACACAGTCTGCACTGCACCCAGCCCATGTCTGAAGCATACAGTAGAAAGCCTACCACAAAATGAAAACCCTTGCCTCAGCGGAACCGCCTTGCCAGAATCCTTGCATTGTCGGTTGCAGCATAGCAGCTGCAGGGTAAAGCAGGGTCGAAGATCAAAAATGTTGAAAAAACCAGCATATATGCATGGTTTTTAAAAATTAAAAAAAAAAACTAATATCAGGATGATTTTGGGCCCAATCAACTTTGAGCGAGTCCAAAATTGGATGGGTTCAGCCTCAGGTACACTGACAACACTTGACACAGCCAGCACTGCACCCAAGCCACGTCTGAAGCAGTATCGTACCCGTACCAATGTCAACTCATGTAGAGACAAATGCTCCACCCCAAAAAAGCCTACCACAAAATGAATTCTGATAGAAATCTAGCACCAATATCTGAAACCAGAAAATAGCACTCACGCAGGAAGATATATATAGAGAGAGAGAGAGAGAGAGAGAGAATGAAAACAAGAAGAAGCTGAGGAGAAGCCGTGGCTAAAATGGTTTGCACGGTCTCTATTTATAATCTCATTTCCAGAATTCTAAGAGTCTCCAATCGTAGAATCCTAAGAGATTTCACAAGCTACAAGGACATTAATTACATCATAGAATCCTATGAGACTTCACATGTTACAAGGATATTAACTACAACATAGAATCTAAGAGGTCAAACCTGTACCATAGGACAGAACAGACAAGACGTCCTGTCCATTACACTGCTGTTCTGTCCATCCTGTCAATGATGTTCCCTGTCCATCGTTTGACAGTTTTAAGAACAGAACGCTATGTTCTTCTTGTCCGGCGTTTGTTTCGTGTGTGTCTGTTCTGTCTGTCCTGTCTGACATTTGTTTTTGTCTTGTCTGATCTATCCGTTCTGTCTCTGTTTGACGTTTGTACTAAAAGCAATGTTGTAAAAAGCGTATCGTAAGGCGTATCGATCGGGCTTTAAGATACGCCGTATCGTAACGTATCGTAATGTATCGTAACCGTATCGTAAATTTTAAAAAATAATAATAATAAATCAGAAAAAATTTAAAAAAATCGAAAAATTCATAAAAAAATCAGAAAAAATTAAAAATAATAAATTCTTCATAGAAAACATGGTTTAGTCTTTTAGATAATGATATTCTTATTATTTTGCGAAATGTTATAAACTTACGCGTTCACGGTTCATCATTCATACTTCATAAACATCAAAATTCCTAACAATATCATTCTTTTTCAACTTCATCTTCATGGTTTAAAAAAAACCATTTCCTCTCAATGAGAGTGAGGCACCCATGCACAAATCTATGGTTTAATAGATGATTTCACGGTGATAATTGATGATTTCACAATGGAAATCGATGATTTCTCAATGAAAATCAATGATTTCACAATGGAAATCAATGATTTCCCTCCAAAGCGGTACAATCTATAGATTGGAAATGAAGAAGGGGTTGGGGATTTATAAAAAAAACACGAAAACACCATGGTCTCATACAAATTGTTTAAAATATTCAATTTTGTAAGCCATAAAACAAAAACAACTATGACAACTTGCTAGATAACTAGTCTTCTGTCCTGCACACTACTCTTCCCATCGAAGTCATGCAATACTTGAGAAGATGCATCACCGTCTGGTTCCTGCATTTCAGAAATTAAAAGACAAACAAGTAATTAGGTTATCACCATAAAGTATTAAAATGACGTTAACACACTTTTTCCATTAAAATTAAGAGCATATTTGTCCAATCCTCAGTGACGATGAAGAACGACGTAACAAGTTTGCTTTTCTTCTAAACAGTTGCTAGCGACTTGTGGCTTATATCAGGAAAAGCTTTTCCAAGAAAAAGGTTAGATGCGGGGTCGCACAATTAACAGCAAAAAATGACCTTATATAAAGTGAAACAAAGCTAGCATAAAACATGTGAAAAAATATACAGAAGAAACACCTACAGATATAGTGCATTTCTCTCCGATCTGACCTGATGGAATCTCATATAAGATCAACTCTATTTTCGGTTTCAGATTGGATCCATTTTTTTTAGTACTGAGTCTTACATTATGGGAATTGATTTAATTGGCTTCAAGTTTCAGTTTCAGTTTCCATAAAAATATTACATTGAGCTACAAGCTTTGAGGGGCATAGTGTTACTGGTCGAACAAGTGGTGGATAGAATATGCTTTGATGGTTCGATTCCGTCTATTGTGAAACTGAGTTGATGGTCACTCAGATCTTAACACAGTCCAGGATCTTAAAGACAAAGGCAAGAAGAATGAATGAACCTTCAACACTCTTTCCTCTGAACATGAACAAGAAGCTGTTAATCTTCTGCTCACCCAAAAAATGCCTCGTTAACTCTTGGAAAAAAAATGAACAGGTGACAATAATAAGAACAAGGAAACTTGTTTGATATCACCCGATGTTCTAGAACCTTGCAATTGAGGGAAAGTTCACATTGTCCTTTCGTTGGTCGGTGGAGAGTAACTTGTAGTAAGTTTCAGCAATAATTATGAAGTTCACCGACTGCACAGCACAGTGCTTTTATATGAAAGAGAAAAGTGCTGCCTACCCACTTCCTTTTGGCTCTTGAAAAGCCGTTGGCGACCACACAGAAAGCAGGTTTTGTAGAGGTACTGATGGACAGATTATCAAATTGACCATATCCATCACACATATGACTGAACTGCGAAACCTAGAACCCTTTTTATCATTACAGAGGGAAATATGAAAAGTCCCTTGCAGAGAGGATATATATAGAGGCCAAGGCAGCAACAGCTGCCACAGAAAGCTCTTTTAATATCATAACCACACCAGTGTAAGCCTTAACAACAGAAGTCAAAGATCGAAAATTCAGCCAAAAGAAGCCAAAATACAGTACAATATTGAAGCCAGGAAAAACTTCCAGTTATGGCATAACTAGCAATGGAACAACTCCATGATGCTAGACATTGGGCTAAGTTGGTGGGAAATTTATCAGAGAAAGCACACGCTCCTCTAACCAGACATACAACTCCATGATGCTAGAGGTAGGTCAAAGTTGGTGAAAACTTAGCAGGAGAAGCACATGCTCCTCTAGGCAGACTTGTAAATATAGTCACCAGTCACCACTGTAGTTGAAGAACTTGCTCTTCCTTCAGGGTGCTGTGGATCATAAAATATCTTCCAGCAATTCGTCACAAACACTAAAACAAAAATACTAAATAAAATGTGCAGCCTGCCAGCAACTATAATTTTGATAAAGAAGGTGAGCAAATCCATAAGCCATGATGGCTGTAAGAGGGAAGGCACTGCCTTCAAGGACAAAGCTTCAATAATTTTTGAGATGACATGGTTTTCCCCCTTGTAACCTAACTAAAAGCCCATCATGTGTCTGCATGCAAAATAGAAAGAAGAAATGAAACAAACACGTAGAAAACAATTCATAGTGACTTTTGGATCTTATCCGTACTTCTCCAGCACTAATTCAGTATTCCAATTGCTCTCTCTTTATTCATGGATGTTATTGCCATTACTAAGTTTCACATCCTTATTTTGTAGACAGAAAAGAAGGACGCAGTACATGAATCACCACCTATACGTGCAATTATATTGAAGTTCGATTGACAGTCTAAAGACAAAACATGCTCACATTAAAGTCGCAGTTATATTGAAGAATATATAAAGGCCCTTTCCTTTCTTCATGAAATAAAATGTAGCGTCAGAACAGTATGTACAAGTTTAGAAAATCCATTCCCAAGATGACGACACTTTAACTTAGAATCTGTAGTAAAAGTTGTCAGAAAAAGATTGGTCCATATTAAAGAAGCAAGAAACACAAGGACCCCTTTAAGATTAGAGCCAGACTGTTAGATTTACTAATCTAGCTAGATAGATCCTCCTATTAAAGGGATTGCATTAAGCTAGATCTAGCATTTTACAGAGGTGCATATATGTTATTTCTAATATTTCAGTCTTTAATCGTAAGTCTTTATTACGTGTGATAAATATTGAAATCTTCACATAAATGGCTGCCAATTTAGCCATGGCAATTTGCCAACAAAAGGAGAACCATATTTTAATTCAAAGATAAAAACAATAGCACAAACTAGTAGAGTTCAATAGCTGCAGATCAAAAAGATATACTTGTCCAAAAAAATCATTTCATTGATAAACAATCAGAATTAGCAACCACGCCATCTGATTTAAGCTTCTAGAGAGCTGCCCTGATGACAGCAGAAGTAAAATCTGTGCACTTTGTGGTGTGTCGGTCCCACATATAGCACATGTTATATGTTCTTGCTTGAACAAATAAAATGATCAAAGCTCCAGTACACATAAAACATTCAGCAAGTGCTGAAAAAGTAAACTAAATGACATGAAAAACAAATTACACAGCACAAGGAAGGGAATTAAATGTATTGCAGGCAAAATTTCAAAAGCTTCACTAGCAGCTAAAGTCATTATTTGGAATAAAACTGAAGAAAATCATGTGGAAGCAAGACCTAAGTCCTATGTCACACAAGTGCAGGCTGTGGGTGGAGTCAGTACATAACTATGTAGTGTCCACAAATATGACAACTAATATACACCAGGAAAACCTATATAAAAATCAAAGGCTCACATGAATAACTAAATCCGATACACCATGCACTTTTTATGGAGTTGCCATGAAAAGCTTATTGCACAGGCATGAGAGTCAAATCCTAGCAATTACATGGACTAGTTGAAAGTAGATAAATGAAAAGGAAATAACAACACCATTAAATGAGAATGGTAAGAAACTGAAATGATGAGAAAGTAAATTAGAAAGACCAAGGATACATAAGACTTCCTCTGGCATAGCATCACAGGTAACAATTATATAAGGAGATTCCACTAGCAACAGAAAATAAAGAGGATCACATACACAGAACACTTAAACAGGGACAAAATGAGAAACCCCATCAAAATATTAACAATAAACATTCCTTATCAGTTGCCATGTGTAAAACTACTGATGAAGAAAAAGATATTACTTGTGACCTATATTTACTGCAGTCCACCTTCTGGAGCAGTATCTTACACATTGCAACTTCTAATTCATGTAATCATGACAGCTTCTGTTTGTTAGATATGACGCAAAAGGGATCTCATTCTGTTATTGATGAGTGAGCTTTTGAGAAATAGGTGTTGGCCAAGTTTGGTGCAGTAAGTTGGGCTTTGCCCCGTGAAAAGCATACGTGCAATTACTACATGAGTGAAGTACAGAAGTACAGAGGAAAAGGGGAAAAGGGGAAAAGGGGAAACAGAACAGAGGAACAGAGGTTATGAAGTAATTGTTGGGGATTTACCCTTCTCCGGAGATGCTCTTCAGGAATGCCGGAAATGAGTCGGATGAGTCGCTGTCGTTCCTGCTAAGGAGAGGAGAAGAGGAAGCTGAGGAGCTGCTGGGCTGCAACGGAAGGGGCTACAAGGTGAGGGCTAGGGCAGCTCGGGCGACGGAGGAGAAGGAGAGAAACAGGAATCAGGCAGCTCGGGGGCATAGACGAGGGCAGAGATGGAGGAGAAAGTCAGTCGAGGGCGGAGAAGAGGAGAAAAGCAGGGGAGATGGGGGCGGAGGTGGAGAAGAAGGAGATGGGGGCGGAGGTGGAGGAGAAGGAGATGCGTCGAGGGCTCGGGGTCGTCGGGGGCGGGCTGTCCTGTCTGTTCCGAGGGTTAGCTCGGAACAGACAGGAACAAAAAATTTATTTATACCCACCTTCAGTCGTCCGTCTTGTCCACCCTGTCCTCTGTCTGACGTTTGATGATGAAATTTACTAAACAGGACACGCGTGTCCTGTTCTGCGTGTCCTATGGTCATCAAACCACCTCTTAGGGGACTTCACATATTACAAGGATATTAACTATAACATAGAATCCTAGGAGACTCTTCACATGTTACAAGGACATTAAATATCTTAACACATTTTACAAGAATGTGGAATCCTAAGAGATTCCTCTTTCAACGTGATGGTGAAGGATTTATAGTTTAACACCCTCCCTCAAGTTGTGCATGGTTTTGCACCATGTACAACTTGCCTTTTAGAAACCAGAATCGTTGCTTCGTTAATCTTTTTGTAAATAAGTCTGCAACTTGTTCATCTGTACGAACATAAATAGGCTGAATCTCCTTGTCTTCCACCTTTTGTCTAACAAAGTGTTGATCAATCTCAGTGTGTTGTGTTCGACCATGTTGTATGGGATTAAAGGCAATGTATAGCGCTTTGATTATCGCACATTAACATTGACGTTTTAATCTTTTCTCCAATGTCTTCTAGAAAATGTCTAACCCATGTAACTTCAGCAGTACCTATAGCCATGCATCTGTATTCAGCTTCAGTGCTGGATCTTGCTACTGCCTTTTGCTTTCGACAACTCCAAGACACAAGATTACGTCCAATGAAAATACAAAAACCAGAAATGGACTTTCTTTGATCGGGATCTCCAGCCCAAAATGAATCTGTGAATGTCATAAGTTGATGTCCAGTAGTTATATTTTCACTCTTACCATAAACTAAGCCGTCTCCCGTTGTCCCTTTAAGATATCTTAATATTCTTTTGACAGCATCCATGTGAGTATCTCTAGGTGCATGCATAAATTGAGATACTTGATTCACAACATATATAATATCTGGTCTAGTAAATGTAAGATATTGAAGTACCCCAACAATACTTCGATATTGCGTAGGATCTTCATATAACTCCCCATCCTGAGCACTTAGTCTTTGATTTAGAACACTAGGAGTTCCAACATGCTTACAATCAGAAATACGTGACCTTTTCAGCAGATCCAACGTGTATTTCTGTTGTGTCAATGTGAGGCGATTATTGTGCCTATCAATCTCCACTCCAAGAAAGAATCGTAAATCACCAAGCTCTTTCATTTTGAAGTTTTGCATCATCAAAACTTTAGCTTCTTCTATGTGTTTTTCTGAATTGTCTGTGATAACAATATTATCAACATATATAAGAAGTAAAGTAAATATGTTTTCCTTTCGATAAATGAAAAGAGAGTGATCTAGAGGACATCTCCGAAATCCACATTCTTGAATCTTGCAGGAGAAACTGTCAAACCACGAGCGTGAGGCCTGTTTAAGTCCATAAATAGATTTTTTTAGTTTACAAACCCATGCATGAGAGTCTCCTTTCGTATATCCTAGAGGTTGTTCCATATATACTTCCTCCCTCAAATCACCATGAAGAAAAGCATTCTTCACGTCCATTTGATGTAGTCTCCATCCATATTCAATTGCCAATGATATAATCACGCGAATTGTTCCCATTTTGATCACAAGGCTGAATGTCTCATCATAATCTTCTCCATATTGTTGTGTAAACCCTTTTGCTACTAACCTTGCTTTGTCTTTTTATGTTGTCGTCAGGTTTGTATTTAATTTTGTATACCCATTTGGATCCCACTACGTTTTTTTTGTGTGGTCTTGGAACGATCTCCCATGTTCCACATTCATGCAAGGCATCCATTTCTTCTTTCATAGCCTTTCTCCAATGATGTGATTTTGATGCTTGATCAAATGAAGTAGGTTCTTCCTCCTTGCCAACTTTTGCCATGAATAACTGAAAAGCAAGTGATAAAGAGTCATAGCTAACCCACCTGTGAATGGGATGACGAATGCGTTGGGACCTTCTAAGGTAGGGCATGTTGTCTTCTTCACTGTGAGCATCTATGTCCCTTAGTCGTCGACTGTAGATAAGACCTGAATACCGATGTGAATCGTTCCTCTGTTCTTCATTATTACTTTCGTGATGACTTGCTGACGGTGTTGGATCTTCTTGATTTTCACTTTGAGCCATATCCGACGGTTGTATTGCTCTCTCTAGATTTTCACCTTGAGGCACATCATTTTCTATAACAGGATCTGCATTGAATAACTTAGTACTGGTCCAGGGATCATAAGATTCAATGTAGTGAAAAAACCAGGTCTACTGCAGAAATGTCTTGATGCTCCTGAGTCAATAATCCAAGAGATACCAAAATCAGGCGTGGATGTAGTTGTAGAGAGAGCTCGATCAATCAAAGCAGTGGAAGTTGAAGCCTGTGAGGCTTTGTGTGCCAAAAACTGCTCATACTCAGATTTGTCAATGCTAACTGTGACTGTAGATCCAAAGGAGAAGGGATTCCCAGTTCCTTTACAATAATTGTCACCATCTGGTTTGCTAGTCTCAGCCATAATGAACACAACAGGGAGCACCAAAGCAATTTTGCAGCAGTTTGAACACACAAAAGAACATCCAACATATAATAAATCAGTCAGGTAAGGGGCTGATCAACAACATAGATTTCAACAATATCACTCGCAATCACAGCACCAATATCACTCGTCAAGGGGCTGATCAGCAAAGTGGAAATCAACAATATCACATGCGGCACCACTGCCACATGCCACTAATGTCACAGCGATGATTATGCCAACATCTTCTAAGTATATGAATACTTTTTCAAAGTCAAACGTGAGCAATAATATTATAAGTTGTGCACAGATTTAATGACAGCCAACAAAAAACTTATTTTCAGGCAACTCCAGAACTTCCAACATGACCTCAGACTTCAACGACATAAGAAAACAGTGTTGTGCGTCATTCCACAACTTCCACTACAAAAAAAATCAGACTTGCCTGCACGAAATTGATTCCCCCCACACGACTTCAAGAATGCATCAACTTAGGGTTTTAAGAAACCCTAGGTTGAGCAAACTTGCTCGCAGAAGTCTGCCCTAGAAAATCAGATGTGAGAGGGTAGAAAGGAAGTACCAATAGATTGCGCAGGTCCCCAAATGTTTATGTTACAATCAGCAGTCTTGAGAGAGAAATGTCCTTAAGACATTAACCAACGTAGACTCCCACACCGTTGCGCATATAAATTTCTGTTGATGTCCACGGCTTCAATGTATCGACATCCAAATATTGATATTTTTTGTTTTATCAGATTTGATATGATCCACATTCCAGAACTGATCTTATCATCTCACACAGCAACGACCAACGTGATCTGGCCTGAACTTCTTCTTCAACAGCAGCAACTAAGAAACTTCTGATACAACCCCTGGCAGTCTTCCACGTGCCAGATCTGGAAAAAAATATAAACCCCTTGCAGCTACTCTTCCACGTGTCAGATCAGAAAAAAAATGTTCCACAGCAACTCCCACGCGCAACTTCCACGTAGTTGCTTATGATGCACTACATCTACGTTGGGGACCTAATCACACATACCTCTCACGTGTGATTAGGTTCCCCTTCCACGCGGCTCCACTATTTCTCGATCAGCAGAGAGAAGAGAGAAAGGAAAGGTAGAGAAAGAAAAGAAAAGAAATAGGAAAAGATAGGAGAAGAGGTCGCCAGAAAATCACGTCAATCGTCGCGGAGAAGGATGGAGATCACTGCTCTGATACCATGTTGTAAAAGATGAAGAAAAGAGAGGGAACAAAAGAGAACGAGAGAGAGAAAGAGAGAGAGAGAGAAAGAGAGAGAGAGAGAGAATAAACTATCGTTATTTCATTGCTAACCCTAATCTATTATTTAAAGAGAGAATAGGGGCCAGCTAGAGTCTTTACACAAGAGAGACACATAAAGATATAAATGACTAAAGAAGTCTCTAACTTCTAAATAATCAGAAAACTACCACACTTAAATATAAACTTTCTAATTCAACAACCACTACCATCAATTTCATTCTCAGTTATAACTTTTCAGATATAAGTTGTAATGGCTGATAAATGAATGATGCCTACAAGTGGAAGTGGCAATATAGCAAGCTCTATTGGTAGTGTTAATACTGCTACTGCAACAAAAATAGATTCGTCTCGGCCGCTTTCATATCAGAGGTTGCAAAAAGTTCAGCAAAGAATCAATGAAGGAATTGAAAAAAGAACAAGAGGCAGCTAAGACAAAAATGACTTCAGTCAAATCAAGTGGAATATTTGTTCCTCTTCATGCTATTGAAAAAGGTAAAGATGTTTCAAAAAAAAAAAAAGGATAAGCATGGGAATAGGACCTACTAAAACAATAGCACAAGCATTCGAAAGTATGGAAACGGCAAAGATGGATAGAAGGATTGGAAGGTTCTTTTTGCAATTTCATTTCCTTGCAATGTAGCTACAAGTCATTATCGGAAAGATGTTACAAGTTTGATTAATAGCAATTTGGCTGGTTATGTTCCCTCCAAGTTTAGCAAAGTTAAGAACAATAATCCTTGTAGAAGAGAAAGAAAATATCCAAAAATTATTAGAGAAGAAGAAATTTTCATGGACACAATATGGAGTATTCATCGTTTTTTATGGGTAGACTGATGAACAAAGGCAAGCACTAATAAATTTTATTGTTTATTCGCTTAACGGACCAAATTTTTTTGAAGTGTATTGATGCATTTGGGGAGTATAAAGATGTTGAGTATTTAAACGGGTTGTTTCCAGAAGTTATCAACGAAGTGGGTGAAGAAAATATTGTGCAAATTATTATTGACAATGCTATAGTCTGCCAACGTGCAGGGATAAATTTGTCACGTAATCCCAAGTATAGTCACATATTGTAGACTCCTTTTGTGGCGCACAACATAAATCTAGCACTTAAAAGTATTTGTAACCCATTGTGAATGTTGTTGCATTGTGTTGATTGAAGAGCTTGAACAAGATGTCAAGAACAACATAATTTTGTTGTCAACCACCAAAATGCTCTTGGTATATTAAAGAAGCATTAAGATTTGAAATTGTTGAAGGTAGTTGAGACTCGTTTTGCATCCATTATTGTAAGGAGAAAAAGAATCAAGCAAGTGAAACATGCATTGATGTTGATGGTGATTGACAATGATTAGAAATTTTATCAGAGTGATGACATTGAGATGGCCCAAGAAATTAGAAAATGCATTTTAGATGATGTATGGTCAGATAAGGTTACATATTTTCTTCAATTTACATAGCCTATTTGGCATATGCTGAGAGAAGTTGATAAAGAAAGATCATGCTTCATAGAATTTATGATATGTAGGACAAGTGGACAACATGAAGTATCATTTTTAGACATGAGAAAAAGAACGTTGCACTTGGTGATTCTGAGTATTTCGATCATGTGCACAAACTTTTAATAAGAAGATGGAATAGCAATACCCCTTTGCATTGTATGGCACACTTCCTAAATCTCAAATATTATGGACAAACATGGTTGGCAAGAGGTACTAGCTGTGTTCCTCCTAATCAAGATCCATAAATATCAAACAATAGGAAGACATGTTTGGGAAAAAAAAAAATTGATTCTCTAAGTTGAAGTTATGAAACAATGACTTTGCAAGTTTCTCAGGTGGAAGAAGTGATTCATCGCAAGCTGCAATGGCAAAAGATGAAGAAAATCATGTTAATTGGTGGTTATGTTTTAGAGCAGCGAAACCAAATCTCCAACAGCTTGCATTGAAGTTATTATCCCAACTTGCTATTCATGTTTCGAAAGAAATTGGAAAACTTATTCTCCAATTTACAACATCAAGACAAATAAACTCATTAATAAGCAAACAAAAGACTGCGTTTATGTTCTCTCCAACCTATGCTTACTTTCACACACTTTGGATGGGTTACAAGTATTGTTTTTAAATTTTATCTTTGATATGTATAAATTTGCATATTGGTTGCTTGAAATTAAATATTAACTTAAATCATATTGTCTTGTCTTGCAACTTGTAATTCGGGACGATCCAAATATTGGAATATCAGGATGATCCAACTTGCAATTCAGGTTTTACAATGCATGTGTTCTACTTAATGCAGCAAAATCATTTATTCTCCAAGCTATCGCAAATGCAATTACTTCTATAGACCCTAGGTATAAAAGACCTACTTATTATTAGTTGAAAGGCAAAAGTTTGATGCAAATGTAAAAGAAGTAAAGGCATATTGTGATTAGTTGAGATTGAGTTAGAGAGATACAAGGTGCAGTGTCATAATAGATAGATGGACCAATACAAGAACAAGAATGTTGACAAATTTTCTTGTCAATTGTACTAAAGGAACTATATTAATTGAATTCATTGACTCTGTTAGATAACCAAGCGACAATTGATGTCTTATTTAGCAATTTTTATAATGTTATGGAACATATTGGACATGTGAATATTGTCAGTGTGTAATAGATAATGCAGCAAATTATAGAATTGCAGTCAAAATCCTTAGTGAAATGTGCAAGCACAAGTAGATGTGAAAGAAATTGGAGCTTTTTCTACCAGATTCACAAGAAGAAAAATAAACTAGAAGATAAAATGTTGAATTCCGTTGGTTGTATTTGATGTAAGATGTGATAGAGACAAAGGTAATGTTAATATAGCATTGTTTTATAAGTTGGATGTTGACACACTAATATGCACTTGTTTATAATATATATTAATATTTTTCCCTTATTTATTCTAGGAAATTAGAGAGAACTTCAACAACAAAGCATACAAAACAACTTGATCTTGTCAGCTTTAAGAACTTTGATGTGTTGGGTTCATATGAAGGAAGAACCAGCCACCATATTCCAAGAGAAAGATCTTGAGTGGGTTCAACATCAAAGAAGCAAAGAATGTTGATCATGATGAGTCCAGATAAGCTGAGGATGTTGAATGTGAAGGAGATGATGCAAATGAGGATGAATGCTCATATTTTTATTTTGTATTTGCATTGAACAAGTTTATTTCCTGATGTATAAGACTTTAACCACATTTCTTTGTGTGTTATGGTTTCATTTCATCTTAAATTGATGAATGCTCATTGCTATATTTATGTGTAACATATTTTCCATAGAAAACATTTTTTTTTCTATTTTTTCTCTAATTTCTCTTTCGTTTTGATTATTTTTATTTTTTTAACATTAAAATTTTTAAATTTATGATATTACAGTATGTTGCATATCTAACTATTCGGCTGACCAATACATATTAGGATATGCACTTTAGAACATTATTTTTAAATATGATAGTTCACCCCCATAAGGTTGCTCCTCATTTCCAAAGGTTATAACTAGGCGAAATTTTGGCTTATCAATGCCCTTGGTTGATATTTAATTAGTATGACATGGCTAACTAAGCCAGTATAAAATTTTAAAAATCTGGTTTCAAATCCAAGGTACTTATGTTGGATCTCTAGGTGTCTCAATGTGGGCCTACCAGGCTGCCACCTCTGTCACACGAGGAGTACCCGCACGGTACCAGTATGACACCAGTACCGGTTGCGGCCCTGGGTGCGGCAATGGTTCGGCCAACGCAGCATCGGGTACGATCAACGTACCCGGGGTCATTTTTGACCATTTTTGGACTTGGTCAACTCTAACCGAGTCCAAAGTTGTCCGATTTTGAATTTTATCGTGTTTTTATTTTTTACAAACTTCACGTTAAAATTATTATCAAACCATGACCGTTCTTCGTCTTCAACTTTCACTGAAAGACTAATAATCAGCGAGCGGCGACAGTAGGTGGCGAACAACGTACGTTGAGCGGCGACGGCAGGCGGCGAGCAGCAATGCAAGTGGCGAACGGCGTACGTTGAGCGGCGACAGCAGGCGGCGAACTGATCTTTGGGTCGTACTAAGTTTTAGAGAAGGAAGAAGAAGAAGTTTGTGGGGTTGATCAGAGCTGTTTCTCTGCTGGCATTTGCCCCTTTCTCATTGTGGTGATTTTTTTCTCGATTGGTATGTCGTTGTCCATTTGTGTTTCGTCGTCCTGGCTTTATCATGAGATCTTGTCGCGAAAAAGATTTAACGATAATCTTGGTTCTCTTTTTTATGTTCCTTGTTTCCCCTGATATGACACTGATAGTTGGTGATTCTTCATTCTTGCTTCGTAGTGTTCTTTTTTTTTAAAAAAAAAAAAAGAATCGTTCTTGGTCTTCTGTGATCCCTTGTTTAGTAGTGTTTTGTTTGTAATTTATATATATATATATATATATATATATATATATATATATATGTGAATGTTATTCTGTTTGAAATTTTTTGACATATATATATACATACATACATACATACATACATATATATATATATATATATATGTGTGTGTGTGTGTGTGTGTGTGTGTGTGTGTGTGTGTGTGTGCGTGTGTGCGCGTCTATGTGTACGGTTGTACTCCCACAACCAAGTTTTTTAAAAATGGTCCGTACCGGTACCCGTAATTGTACCTATGTGACATAGGCAACCACATATTGTCAACTAGATTGTTGAATTCACCTTTTGAATTGAAGAGCAATTGTTCTCCACATTCTTTTCCAGCCATGTATATCTCAAGTTGATCTCCCAAATCCAGTAACTCCAAGCACTTCACATTTCTATCTTTTAAACCCTCGTACTATTATTTTCTAGCATAACAATCTTGTAAACCATTTTAAGTTTAAATAGTATCAGTTATCACCAGTGCAAACCATGGTTCTCTTACAGGACAAACATCTCCATCCAATTGACTCTTCATCTGCACCCAGTTGCATGATCTCCAGCTGCAAGATTGTATCTATTAGAGTGATAAACCATCCTTGTCCCAAAATACTTGTCAAAGAACTCGTCCATGAAGACATCCCAACAGTCACACTACCTAAACTATCTGACACTAAATTGGTAAGCTTAAATTATGGTATTATGGGACCATATAACAGGTTCAGGCAAAAGAAACCTTTCCTTGAGATTTTATCAACAAATTGACATGTCTGAAACTCCGCTCCTGTACCTTATACTGTAGGGTATCTGGATTTCTTGCCTCTCATCTCCAGGGCGTAAATGGTTGCAGGAAACTAAGACAACGCATCAACATGTAACTACTATAGCCTTTTCAAGACGCCTAACAAGATCAACCCTTCTCCAAATGAGTGAATCAACCCTTGTACCATAACTAATGTTTCGTTTGTTAAGCAACAAATATGAACACGGCTTGTTCAAGTGTACTTGGCTAAAAAAAAAGGTTGATGGCCTCAAAAGCAAGACCGGCAACGCTTCATCTACCGGTTTGTGTTACACTTTAAATTCAGGAAATTAGCAAATTCAAACATACCTCAGCTCCAATAAGATAGAGCTCTCATTCGAGACATTCTCCCCATTAGAGGGCGCCTTCGGGGGAGGAGGCAGCCAGTCTTCCTCATCATCCGCAATCACAACCGCGTCAATCTCCACTTTTTGCTACAACAATCGACCAAATACAATGAAAATGTACTATTCAAAAATTCAACAAGCAGCCACATTGAACACCAGCCCTTCCCTTCAGATAATCATAAGAAGCAGAGAGAGAGAGAGAAAGAGAGAGACCACGGTGGAAGTCGAGCACTTCTGCCTTTTCTCATTGTGAATTGGAGGAGCCACATCCAAGGAATCATCTGTAGAATGATCACGACAACAACAGAATAGCCATGAACAAATTACTTAAAGACAACTGGAGAATCGTGTAGAAAGTCGCCAACTACGAAGTTGAACAAAAAATTTCACCATCGGAGAGAACGATTGGCTGAACTCGGCTGTAATCGAAGAGGGGTTCGAGCTCTTCCTCCTGTAAATCAATTACAAACAAGGAAAGAAGTAGGCCCCCTCACTTTGTAATGTTCCAACAGATTAGAGAGAGAGAGAGAGAGAGAGAGAGAGAGAGAGAGAGAGAAGAATCTGGCTTCAGTTCGGGGGATTGGAGAACGCACCATCGACGGAATTGTCGGAAGCCGAGAACCAAAAGAGAGAGACGGGGAAGCTTGTATTGGTTTCTACCGAGCCGGCGTTCGGAGTTCCCAAAAACTCATGAAAGGGCGCACTAGAAGGACGGTCGCTTCCAACAACAAATAACTTTGGCGCCCCTATAAGAAGTCGAAATATAAAATCTCCACTAGATTTGGAGGCCTCCTCCAAGTTTTCGAAATATTTTTCCGGTGGTCCTTTTGATCCCGTCAACGTTCACACAGGCCGCTGCATCCAGTCCCATCGGCGTCTCTGCTGCGATTTCCGCCCAATCATTCACGGTAATGGTTAGGCGTGCGCGGGAGAAGAGTGGAAAGAACGTCCTGTTCGGCTGTTTTAGAACAAAACGTTCCTCTTCAAACGGATGCTGTTTTGTTTTACAACAACAGATTGTCTTGTCTGCCCGATGTTTGATTCAGTTTTGGAACGGCAGTTAACTGTTTGTATGTTAGACCACCTGTCTGTTTACATACGTCGATCAAAGCCCTGCCCGAGTGTGATCCTATCCCCAAGATCCCTTTGAGCCACCATCGTTAAAACTTAGGACAAGTTAATTACAAGACACTACTCGGCTAGACAACAACATTGGCGCAAAAAATCCCTGGAAAATCAATACAAGAGAGGTTACCCGCTCGAGGTTTCAGCCTACTACAAAGACTAGTGGAGGATGTGAGGTTTTACAAACGCAAGCGATACAAAATAACACTCTCAACTCACTCAGACATGCATTCACAAACCATAACATTCACCTTGTCATACATGCCTAAGAAGCGCCCTAACCATGCCCAATTCCAGCCAAGCAATCTCGCGGTCGTGTCCTTGGCTCTTGAGCCTTAGAGGTACCGCAGTCGGATGCAAAGGCAATAGCTGGGTAAAAAAGCAAGAACACCTGAATACCCCACAGCTATAGAGGGTTAAAGGCTCACCGGCCGGCACTACGCTCGGCTAAAACAGCAATTGACCTGAGTGAAAGGGCGGCAGCAATGCTGCCCTCAGGTAACTCAGCTACGGATGTGTCCTCGGCAACACCTCCCGGTCGAGCGTGCGAGATCAGCCGTCCTTCATTGTAAGAGTGCAAGACAAGGCGATGAAAGTAAGGGTCCGAGGAGTAGAGGTAGGTCACCGGATATGATATGAACCCCAGTTGCAAGAAGATGTGGGAGAGGCAGCCGCCAATTTCGTTTGGTGAGAGCAGTTCCTTCAAGGCCTTGCCTGAGCATTGTAGGAGTAGGTGGAAGCCGGTATGCAATCCCTCAAGGTTGCCGGTGATGCTCCTCCTAGGGAACGGGACTCTTCTTGGTTGCTTGTTGGGGTGGCTCACGTCCTTGAGGTAGGGTACGCTACGGTTAGGGTTGGGGCTAAGGAGGCTCGAGTGAGGGCCCCCACCTTCTAATGTGTGAGGGAAACCTTTGGAATGGGAGACATGTGATGGACGTGGGCTGGATTTCCTCTGATCTCAGATGAGGTGTCTTCGGTTTCCAAATGGGCTCTCTCCTAAATTGGCGCACGGGTTTCCTTTTTGGTGATGGGTGGCTATGAGTGAGGACACTCGGCGCCAGTTGAGACTCCTCCTCAATTTTAGGAAGGGATCGTGCGGGCTGGCCTCCTCCAATAGTCATCACCCCTTTTGGATGGCACGAACCAAAAGGGAAACTCGTCTAAGTGCAGGGAGCGGTTTCCCCTCTTGTCGGCCCACCTTCCCTCTTGGGTTGACATGCATCCAAGGAGGGAAAATGGCCGAACATGTGGCAGATTGTGAAGGAGGCACTTTCCAAAAATATTGGCAGCTAGGTAGTTGCCGAAGGTGGCCGGCGGCTAGGGTTTGAAAGTCTCCTACACGTTCTCAATACAAAATGACCAAAAAGGGCAAACAAATGAATATTCAATTAAGCAGGAGTATTTTGGGGAGTTCACCGAATAGCCAGGAAGCCCAATCTTTGCCGGAGAGTGGGTGAAGCGGGAAGATGCATCAACTAAGAAAGCAAGTGAAAAACGTACTGGTGATCGGTTGATCAAAATTTTGAGTTTAATCGTTTGGTCACAACCTCAAAGAGTTGAGAAGAAACCTACTGGAGGCGTTATGGGCCGATACTACCTACCTCTTGAGGCGATGACTATGCCTCAATGATTCTATTTCATACTTGTATAGATTGTAAAGTGAAGTGAGTAGAGAACTTATCGCTTGATTATGTTTGCAGGTACACTGGGCACGTCGAGTAAACTTTGAGCGACAAGATTCGAAGTTCGCGTTTTGGTATCTTGGCGATGCGCGACAGGTATTGTCACACCCCGATCTTTTTGACACTCAACTATATTTTTTTTTTTTCTAAACATCAAACATCGAAGTGTGACTACACAACGGTTCAACAGACATGAGTCAAGCACTTTTAACCCATGGGGCGAACTTTCATTTATATAACCATTTGTTTCATACAAATTCACATTTATGTGCAAGACCAAAATGCCCCAAAATCATAACATTGATGCCTAACAAAAAGAAGACATCAATAAGAAGAAAAACCAAAACATGACGCGCCGGCACTATACAAACGAAAACCCAAAACCTCCCCAGTAGGATGTGAGTGTAGCCATCCGCTCAGCCTGCTGCCCTGGGTCTGCCAAAACCTGAAAAAGGAAAACAATTGAAGGCTTAGCCTTCGCAGTATGGCAACAAGCCAAGAAAATGTCAAACTTTCTCAAGAAGGCTCAAATAAGAGAATAATGATCAAATGAGCTATCATCATGTCGTGTAGGAGTACGACATGTAAAGGCCACCTAATGGCGACACTAGACCACTATCAATCACATGCGAGGCACGCTTAAACATAACACTTATTTTCGAATCATTCACGTACGCATCTGTCACATGCATTCAATCATACACATTACATTTTCATTAACTTTAGTGCATTAACAGTTCCTGTAGGTGCAACATAGGCACGTGCACACCGCGGGCGGCCTATAGCCGAGAGACAACCCCCGTGGTGGCCCATAACAATATGGATCCATATCACCCGCTGCAGCGGTAGAGCACTCCTCCCTGGATGTGTGAAGTCCAAGGTGAGATACTCAGCCTTCCCTAGGACACCCAGGTTGGGAAGGCGGGAGCCCAACGCTCCAAGCACAACACACAACAGAACCCTGGGGCCTTGCACCGCCTGCGCTCTGACAGGCGAGACCAGTGGCAAAGTAAAAAGGGAACATCTCCCAAACACATAGCCACATTCCACTGGCCTCACATCTCTTATTCATTCATTTTTATCTTTATCACAAGATGACTAGCTAGCACATGAGGTTAGTACACTCTACGAGTGTACTTACGCCTCCCAATGCCTCCATATGAGGTCAGTACACACAATAACAATCATTGCTAGCCGTCATACGGTACAGGTACAACTACCCTCTATTTCATCCATTTGCATCGTTGCCCATGGCAATACACATGCAACTGCACATTCATATCAATCATAACATCAATCACATCTTTGAAAAACTTAGCCAATCCACAGAGAGTAGTCTCGATCTGTGGTTGGCTCGAAGCTGTCCTATGCAGTCATCATTCTATGATGCTTTCTAATGCATAATTGGGGTCGAGGAGATGCTCGACTCGATACCCCGCCTTATCTGTCCTAAACAGATATTAATTCTAGCATGCACATGCAATCGCGTAACAGTTTCAAAACTATTACTACTAGTCTTTCAAACCATTCAAAGCATATAGCAAGGCATAAATAATCATACATACATTCATTTACAGATCAACAATCAATTCAAATTACAATCCTAGGATCCCATGACCCTAGGAACACACAATCATGTTACCCAGGCATGAATTTGCCTGACATGTCGCCATACCTGTGGCGCGCTCACCAAATTCTTCAAAATGCCTCAAGTTTCGAACTCAAGGTCGACGAGATGTGCCCGGTGCACCTGCAAACATAACCAAGAATAAGATCTCTACTAGAAGCCTACTCAAAACAAACGAATACAAAAATCAAAATCCCTGAGGCATGGGTCATCGCCTCAAGAGGGTGTCGACGGNGAATCCTTACTTACAACGCGAATCCTAAGTTTCCCCCAAAACAAAATTACTAACATGCATTCCAAAATCATCAACTCTAAGCTCTAGCATGCTCAAACCATAATTACACATGCTTTAGTAGGTAATATACAAGAATTTAAGCTCAAACAGCCCTTGCTCACCCCAATCCAAGCCCCAAACTGTTGTAACGACTCCGACAGCCACCTCAAGCGCCCCAAACGATCCCCAAACGGCAGCAATCGTGCCCAGCCTCCACCACCAACACCCTATGCCGCTGCAATGAAGAAATGAACGTTTCCCCCAACTGAAAATCGATCAACATCCAATACCAATAGTGAACACAAGTGCTCATTTAGGGACAAAAGGAAAAATCAAATAGAAAATAGGGAGATAGTGCTCCCAAAGAGACCGTGTGGCTGGGAGAGGCACCGACAGAAAAAGGGGAGACAGAGAGAGGAGGGGTTCGGTCACAGAAGGGGAAAACGTCAATGGGGTGAGAGAAGAGGGAGAATCGGGCAGAGAAGAGAGAGAGAGCGCAAGAGTGGGAGACATGGATAGACGGTCAGAGAGAGAGTGTTCGGACGGTGGGGAAGGGGAAAAATCTGCACAGGGAGGAGGAGGGAAAAGAAAACGGGAAGAAGAAGAGGAGAGAAGAGAGGAAGAGGCAGGGGGCGACAGGTCACCTCAAGCGCCGCCGTCGCCGCCGTCGTCACAGTCGCCGCCTTCTTCTTCCCTGCGCTCCGGTCGTGGGTAAAGAAAAGGCAGTAAGAGGAAAACGGGGGAAAAAAAAAGAGAAGGCGAGGGAGGAGAGACAGCGTCGGGGTTCCTCGCGTGTAGGCTGGGGTCCGGGTCTGGATCCCGACCCGCCCCGCTCTGCCAAAGAAACAAACATTACATCCTACCCTCCTAAAAAAAAAATTTCGTCCTCGAAATTTGAGTCATACCTCAATGCAAAAACAAGTGTGGATACTGCTTCCTCATGTCCTCCTCAGGTTCCCATGTGCTCTCTTTCAATCCATGGTACTGCCATTCCACCTTCACTAAACGAATTCTCTTTGTGAGAAGCACTTGCTCTCTTTGATCTATAATTCTAATAGGCTTCTCTTCCATAGACAAATCCTCTTGTACTTGAATACCTTGAAAGTCAATCACATGCGTCGGATCTGGCACATATTTCCGAAGCATGGCAACATGAAAAACGTCATGAACATGACTCAAATCTGGTGGTAGCGCCAGTCTGTATGCCACCTCCCCAATCTTCTCTAATATCTCAAAGGGTCCTACGAACCTCGGGCTCAACTTCCCCTTCGCACCAAAGCGAAAAACACCTTTAGTGGGAGAAATCTTTAAGAACACATGATCGCCAACCTCAAAAGTCAACTTCCTACGTCGAATGTCGGCATAACTCTTTTGCCTACTCTGAGCAGTCAACAATTTTTTTCTAATCAATTGCACTTGATCGGTGTAGTGTTGCAGTACTAAAGGATTTTCGATCTTGCCATCACCCAATTCGGTCCAACAAGCTGGCGATATGCACGGTCTTCCATACAAGGCCTCAAATGGTGCCATCCCAATACTAGAGTGGTAACTATTATTATAAGCAAATTCAGCCAGTTTCACATGTTTATCCCATTCTCCTTTCCACTCTAAGACACATGCACGCAACATGTCCTCCAAGGTCTGAATGGTCCTCTCTGATTGTACATCAGTTTGAGGATGGAAAGCTGTGCTCATCTTGAGCTTGGTACCCAGTGCTCTCTGTAATTGGCCCCAAAACCTAGAGGTAAAACGTGGATCTCGATCCGAAATGATAGACTTTGGCACCCCATGCAATCTCACTATCTCGCCAATATACAACTCTGCAAGACTTTCCAAGGGTTGACTGATCCTGATAGGCAGAAAATGTGCAGACTTCGTCAGTCGGTCAACAATCACCCATATGGCATCATGTTGCCTTCTGGTACGAGGCAACCCAACCACAAAATCCATAGTAATGTCTTCCCATTTCCACACTGGAATATCGATTCTTTGCAACAACCCTCCTGGCCGTTGATGCTCTGCTTTGACCTGTTGGCAAACTAAGCACTTTGCTACATATTCTGAAATTTCACGCTTCATTCCAGGTCACCAAAAATTTCTTCTCATGTCTTGAAACATCTTTGTACTGCCAGGGTGAATAGAAAACTTAAACTTATGTGCTTCATCAAGCAACAGACGTTTCACCCTTTCAACATTAGGAACCCATAATCTCTGTCGAAACCGCAGTGAACCATCTTCATCCTGATGCCAAAGAGAATCTATCTTCTTGCATTCTTCCATGTTCTTCGCAAACTCTGGATCTTCCTTTTGCTTCAATGTCAGTTCTTCCATCAAAGGATGACGAATCAATGCCGTCATCGATGCCTTGTTCTCATCATAGAAGTAACAATGTCCAAGAACGAGTCAACATACTGCAAGTCGTTGCTTTGGCCTGCCTGCTCAACGCATCTGCCACCACATTCGCCCTTCCTGGATGATATGATATGGTGAAATCATAATCTTTTAAGTATTCAACCCATCTTCTTTGCCTCAAGTTGAGATCCTTTTGCGAGAATATATACTTCAAGGATTTGTGATCTGTAAACACCTCAAATGTTGCACCATAGAGATAGTGCCTCCACATCTTCAGTGCGAACACAACTGCTCCCAACTCCAAATCATGAGTGGGATAGTGTTGCTCGTGTGCCTTCAACTGCCTAGATGCATAAGCCACTACACGACCATGCTGCATCAACACACAACCATATCCGATCCCTGAAGCATCTGTGTACACCACAAAACCAGACCGACCTGATGGAAAAGTCAAAATAGGGGCAGAAGTAAGCTTATCCTTCAGAGTCTGAAAACTTTTCTCACATTCTTCATTCCAAACAAACTTCACTCCTTTTCTCAAAAGCTTGGTCATAGGCGTAGCTATTTTGGAAAAGTCTTGAATGAATCTGCGATAGTATCCAGCCAATCCCAAAAAGCTTCTAACCTCAGTTACACTGCGAGGTGCTCTCCAGTCCTGTACAGCTGACACCTTAGCCGGATCGACGGATACACCATCCTTTGAGATCACATGACCCAGAAAGTTTACCTTTTCCAGCCAAAATTCACACTTTGAATATTTGGCATAAAGTTTATGCTTGCGTAAAAGACCCAATACACTCCTCAAATGGTCTCTGTGATCTGCCTCACACTCTGAGTACACCAAAATATCATCCACAAAAACAATAACAAATCGGTCCAAGAACTCGTGGAAAACCCGATTCATGAGATCCATGAATGCTGCGGGAGCATTGGTCAACCCAAAAGGCATGACCCTGAATTCATAATGCCCATACCTGGTTCGAAAAGCAGTCGTAGAAACATCTTCCTCCCGTATCAAGAGTTGATGGTAGCCTGTCCTCAGATCAATCTTAGAGAAAACCCTTGCATTCTTAAGCTGATCAAACAAATCTTCAATTCTTGGAAGCGGATACTTGTTCTTGATGGTGACTTGGTTCAACATACGATAATCTATGCACAAGCGCATGGTCCCATCTTTCTTCTTCACAAACAATACAGGTGCTCCCCAAGGTGACACACTAGGCCGAATGAAGCCCTTGACTAAGAGCTCCTACAGTTGCTTCTTCAACTCTTCTAATTCTGCTGGTGCCATACGGTAGGGTGCCTTAGAAATAGGAGCTGTCCCTGGTAACAATTCTATCTTGAACTCCACTTCTCGAGTTGGGGGCAAACTTAACAATTCCTCAGGAAACACATCAGAATACTCACTCACCACAGCAACATCCTGCAATCTCGTCTGTTCAACCTCATCGATCAACACATTGACCAGGAAAGCAACGCTTCCCCTATCTATCCACCGCTTAGCCTTCAATGCAGACACCATGATCTTATTAGTTCGACTGGCCTTACGAGCATGGAATTCTACAGGCTGCATCTCACTAGCCAACATCTGAATTTGCTTCTTCCTGCAATCTATAATAGCATAGTGCGCATACAACCAATCCATACTCAAAATCACATCAAATTCACTGAGACCTAGGATCACCAACTGTGCAGGTAAGTGATGTTGATTGATCTCCACGTCCACATCAGGTAGGTACTCACGACACGACTCTTGAGCATGCATGGGGCTAACAACTTTTAAAACATAAGGCATTCTTCTAGCCGACACTTCTAGAGAGGTAGTAAAACGACTAGATATAAAAGAATGTGACGCTCCTGCATCAAATAACACTCTAGCAATATGAGAACTGACAAGTAAAGTACCTTCAACAAGGTCGTGTGCCTGAAGCACCTCCACAGTAGTAGCATAGACACGTCCCGGCGTCTGTCGCGTGCTAGAAGAACCGGCTTCAGGCTTCTTCGAGTCTCTTTCTTTCCTCAATGGGCAGTCTTTGATGAAGTGTCCCATACCCCCACAATGTAAACAAGCCCCAGTCACCCGATAGCACGGCTTCCCGGGGTGTACACGAGAACAAGTGGGGCACTTCTGAGAAGTCGGAGTGGCCACTGACCCCTGTGTGGCAAAACTACGGGTAGGCTGGTTTCGTCTGAAAGTTCGGTCATCCTGCCTCTCATAAGGCCTTGTCCTGCCTGCAAAGTGTTGGCACTTTACCTGTGTCCGTCCACCTTGTGAATGCTGGCCTGCTCTCTTCTGGTGATCCTTCTGTGTCCTTACCCAGTCTTCTTCTATGCATCGTGCCATTGTAACCGCCTCATCCAAGTCACGAGGTCTACTAGACAACACTTTGCTTCGTAGCCCTTCCCGCAGACCACACACAAACTTGCCCGCTCTGGCTCCATCAGTAGTGTAGAAGTGTGGGCAATACGCCTCCAAGTGCCGATATCTCGTGATGTAATCTTCCAAATTCAACTGATTCTGCTGCAGATCAAGAAACTCTTGCATTTTCTGGTCTCTAGCATGCACAGGATAGTAGGTGTCAAGGAAGGAATCTCTAAATTGCGTCCAAGAGAGTGACGGTTGGCCTGCAAAACAGATCTCAAGAGTTGATTTCCACCAATCCAAGGCATTACCTTTCAGCAGGTAAGTGCCATAGTTCACCTTGTCTTCCTCTGGCATCCTTATAAGCACAAAGATGCGCTCAATTTCCTCAATCCAGTGTTTTGCCATATCGTAACTACACCATCCTGAAAAGATCGGTGGCTGCATTGCCATGAACTGCTGATAAGACACTGTCGTTGCCTTCTCCCTAACTGGAATGCTCGTGTCCCCTGAAGGAGATGCATTACTCCTCTGATTACTGACCATCGTCTGCACTAACGAGGTCAGTGTCTGCAACGTGGTCAGCAAGATAGTCTGTTGATCCACTGGTGGAGTCTGCCTCGGAGGGGTATGAGCACCCCCACCCAGCTGGGCAAAGCGGTGTCCTGACGAACTGTCATCAAGAGGGGTATGCGCATCGGAATGGGCCGGACTAGGCTCTCGTTGTGCCTCTGTAGACGGCCCAGCACGCTTCTTACCCTTACGATGATATTCCATCTGTACAAACAAGAACCTTATCTTTAAACTCACGCTGTGACCAATCCCACAAATTGAATCACAACGTGCAATAGCACAAAAATTTGAAACATCAATCACATTTACATACTTATATTTGAAAAAAAACTCAAACCTACAAAAACCAACTAATCAAATAAATGCGTACCTGGGCAACACAGCTTCACAGACGGCTTTACTCACATCCATAGTGGGGTTTAACATGGCTCTGATACCAAAACTGTCACACCCCGATCTTTTTGACACTCAACTATATTTTTTTTTTTCTAAACATCAAACATCGAAGTGTGACTACACAACGGTTCAACAGACATGAGCCAAGCACTTTTAACCCATGGGGCGAACTTTCATTTATATAACCATTTGTTTCATACAAATTCACATTTATGTGCAAGACCAAAATGCCCCAAAATCATAACATTGATGCCTAACAAAAAGAACACATCAATAAGAAGAAAAACCAAAACATAACGCGCCGGCACTATACAAACGAAAACCCAAAACCTCCGCAGTAGGATGTGAGTGTAGCCATCCGCTCAGCCTGCTGCCCTGGGTCTGCCAAAACCTGAAAAAGGAAAACAATTGAAGGCTTAGCCTTCGCAGTATGGCAACAAGCCAAGAAAATGTCAAACTTTCTCAAGAAGGCTCAAATAAGAGAATAATGATCAAATGAGCTATCATCATGTCGTGTAGGAGTACGACATGTAAAGGCCACCTAATGGCGACACTAGACCACTATCAATCACATGCGAGGCACGCTTAAACATAACACTTATTTTTGAATCATTCACGTATGCATCTGTCACATGCATTCAATTATACACATTACATTTTCATTAACTTTAGTGCATTAACAGTTCCTGTGGGTGCAACACAGGCACGTGCACACCGCGGGCGGCCTATAGCCGAGAGACAACCCCCGTGGTGGCCCATAACAATATGGATCCATATCACCCGCTGCAGCGGTAGAGCACTCCTCCCTGGATGTGTGAAGTCCAAGGTGAGATACTCAGCCTTCCCTAGGACACCCAGGTTGGGAAGGCGGGAGCCCAACGCTCCAAGCACAACACACAACAGAACCCTGGGGCCTTGCACCGCCTGCGCTCTGACAGGCGAGACCAGTGGCAAAGTAAAAAGGGGACGTCTCCCAAACACATAGCCACATTCCACTGGCCTCACATCTCTTATTCATTCATTTTTATCTTTATCACAAGATGACTAGCTAGCACATGAGGTTAGTACACTCTACGAGTGTACTTATGCCTCCCAATGCCTCCATATGAGGTCAGTACACACAATAACAATCATTGCTAGCCGTCATACGGTACAGGTACAACTACCCTCTATTTCATCCATTTGCATCGTTGCCCATGACAATACACATGCAACTGCACATTCATATCAATCATAACATCAATCACATCTTTGAAAAACTTAGCCAATCCACAGAGAGTAGTCTCGATCTGTGGTTGGCTCGAAGCTGTCCTATGCAGTTATCATTCTATGATGCTTTCTAATGCATAATTGGGGTCGAGAAGACGCTCGACTCGATACCCCGCCTCATCTGTCCTAAACAGATATTAATTCTAGCATGCACATGCAATCGCGTAACAGTTTCAAAACTATTACTACTAGTCTTTCAAACCATTCAAAGCATATAGCAAGACATAAATAATCATACATACATTCATTTACAGATCAACAATCAATTCAAATTACAATCCTAGGATCCCATGACCCTAGGAACACACAATCTTGTTACCCAGGCATGAATTTGCCTGGCATGTCGCCATACCTGTGGCGCGCTCACCAAATTCTTCAAAATGCCTCAAGTTTCGAACTCAAGGTCGACGAGATGTGCCCGGTGCACCTGCAAACATAACCAAGAATAAGATCTCTACTAGAAGCCTACTCAAAACAAACGAATACAAAAATCAAAATCCCTGAGGCATGGGTCATCGCCTCAAGAGGGTGTCNGAATCCTTACTTACAACGCGAATCCTAAGTTTCCCCCAAAACAAAATTACTAACATGCATTCCAAAATCATCAACTCTAAGCTCTAGCATGCTCAAACCATAATTACACATGCTTTAGTAGGTAATATACAAGAATTTAAGCTCAAACAGCCCTTGCTCACCCCAATCCAAGCCCCAAACTGTTGTAACGACTCCGACAACCACCTCAAGCGCCCCAAACGATCCCCAAACGGCAGCAATCGTGCCCAGCCTCCACCACCAACACCCTATGCCGCTGCAATGAAGAAATGAACGTTTCCCCCAACTGAAAATCGATCAACATCCAATACCAATAGTGAACACAAGTGCTCATTTAGGGACAAAAGGAAAAATCGAATAGAAAATAGGGAGATAGTGCTCCCAAAGAGACCGTGTGGCTGGGAGAGGCACCGACAGAAAAAGGGGAGACAGAGAGAGGAGGGGTTCGGTCACAGAAGGGAAAAACGTCAATGGGGTGAGAGAAGAGGGAGAATCAGGCAGAGAAGAGAGAGAGAGAGCGCAAGAGAGGGAGACAGGGATAGACGGTCAGAGAGAGAGTGTTCGGACGGTGGGGAAGGGGAGAAATCTGCACAGGGAGGAGGAGGGAAAAGAAAATGGGAAGAAGAAGAGGAGAGAAGAGAGGAAGAGGCAGGGGGCGACAGGTCACCTCAAGCGCCGCCGTCGCCCTCGTCGCCGTCGCTGCCGTCGTCACAGTCGCCGCCTTCTTCTTCCCTGCACTCCGGCCGTGTGTAAAGAAAAGGCGGTAAGAGGAAAACAGGGGGAAAAAAAAGAGAAGGCGAGGGAGGTGAGACGGCGTCGGGGTTCCTCGCGTGTAGGCTGGGGTCCGGGTCTGGATCCCGACCCGCCCCGCTCTGCCAAAGAAACAAACGTTACAGGTATGGCGGCATTCCAGACAAATCCCTTCCTGGGGGCCAAATTTAGAGCACATCCTTTTTAGGATCGTAATATCCTATGTTGTGTTTGTGATGGATGTATGTGTTATAACTTATAAGTACTTATTGCTACATGAATGTATGTGTATAATTGAATGATTATGTGATTGGTGTACTATCCTTAAATTACTATGCGATGGCATATACATGCTAGTGATTAAATGCTTAGGACATATTAGGTGGGGTATCAAGTTGAGTATCTCCTCAACCACGATTGTGCAATAGAGAGTATCAAAGAATGATATTTTCATAGGACAGCTACGAGCCAATTACGAATTGAGACTACTCTCCATGGTTTGGCTAAATTTTGTAAGATGTGATTGATGTGTTTGATTGATGTAAATGTTGCAATGTTTTTCGTGTGCATTACCGTTGATATGATACAATTTAATAAATTTGAAGGGTAGATGTACCTCTAACGTCATGACGGCTAGCTAAGAGTATTGGCTATATGTGTAGCCCTTGTGTGGAGGCATTTGGAGGTATAGGTGCACTAGTGAAGTGAACCAACCTCATGTGCCAACCGGTCGTTAAGAAGGAATAATAGATGAGAGGTCGGTGAGTTATGACAATATGCTTCAGAGACGTCCCACCCTCGCCACTGGTCTCGCCTGCTTGGAGCGCAAGTGGTGCAAGGCCCCAAGATATCGTTGTGTGACGTGCTTGGAGCATTGGGCTAACGCCATCCCAACCTGGGTGTCCTAGGAAAAGCTGAGCAACTCTCCTTGGAATTCACACATCTATGGATGATTTCTCTACCACTGCAACGTGAAATTATTAGTATTTTTTCGAGCCACCACGAAGATTGTCTCCCGACTGTAGATTGTCTGTGGTTTGCACATGTCTGTGTTTGCACCCATAGGAACTGTCAATTCACTAAAGCTAATGTAAATGAAATGATTGTAAATGAAAAGAATGTGAATGAAGTGAATGTGAATGATGTGAATATGCATGTGACAATGGAGTGTGTTAATTGTGGTCATTGAGTGGTCCCTACATGTTGTGGAATATGTGAGGGACTGCTCTGACAAGTTTATGACTTTAGACTACTATCGTGAGGTGATAGTGTTTATGTTTTTTGTACATGTTACATCTCATATTTGAGCCCTTACCTTAGATGGTTAGGGATTTATCTGGTTTCTTGTCATACTGTGAAGGTTATGCCTTCTGTTGTTTACTTTTTCAAGTTTTGACGGACCCGGGACAGCAGGTTGATCAGATGACTCAACTCACGTCCTATTGGGGAGATTTTGGGTCTATTGTAGTGTCAGTGCATCATGTTTTGGGTCTTATTTTGTTAGATATCAATGTTGTTGTTTGGGGCATTTTTGTCATGTGTATCACTGAGGAATATGAAGTGATTTTGTATGAACTGAAATTTACCACATAATCAAAAGTTTGCCCCATGGTCTTTGATGTGCATAGCTCCTTCGCCTATGTCACATAGGTACGGGTACGGGTGCTGGTACGGGGGTACGGCTGTATATATATATATATATATATATATATATATATATATATATATATATATATATATATATATATATATATATATATATATATATATATATATATATATATATATATATATATATATATATATATATATATGAATTCAAACAAAATAATGCAGCGTTGTATGTATTTCATGAGTGTAAATGGTGTAAAGAACAAAACTGAAATCCTAAATTTTGAAAGGACTCAGTCAACTTTGATCGAGTCTTATATCGAACGGATATGGTCCTGAGTACGTTGACCGTACCCGGTACCATTTGACCAGTACCCAAGAGGTACCCGGTACAGTACCAGTGTCGTATCTGACCGGTACGGGTACGCTACCTTTACAGCAGTACCCATGTGACAAAGTCCTTCGCACATCGATGGTTTATGTTTTAAGAAAAAAAAATTATTTGGGGGTAAAAAGGTTGGGTGTGACAATAACTCCCGGCTCATCGAATTATCGCTTTTTGCATGAAGCAAATCCTTGCTGAAACGATGGAAGAATTGCCTCAGCGTGACCAGCAACATTATGACCATGTGATGCCAAAGCTCATCAAAGAATAGAATCCCCATGGTTGGATTCTAATTAATTTGAAATAACATAATTGTTTTTGAGGCTAGGAGGATGGTTAAATTAAAAGAATGCATCTATTAGCCATAAAGCCTATGCATAACAAATATCTATCAGGTATCTGCATACATAACATAAAGTGGTGACAAAATCAAGTCCAAGTCAAGGAGTAGATGGGGCCACGAAAAATGCATAAACTACCAATATGATAAGGTAACAATATTGCCAATAGTAATCACATTTATGAACAAGACCACTTACAATATTCATATTGTTGTGTCTCTCGTGGCCACGTTGGTGCAATAAGCCCTAAAATCGCCGATAATGGCTGAATCCATCCGTTGGATGGATCTCCTTTGAAGATGCTCTGATTTGCCTCAAAGTCGGTCTGAAAGCTCTTCAGAAATGGGATGGTGATGGCTGTGTGGGTCTCGTCCTTAAACGTTATCCGAATCACCGAATGTGGGGACTGCAATGAAGGCTTGCCAGTGGTAAAAGAGGACAGCACCCGCGTAGGAAGAAGGCAGTGTCTACATGCTACATGCCGCGATCCCGTCGTCATCCTCGATGGAGGGCACTCCGAACTTGTCACCAAACAAGGGGACGAGTAAAACGGCTTACACTTGGATTCCAGCCAAGTAAACAAGATCACAATGCCCTTAGATAGCTGGGCGTAGGCACCAAGTCGCCTTGATGGAGAACCAAGTTTAAACCGTTTCTTTATGAACAACCCTAACAGAAATGACCGAAGCATGGCTCAGACACTTGCCTGGGTTTAGGGATGCTGCTGGTCGTTGCTACCTTGAGAAACTTCGCCAGAACCACGGGCGAGATCTTCTTTTGTCAGCCTTCCCGGATAGCGTCACCGGCTTCTAAACTTTCTTGTGGGGAGGAAGAATGCACCGAATGCCACGCACAACCACAACATGCTGGTCAGGGTTGAACGTGGTTGAAGTCACCCTTGGACGCCGGAGGCTGATCTTCGAGTCCTTCAAACTGTGAATCCGTTGGCCGATTGGGAGAAGGGAGAGGATGAAGCCATCGAGTGAAGAGGAAGAAGTCCAGCACCGCCGCTAGGAGACGAAGGAAAAGAGAGAGGGAGGTGGAAACTCAAATCCAAATCGCATTCAACATAATCAAGCTTAGGGTTAATCCCTTCACAAATTGTTTAAATAGTTGTCAAAGTTGTCCCGGTTCATAACGGTTCCGAACCGAGATGCACACCAAACAAAAGCAAAGTGCATCAAATCAAAAGCAAGAGGGGTCATCTCAAAGTTCTCAACAGTCTCGAACCTTGTGAGTCTGAGGGGGGACTTGTCTGGGTGCCCCCCATACTCGGTCTTCCAATCATAGTTCAGCTTCTCCTGCCTAGGTGAGCTCTAGGCACTGGGTTCGGCTGGGGAACTTGCCTAGGTTCGCCCTAGGTTGCTCCTTTTGCTTGGTTCTAGTCTCAACACTAGAGTGGGCTAGGGTTGGTCCGGGTCTAAGTCCATCTCCTTGGTGCTGCCCTACTGTAATCTCACTCGAATGTTGTCCATCCTCTGCCGCTACCTCCTCTCTGCCATCCTCCGGCAACGTTACACTACCCTCTGTGACACAAGTCTCCAGCCTTATAGGTCAGGCTTTGTGTGCCCTACTACTCTCGGCTATCTTTGTGGCTGGCCTAGCCATGGTGCTAGGTAGGACCGTATCACATACACAGTAAAACAGAGACCTTGTGTGTCTGCAGCTGAGAACAACACGCGGCTTTGAAAAGAGGCGGACGTGAGGGAGAAGAAAAACCGAAGAGAAGGGAGCTAAGGAACAAGAGAGGAGTTGAAGGCTGTATGCGACGGCTAGAGGCAGCGGCTAATGGGAAAGGAGGCGGTGGAAGATAATGAGAGGCAATCTCTCTCCTCCCTCTCAGTCGAGTTCTCTCTCTCTCTTTCTCCCTTATTCTCTCCCTCTTTCACTCTCTCCTACTCCCACTCACTCTCTCCCATCTTCTCTTCTATTTTCTAGTTATCATCCAGGCTCCCTCTCACTCTCTCGTCTTCAGTCTCATGCACTCTCTCCTACTCTATCTCATGCTATCCCTTACTCTCTCCTGCTCACCCATGCCCTCACACCCTCATTCTCCCCCTTGCTCTATTGCTCGCCCTCTGCCCTCTCCCTATCCGCCAAACCCTCTTTCTCACTCTTGTTCTCTCCCCCTCTCATCTCACCTCACTCTCTCCCAATCTCACGCCCTCTTTCTCTTGTTTTCTCACTCTCATCCTTTTTCATGATCTTGGAGAATTCGACTTCCTCTTTTTCCTTGTAAATAGGGGAGTTGAGGGCGACAACGATGGACCGTCATTGGCGATTGGTGGCTGGAAGAGCATTTGGGAAGGCTACCGGGAATGCTGCGTCAGCTAGAGCACCGAAAGGGGGCTGAAGGCCAATCAAGCATAGCTTTAATCGATGTTTACTATAAGAATGTCAATAAATAAATTTTCAGCATGTTGGACTTAAATTTGAATAATTTAAAGTGCATGGTAGAGATTTTATTATAGTAAGAAAGATTTAAGGCTGTTTTAGGCTTTTAGCGGACGATTGATCCATGTTATCTTTTATATGAATACTACATTGCATGTAGAGAAAGAGAGAACTTGCATTCTTTGGCTCATTAAACTTAAGGTTCGTTAGAAGATGGTGCAATGTGAAGGGTAGGCAACACAATTTTTTAGTATAGACATGTTCAAGCATATGAAAGAAATTTTCTTTCTTTGATGGTCAGATTGGTTATATGTAAATGTTAGTAAAATTAGTTCAACATCATCGTTAGATTTCTAATGGGAAAGCATAATTGCAATGGCGATGCCTCAATAGAGGCTTAACTGTCCAAACAAGTGTCTCATTATTTGATTTGAGAATTAGTAATATAATTAAGCAAATTCATGCCTAGCAACCCCGACCTAGCGGTTCCATAGTTGCTTGGGACCAGCAAGTATGTTGTGTAAGCAGTGCTTGGAATGTTGTGTGTTACTTCTAATCGATGAGAATGAGGCATATCGTGTTTCAATTAAGTTTGAAGGAAAACTCGTGCGAGCGTGTGGCAGATTAAGTGAAGAGTCTCCATGAAGTAAAGAGTGTGAGTGTGTGTATTCACATGGTGATTCATACTTTCCGGTAACACGGTACGAATCGTCAAACTAAAACAACACTTATCATTTCCATTCGAGTCTCGACTAGAAAGATGAGTGATTATTATGCAACCAATAGGCTGAATGAGAAATGTGGGGTTTAGATCGGCCGATCTCAACCTCGAAAGTATAGAAAAGCTTGAAGAAATGTCCTACATGCAGATTCAATCTCTTGACATGTTCTAGAATCGACAACCTCCTACTTGATAGTCATGTTTCCTACCAAAATACATTTTAAGGATGAAATGTGTAGATAATATATTGTTTTAAGTTTTTGTAGGTGGACCAAGAGCATCGAGCTGACCCTGAGCGACAAGATCCAGAGATTGAGTGATTTTTGTGTTCGTGTGGAGGTGTGTGTTAAGTATGACAACATTTCAAGCAAATCTCTGCCTGATGGCAAGTATAGATTATGTTTTGCACTCATAAGTGTAAGTGATTAGGATCATTAGATCCTACTAATATTTATTTGTTTGAACAATATGTGATTTGGTGTGCTTCTTAACAAATAAATGATTGAGATTAATTGATTCTCTTTAATTATTACGCGATGACATAAACATGCTAGAATTGTAACTGCTTAGGATAGCTTAGGCAGAGTATTGAGTTGAGTAACTCATCGACCCTAACTGTGCATTAGTGAGCATCCTAGCATGATGATTGCTTAGAACAACTACGAGGCAACCATGGAGCAAGACTACACTATGTGGTTCAAATAAGCTTTTAAGTGGATTGATTGTTATGAAATTTTGTTTTCCTTATGATTGAAAATGACATGTTTGAATGAATTAAATAAGTAAAGGTACCCATTTGAGTGTGTTCAGCTAGTCAAGACCATTGATTGGTAGTATATCCTTTTTAAGAAGGCGGATTGGGTTTAGTTGCACTCACGAAGTGAGCCAACCTTGTGTTCAGGCCAATCTTGTTGTCTATGTTTTTCCATAGCATTAATTGAAGAAATGATAACCTGAGTTGAGGTCAATTGGATATGGCGATTGATAAATCCCACCCTCACCACTGGTATCACTTGTTTGAAGAGTTTGGTGGTGCAAAGTCCCAGGATATTATTGTGCCATGTGCTTGGAGTGTCGAATTCTCACGTTCCTAATTTGGGTGACCTAGGGAAGTTCGAGAAACTCCCTTAGAAAACGTTATTTCTTGGTGGATTGTTCTATTGTTGCAGCGAATACGGATCCATACTATTTTGAGCAACGAGGTGATTGTCTTTTGACCTAAGGTCACCCATGGTGTGCACATGCCTATGTTTGGACCTACATGAGCTGTAAATTAAATATGAGAATGTGAATGAATTGGTTGTGACTAATAAAGTATATTGTTTGTGACAATTGATTAGATCTCTCCATATTGTGGAATATGAAAGAGACTACATTGATAGTATAGGAGAGAATGCACATATCCATCTTTATGTGAAAGTGATTATGGTTTTCCTTGTATGCTTGTTATCCAAATATGAGCCTTTACCTTAGTTAGGAATTTATCTGGTGTGCCATTATACTTTGAAGGCTCAACCTTCCGTTGTCCATTTTTAAGTTTCGGTAGACCCAGGGCAGCAAGTTGATCAAAAGGCTCAACTCACATCCTACTGGCAAGTTTTGTACATCGTTGTGTCGGTGCGTTGTGCCTTTTGATCCATTGATGTCATGTCTTTTTTTTTTTGTAGACATCATTGTCTTGTTTATGTAGGCATTTTTGTTATTGAGTCAATAATAACCATGTAAAATTGTTTTTGTACGAATAGTTTTTTGTGCATGCATGAATCTGCTACATCATTCTTATTTTGAAATCATAGCTCTACTTCAATTGTGTTGTCATCACACCTTAAGGTATTGTATTGAATAAAAAGGATGAAAACTCAAGATCTGACAAATTTGATATCAGAGCTAAGAAAAAACTCCACTATGGTGATAAGCAAAAACCAATATGTGAAGCCTTCATGCCTAAGTTTGCGCCACTTGACTAAGCTCATATAGTATTTTTGGGTCTAAATGATATTATATACATATTGACATATGGAAGTATGATTGTCGTTTGAAATTTTTATATGGATGCATCTTTGTAGCTTGACTTCAAAAGTTTGTCATAGATTTTGTGACATGAATGGAGTCTCTTACTTGTATTGATCGAGTACCAACATAGGTGTAAGAAGCATGGTGGGCTGGCTAATGAGGTGCAAAAAGAGCTGACTTTTGCCCATTCAGCTGAACACACCCTCTAAATGATCGAATCTCAGGGCAACAGATTGCCCAGACTGGTGTGGGTGTCCAAACCCCAACAACCAGACTCTATCAGTGGATCTACAAACTATTCTACTAAGGATATTGCAGACATTGATTTTTTTAGTCTAGTCAATAGTAAGCAACTGAAGGAGTGATATGCCACCTACCAGAGAGACCAGTGTGCGCCTAAGGAGAAGGTGACTCCAGTATCTTTTAAGCAATTTATGTCAATGAAGCTGCTTGTTTTTGTTGGAAATGACAAACCCGAATGCGACAGAGGAGTGGATAGAAGAGGTGGACCACATTTTTGAGCTCCTTAAGTTGTCAAAAGAAGGAAGATTAGGTGAATTATTGTGGTTCATATCTCTGAAAGGAGATGCAAAACGATGATGGAAATCGATGTGTGGGATTGGTTCGTAGATCAACAATGGCTTTCATGAAAACAGTTTTGGATTCCTTCTTTAATACCTACTTCCAAATGCATGCAAGGAACAAGAAGATGCTAAAATTATTAAAGTTGCAGCAAAACCATATGGGCTTGAAGGTGTATATCATGAGCTATTGACACTTGGAGGTGTACTATCAAAGTGTCTACACAACTGATGATGTAAGAACAATCAAGTTTATGCATAGACTGCGAGATGGGCTATGCAGCAAGGTGATGTCCAGCAAGCCTCATAATTTGGACGAGACGGTTACCATGGTGAGATGCATGGAGGAAGATGGGGCACAAACACAAATAACCATCATAAAAAGCCAAACCAGTACATGCAAGGTAGATGGACACAGGCCAAGCAAAGCAACTTCATAGGCAAGACAAAGTTTTATGGGAAACAGAACGATCAAGTATACAAGCGAAACATGCCCACAAGAAGTGATACTACATAGGCGGTCGTGACGACTTCAACTCCACATAGGTGTTCCACACACTCGCATGTGCTTCCCAAGGAGCCATGTTATCGAGAGACCACAACGTGTTTGCACTATTGAAGAAGCTCGAGGTTGGTCCATTAGTAGTACAAAAGACTATTGGATGCACGTATGTGACTACTGTAGAGGAGCTACAAGCATATGATCTCATCAAAAGTACACTACTTGTGGGTTCTCACATTACTAGAGTATTATTTGATGTTGGGGCAACCCAATCCGTGCTAACTTGCCGCTTCATTGGAACTGTTAGCTAAGATGATGTTGTGTGTTTTGAATGTGGTCAGTCTTCTACATGCTCAAGATTCTTGTAGTCCCTCCTTACCCAATGTGGATATAGAGATCCATGAGCATCACTTGCTTGCATAGTTAGTGATCATAAACCTCAATGGCTTCGAGGTTATTTCGGACATGTATTGGCTCTAAGCACATTATGCTTTGATTGAAAAAAAAGCAAATACAACTGTTGACTCATGAAATGCAGCCTATGAAATTTCAAATTCGAAAATCCAAGTGAACCGACAGTATAATGGTGTCTGCGATAAAGGCCAAATGATTGTTGGAAATGGAGCATTGCATACTTGGTCAACGTCTTGACTACTGAAACTAAGCCATTGAAACAAGAAGATGTAGCCATTGTAAGTAAGTATCTTGATCTATGCTTTTAAAAATTGTGAAGTTTGTCTTCCACAAGGGAAGTTGAGTTCAAGATAAAGCTATTGCTAAGAACAACTCCCATCTCCAATGCACCATATTGTGTGGCACTGGCAGAGCTAGAAGCAATGAAGCAGAAACTACATGTGGTCTTAGAATTGAGGACTTGTTCAACTAGCTCAAGATTGCAAATGTGTTCTCTAAGCATGATCTAAGGACAAACCACCACCACCTTCTGAAACGATAAGAATATGTAGGTAAAATGGCTTTTTAAACCTGATATGTGTACTACGAATTTAGGGTCATGCTTTTTGGGTTGTATTCATTGATAATATTTTGGTGTATTTAGAGAGAGAGAGGCAGAATACAAGGATTACTGAGGAGTGTCTTAGAAACTTTATGCAAGTATAAGTTGTATGCCAAGTATTGAAAATGTGATTTTTTACTAGAGAAAGTAAACTTGCTTGGTCATGTGATACCAAAGAATAGTGTTTTTGTGGATCATGCTAAGGTGTCAGCAATGCAACAGTGGAGAAGACCACACAATGTGACTGAGGTTAGAATCTTTTTTGGGATTAGCAAGGTAATATCACATGTTTATAAGGATTTTTCAAAAATAGCTATGTCCATGACATGCTATTATGAAAGAGAGTGAAATTTATTTGGAATGTCGAGTGTGAGAGGAGTCTCTAAGCTCCAAAAGTGAAGCTTATATATGAATGTGTCAGAAATCAGTCATGGCCACATATTGATACAACATGGTCAAGTGGTGGCCTATGCATTTAGATAGTTGAAGAATCATGAAATATTATTCCACCCATGATCTGAAAATGGAAGCAGTCGTATTCACATTGAAATTTTGAAGGTATTATCTCTGTGAAACATTATTTGAGGTGTTCATGGATCATAAGTTGTTTAAATACATATTGTCTTATAATGATCTCAATTTGAGATTGATTGAATACTTAAAGGATTATAATTTCAAAATATCACGTTAGTTGGAAAAGATAAATGTGTTTGCTGATGTCTTGATAAAACATGCGGAGGCAACAAAATGTAGTATGTTGAATCACTCATGGACATTGTAGCAGGTAGTGTTATTTGTATTGCACAATAAGAGCCCGCATTGTGCAGTGTGTATCATATAGGTTTGAAAAACCTATATGGTATGCTTACGGTACACGATACACTTGTGCATGGCAGGCGTATTGCCCATATCGTGCGATGCAGGGGCCGTCGTACAATATAATTGATACACCCCTGTATCGTCCAATACTGAGATAAGATATTTTTTTTTGTATTTTTTTACAAAAGAACCTCTTGCTTCATCTTTCTAAACATATCTAAAAGTTATGAGAGGGGAAAGTTTTACTAGTTTTTCTACAAAAATTACCCATTTATGTGATAAATCATTGATTTAGGGGAGAACTAAAGAAGGTTAGCTCATGGCCCCATGGGGACGATGAGACCTTGAGTGATGATAATCATGATACATTATAAGTTGTGAACTTGTATTGTAATCTAAAACATTTTAAAGTTCAAATATTAAAGTTGTGATATATGCTTATTATGTTATTATGTTATTATGAATTTCTTATTTCTAATTTCTAAATGTATTGTTAATATATTATGGCTTATGAATGATGTGATGAGTTTTGTTGTATAGAACACATTTTTTTTTGAAACTTTCTTTGCTTTTCCTGATTTGACCAATTTTTTAAAAAATTTTATTCTATTTTTTAAAACTTTTTACGAATTAAAAAAATAATTTATGATATGCTACGCTATGTTTATGATACGTTATGATACAATGTATAGGTCGGCCCGACTGATGCATGTTGTGATACACCTTTTACAACGTTGGTTGCAGGATGTGATAACATAGTAGCTTCACCTATGTGGTGATGACAAAGCAAGTATGATTGTCTTAATACGACATCCCTTATTGGATGAGCTTATATTGAAGCAAAATGATCCTAATTATGCTAAGAATACAGGATGAAGATGGCTCCTTCTGGTTCCGATGAAGACTGTGAGTCCCTAAAGATGAATGAGTGAAGCATCAGTAGCTAGATGAGACTCATAAATCTAAATTTTTCATACAACATAACAACAAAGATGTTTCCGGATATGAAGCGAAATTATTAGTGGCTTGTAATAAAGCATCCAATTGTAAAATATGTCGTAAAATACCTAGTTTGTCAATGGCTCAAACCGGAACATCAGCAGCCTAGAAGTTTGTTATAGAAGATAGACATTTCATTGTGGAAATGGAAGGACATCACAATGGATTTATGATAGTTATGTCTCGCATATATGAGTGATTGTTGATAAAAAAGTTAGTTCATTTTTTGCCAATTAAAATTGGCCAATCACTGAAAAGTCTCATAGAGTTATATATTAACAAGATAGTGAAATTACACGGGTATATTATTGCATGTCAAGATCCATATTTTACCTCTAGGTTTTAGTGGCAATTGTAAAACACATTAGGTACTAAGCTTAAGTTGAGCACAACTTTTCACCCCAAAGTGATGGATAGTCCGAGAGGATTATCCAAACCTTAGAGGACATGCTATGTGATTGTGTTCGAGACTAGAAAGGAGAATGAAACATGAATGTGAAATTGGCAAACTTTCCATACAATAAAAAGTTATCACTCTAGTATTAGGATGACACCATTGGAGGCATTATACAGAGGCCTTACAGATCACTAACTTGTTAGACCCAGATAAGAGATAGTAAGCTTGAAACTAACATTTTACCGACTAAATATAATTGATAAGGAAGATGTTATTGAGAATAGATAAAAGAATTGTGTTGACATTCGCCATAGAGAGTTGGCTTTTGAGGTTGGTGATCATGTGTTTTTGAAAATTTTGTATACTAAAGGCATTTCCCGATTTGGTATTAGAGAAAAATTGAGCTTGAGGTATGTTCGGCCCCTTAAAATATTAGAGAAGATAAGATATGTGGCATACAGATTGACAATACTACTAAAGTTGAGTCATGTGCATGGCATTTTTCAGGTCTCCATACTTTGAAGGTATGTGCTAGATCATATACATGTGATTGATTTCCAAGGTATTCAAGTACGAGAAGATTTGATGGTGGATGAAAAACCTATTAGAATTATGGATCAAACAGAACAAGTACTTTGCACCAAGATGATTTCTCTAGTAAAGGTGGAATGACAATACTATCGGTTGAGGATTGGCACATGGGAGCTCGAAGCCAACAAGTGAATGAAGTACCCTTATCTATTCTGATCTTGAGATACATTCTAAATTTTGAAGATGAAATTTTCTTTAAAGGGGGTAAGATGTAACGTCCAATGTTTTGTGTGTGGTGTGTAGTGGGCAGATATAGATTAGGGTGAAAAACCAACCCAAAATACCCACGCAGGTTGAGAAGAGAGGGATCGACTACGAGGGTCTTTGACTATTCAGAAGATGCGGAAGTTAGGAAGAAGAAGAACTAGGAGAAGAAGGGGGCTCAGGAAGAAAGAAACGCCGCCGAGGCTATAGGTGACTGCTGGAGGTAGCAGCAGAGGGTAACAAAGGCGATGTAAGTGAAGGAGAGGTAATCTCCCTCCTCCCTCTCAATCTTGTTCTCCCCCTCTCTCTATCTATCTTGCTCTCTCCCTTTCGCATGAATTTCCTCTTTTTCTCTCATCCTCTGTCTCACCCCCTCTCTCTCTTTGGATTTCTTTCTCTCTTCTAAACTCTCTTGCCCTCATTTTCTCCCTCTCTCTTTCCTCCTCCCATTCACTCTATTCTATTTTTTCTTCATTTTCCCCCTCTCACTCAAACTCCATCTCACTCTCTCATCCTGCTCTCTCTCTTGTTGTCTCTCTTGATCTTTCTAGCACTCTCTCTCACCTTGGCACTCTCATCTACTCACCCACGCCATCACAACCTTGATGGTCGGATTGATTATACATAAATTTTAGTGAACCTAGTGCTACATCATTGTTGGATTTCTAATGGGGAAGCATAATTGTGATGATGATGCTTCAACAGGGCATTAACTGTCTAAACGGGTGTCAAATTATTTGATTTAACTCTTAGTAATATAATTGAGTAAATTCACGCCTAGCGACCCCAATTGAGTAGTTTCATAGTCGCATAGGGCTAACAAGTATGCAGTATAAGCAATGGTTGGAATGTTTGTGTCTCACTTCTAATCGATAGGAATGAGGCATACCATGTTTGAATTAACTTTGGTGGAAGACTCATGTGAGCATGTGACAATTTAGGCAAAGAGACTCCATGAAGTAAAGAACATATATATATATATATATATATATATATATATATATATATATATATATATATATATATATATATATATATATATATATATATATATATATATATATAATGCCACATATCATACTTGCTGGTAACATGGTATGAATCATCGAACCAAAACAACATTTGTAATTTTCATTTGACTCTTGACTAAAAAGGTGAATTGAGAAGTATGCAACAAATAGGCTGAATGAGAGATTTAAGATTTAGATCTGTATGTTTTGACCTTGTAAGTGTGGAAAAGTTTGAAGAAATGTCCTACAGATATATTCAATCTTTTGGCACTTTCTCGAATCGATAATCTATGACTTGATAACCATGCTAGCTACCTAAATAGATTTTAAGAGTAAGTGTGTGGATCAGTGTTAGCCTACTTCTGCACCTGCACTCCTCCTTGCATTCATGATTTGGCGTACCAACCATGTTGTTCTTCTGTCTGATTTTCCTTGGCTGACTCATGACCACTTCGAGAAGAACCTAATTTAACTAATGCAAAAGTCCACAAGGCACATATCGATTTGAGAATCATCTTTCTTCCTTGTCTAATTTAATTATCGCACAACTCTAGCACAGTGCTGAAAAAATGCCTTTTAGGAGATGGCAGCTCAGGCCGGAGTTGAACCCTTGCAAGTGCTTTGTGGGCTTTGCACGCTGTTATAGTCAAAGCACTCAAGAAAGAGAAATGGTTTGAGTCTACATCATACGTGGAGTGCCCAAGCGCTTTTTGGGCCAGCTCTAACCATCAGTCCAATGCAAAGGGCTGATTTGCTTTATCAGGTATCAAACGAGAACTGCCCAAGCTAAGGAGCTCACTCCGCATAGCCTTGACAAATGATGATTGAGATGAGATTCAGCATTTTTGAACCATCCTTTCTGGTCATCACCTCTAAAATAAACAAAGAACTTCATTTTGTGACTCTGCGATTGCCCTCTGAATGATCCAAACAAGGTAAAGCTTGTCGATTCATTTTGCGAGTGCGTGCTTTGCCCTACGATGAACCACATTTAATAATGGAATGATTTGGCAGAAATATGTAGAATTGTCCCTCCTAAAGGATTATTCCATAATAAATGGGCAATAGTTAGGAGAGGTGTGCCAACGGCAAGCAGAAGCATGTTATTAGATACTGAAGGAAACCCTAGCTCTCATAGACAAAAAAGGGATTTGCGATCCCAGGAAAGATGGGAGCAAAGCTCCTTTTCTATCAGATGGGAAGTGTTGTTGCACAAAATGTACTTTTAGGTACATGAGGAGTCCTCTTAACTAGAACTTTCAAGGGGGTGATACATTGATTTCTCAATTACACTGGGTGACAACCATTCAAAAGTCTCAATCAATAGAAATCAATAGTGATGCTTTCTTATAGCTTGATGTAGTAGCGCACTATAGTGGTGGTGTCCTATGTTCCTTTTTGCCTTGTCCCGAGACGAAAAAGGATCGCTCTAATTCTTTGCTTTGAGAATTGGTGCAGATTCAACCAAAACTTGATCCCTAACGTGGAGAAAGAGAATAGTTAGTGTTAGTTGTTACACATGTATTACACCACCAGCAAGCTATGTATGTCATTTTGTAGTATTAATAAGAAGAGGAAGGGTTAAGGATTTACTTGGTGTGAGATATCACATTGTTCAAGGAACCCTAGATGTTGTTGGAGTAAAGGATCGTCAACAAGGGCATTCTAGTGTGTTGTAGATTCTTATCTAGTGCTTCGAAGAAGAGCAAGCTACTCAAGACATAGCCTACCTAACCAACAATAGAGCCTTAGTTGGTCATATGAGCTCAATCTTTCCAAGGTGTCTCAAGCCTTCTTTTTTCTCACTACCGAGTAGACTGAGGTCCACATTATATACCACCTTCCAAAATGATATCCGACTACACGATACGCTTGTGTATCGTAAGTGTATTGTCTGTATTGTACGATACATGCGATACACTCCTGTATCATATGATACAGAAAAAAAAAAACATAAAAAAGGGGCCCAACGGCCTCTTTTTGCATTATGTTTTAAAGATCTACACTCCTCTCTCTCTCTTTTGTTGTTTCTAAATACCGCAAGAGACATGGGAGGGAGAGATTTTGCCCATTTTCATCAAAAATAACTAAGGATTCATCGATTTGACAGAGTCAAGTAGCCAGTGAAGAAGCTTTCTCTTAGTGGGAACAGTGAGAAGCTTGAAGAAAGAGGGTTTTTTGGTTTTTAACACCAATAAGGTAAAAAGTAACTCATTTTCACTGTTGAATCGTTCATTTCTCTTATTTCCTATAGTTAATTGTATGCTTTTACTTGTTTTGTGAAGATATAATGTGAGACCCTGCATGGTAGTGACACCTACAAGGGTGAATCCCAACGATAGGTTAAAAGTTATGTGCAATTTTTGTAAGCAAATCATATCAGGAGGGATCTCTCACTTTAAACACCATGTAGCTGGTTCACACAACGATGTGGCTAAATGCACTGGCTCCCAAGAGAACCCAATGCCACCCTATGTCAAGCACCAATGTTTGGAGTTTATTAATGTCATGAAAGCAAATAGGATTGAAAAGGAAATGCATGAGGTAGATGTAGGATATGAGGATCCATATGAAGAGGAACTGAACATCCACATGCCTATAAAAAAAAAGCCACGACAGCTGTGGATACTATATTCAATGCTAGCTTTTGGGGGTCATGTGTAAACTTATTGAAGATTTGTGTGCCTATAGTGGAAGTCCTCATATTGGTTGACAATGAAGATAGATGTTCTATTGGATATTTACATGAGGCTATGGACAAAGCAAAGGAGGCCATTAGAGATAATCTGAAGGGAAAAAAAAGTTGTACAACCCTATATAGAAGTTTATAGATGAAAGGTGGTCTCGACAACTTCATCACCCACTTCATGTAGTAGTGTACTACCTAAATCCTGCTGTTAGATATCTTCCCACTTTTAAGAAGGACAGAGAGGTCGATTATCGCATGGTGGATTGTATTGAGATATTGGTAAGTGATTATAGAGAACAAGAAGCTATCCATGTGTCGATCAACAAATATGATACTTGTTATGTTAACATGGGGAGAGACACAACAATTCGATGCAGGGCATCTTTGTGTCCAGGTATTAGAAAAGGGGCCTTATCTTGTCTACTTTTTTATAGTTACTTTATTTGTTGTTTCTACTTTCTACCTTCTCATATATTTACTATTTCATATTTGCTTTCCATCTATTTTTAGACTTGTTGTGGAGCAGATTTGGGCTTGATTGCCCAAAATTAAAGAAGCTTGCAATTAGAATCCTCAACCAAACATGCAATGCAATTGGATGTGAAAGAAATTGGAGTGTATTTCAGCACATCCACAGTAAGAAGAAAATAGGCTAGAACATAAAAGGTTGAATGACCTTGTTTACATTTGTTATAATATAAAGTTGAGATAGGTAAATTAACTACATTTGTTATGCAAAATAGCCAATTCTAATCTATATTTTAATCTTTAACAATTTGTTAATTTTTTCTCTTGTTACACTTTAGGCAAATAGAAGCAGCATCTATGAGGAAACATCACACTCAATTTGATCCTATCAGCCTTGATACTTTTGATGTATTAGATTCTTGGGTTGAAAAAGAACCATTTGCGATCCTTGATGAGGACGATCTTGATCTTTTGAACATTGAAGGAGTAGTAGAGATTTTTGAAGGAGAGGGTGGAGAGCAATGGAATGTTGGTGACATTCCAACAGAGGGGATAGAAGCAATTAATGAAGAAAATGAAAATGATATTGCAGAAGAAGAGGATTATTGTTCAATCAAGAAAGATGATAACTGTATGTTTTGAACTTATGAATTGTAATGTAATCTAAGTCGTAAGAGGCTCAGACTGATGCCTATTATGAATCTCTGATTTAATATTTTTGAATCTATTGTTCATATACATGAAATTTTTTAAATATATTTTCTTAATTTTTTCTAATTTTTGCTTATTTTTAGGAAATTTTTAGATTTTTTCTATTTTTATAGTTTTTAATATTTTTTAAAAATTAAAGATTAATTTTATGATACGCTACGTTTGTGATACGTTACGATATGGCATATAGGTCGGCCTGACCAATACGTGTTACGCTATGCCTTTTACAACATTGATGTGGATAACTTATTGTTTTGAGCTTTTACAGGTGGACCAGGTGCATCAAGCTGACCCTGAGCTATAGGATCCAGAGTGTTGATGTGTTTTAATGTACGGGTCTGGGTCTGGACCCGGTCCAGTGTGTGCTCCTGTTTAGGCCTGTTGAGGCTCTACTTTTTTCTTTATAACCCTAATTTTGGGAGTGAATGAAAGTTTATGAGAGAGAGTGTCTGGTTACTAGTGAGCACCAGTCCTCCTCACCCGTGGTTTTTTCCCTCTAGTTGAGGGGTTTCCCACGTTATATTTGTGTTCGTTTCTCGTTCCCTCGCTTTTACTATTTCTACATGGTATCAGAGCTGTGAAGTTCCGGCACTTGACCATTCTTTCGCTCGCTCCCCTTGTTCCGCCGCCGCTTCAATTGTTGCCGCCGATTCTGGCTGCTGTTGCTGCTGGCTGCAGCCTGGCATCATTGCCCAGCTCAAGCCCTAAGCCCCCATCGCTCAGCGCTCACCGTCGCCCACCATTGTGCTCCGTTTGTGTTGCCCGAGGCCTCCCTTGTTGTTTGTCGTCATCTGGTGTGTGCCGGTTGCCGCTGTTCTCTTCCTGCCCCATGACGCCCGTGGAGATCTGTCGCCTGACTTTGCTGCTCCCTTCTGCATCACCGCCCAACATTGCCTCCAACGTCTAACGCTTTGCTGTCGGCATTGCCCAGAACTGATCTGTCTGCTCCCTGCGTCACCACCCAACATCGTCCTGTTTGCTGTTCTCGGTTGCCATTGGTTGTTCCTTCTTTGTGCATGTTTCTTGGTTAGGCCTTTTGCTTTGGTGAACTCGACGTGGTGGCAGATTCTCATATGAGGGAGTGAATTATTGAGAGTGGTGCTACCCACCACATGGCGGGCGATCCTAAGGTCTTTCATGGGTATAAGCTTTCATTAGAAAAGAAACGAGTGTCTCTTTCTGATGGTTTCTCTATTTCTGTGGTTGGAAAAGAGAGTCTCTCACTTTTGAACAAGTTCTTAGTCCACAATGCTCTACATGTTCATCATATTCCCTTGAACCACTTGTCGGTTAGCAAGATTACAAAAGAGTTGAATTGTGAACTTATTTTTTCTGCTGATCGATGTGTTCTGCAGGACTTGGTAACAGGAAAGAGGATTGAGATTGGTTTGTTTTTTGAAAGATTATATCATTTACCTATGTGTGCCACTACTGCCCTCATGACAGTCGCCAGCAAAACAATGAAGAGTAGAGAAGACTCCCTTCAATCGATTCTGTGTTGGCATGAGCGCCTTGGACACCTTCCTTTTGGAATTCTGAGATGGTTATTTCTTGATCTATGTAACAGGTTAGATATGATTATGGTGTCTTGTGATGTCTGTCACCTGGCCAAACATGTGAGGGCTTCATACCCTGGATCTATCTATCGTTCTAATGAGATGTTTGCCATGATTCATTCTTATGTGTGGGGGCCTTTGGGAATTCCTTCTTGTCATGGTTTTCAGTATTTTATCACATTTATAGATGATTGTTTTCGAAATACCATTGTTTACTTGCTAAAAGACCATAGTGAAGTTCCTACTGTCATAGAAACTTTCATTACTTACGTGAAAATTCAATATGGAGCATCTGTTAAGACCTTTCGGTCTAACAATGCTCATGAATATACGTGCCAGTCTGTTTATAGCTTCTTTCAAAAAAAATGAATTGTTCATGAGACTTCATATAGTTATACTCCTCCTCAAAATGGAGTTGTTGAACGAAAGAGGCTCTTCTTTTTCAACGTCATGTTCCAAAAAAGTATTGGGGGGATGTTGTGTTAACTAGTGTGTATCTTATCAACCTATGCCTAGTCGTGTATTGAATGGGCAGACGCCTCATTCTATGTTACCGGGGAGTCGTGAACCTTTCTCTCTTCCACCTAGAGTTTTTGGTTGTGTTTGCTTTATCTAAAATCATAGTCCTCATACTAAAAAGCTTGATCCAAGGTCTATTAAGGGCATATTTCTAGGTTATTCTCCCACTCAAAAAGGGTACAAGTGTTGGGACCCTTCCACTGGTCGTGCCTACGTTACCAAAGATGTCACTTTCCTTGAACATACTTCCTATTTTGGTGAGAATTCTCTTCAGGGGGAGAAGTCTACGTCAAGGGAAGAGTATTCTTCGAGTCAAGATATTCAGTTCACAGATTTCTTAGACTATAGGCAGAGGAAAGTCAAGCAGTTGATGAGAGGGGTTCTACTAGGACTGAGGAGGAACGTAGTCACCTTTTTGGGCAAGTTTACTCTAGGCAAAGAGTAGGTACAGATGAGGTGACAGGTGGTGAGAATTCCACTCCCAATCAATTACTCCTTCCCTAAATGATCCAAGTCGTGCTCGGGAGAAACAAGTTGAAGAAGACATTCAGACTGTTGCTGCAAGTGAAGAGCTTCCCATCGCACTGCGAAAAGGTGTCAAGTCATGTAATCAACATCCTATTGGTAACTTTGTTTCATATTATAGACTGAGCATGGACTACAAATGTTTTGTATCTTCTCTTTCTTTGGCTGTGATTCCTCAGAATATTGTTGAGGCTCAGAGTGATTCTAAGTGGACTTATGCAATGCAAGAAGAGATGGAAGCCTTGAACAAAAATAAGATATGGGAGGTGGTAAAGATTCCTAAAGCTGCTCATCTGGTAGGATCCAAGTGGATTTACACCATTAAGTATAAGCCAGATGAAAATATAGACAGATATAAAGCTCGACTTGTTGCCAAGGGGTTCAGTGAGAAATATGGAATCGACTACTTGGAGACCTTTGCTCCCGTTGCGAAGATGAAGACTGCTAGAGTCATTATCTCCTTAGCTGTGATAAAAGAGTGGAAGATGTACCAACTTGATGTCAAGAACGCCTTTCTTAATGGAGACCTTGAAGAGGAAATATATATGTGTATGCCTCCAGGATATGAGGAACCTGAAAAATGTTGCAAGCTAAGGAAACTAGGGTGTAGACCGGCTTCTACTCCTCTAGATGCTAGCCATAAGCTGAGTCTTAGAGATGGGGAGTCTCTCTGTGAAGAGGTCAAGAGAAGATATCAACGTCTCATGGGGAAATTGATTTATCTTACTCTCACTTGACCTGATATTACCTTCACTGTGAATGTGATGAGTCAGTTCATGCATGCTCCCATGGACACTCACTTGAAGGCTGTCGACAAGATCTTGTGCTACTTGAAGAGGAATCCTGGCAAAGGTCTCCTGTATATTAAGCAAGACACCCTTGGGATTGAAGGTTATTCTGTTGCAGACTGGGCAGACTATATTGACACTAGGAGGTCCACCTTTGGCTATTGTATCTATTTGGGAGGGAATCTCATAGTGTGGAGGAGTAAGAGGTAAGACGTTTGTTCTCGTTCCAGTACTGAAGCAGAATACAGAGCAGTTGCTATGGGAGTTTCTGAGCTTTTGTGGCTGAAAGTATTGTTGACTGATATTGGTATAAAGGTTGAAGAACCAATGAAGATGTATTGCGATAACAAGTCAGCATTCAACTTGGCCAACAACCCTGTGCTTCATGACAGAACAAAACATGTTGAGATTGACTGGCATTTCATTAGAGAGAGAATTGATGTTAAAGAACTTGTGCTTCCTTACATGACATCTGAAGACCAAACAGCTGATGTCCTGACCAAAGCCTTGTCTTCAACTTCATTTGAGAGAAATGTATCCAAGTTGGGCATGTTTGATCTGTATGCCCAACTTGAGGGGGAGTATTGACATGTTTTAATGTACGGGTCTAGGTCTGCACCCGGTCCAATGTGTGCTCCTGTTTAAGCCTATTGATGCTCTACTTATGTCTTTGTAACCCTAATTTTTGGGAGTGAATGAAAGTTTATGAGAGAGTGTGTCTAGTTGCTAGCGATCACCAATCCTCCTCACCCGTGGTTTTTTTCCTCTAGTTGAGGGGTTTTCCATGTTATATCTGTGTACGTTTCTCGTTCCGTCGCTTTTACTGTTTCTACACAGAGCTTGAGTGATTTTTGTGTTCATGGAAGTGCTCATTAGGTATGGAAACGTCCTAGGCAAATCCTTGCCTGGTAGCAAGTATAAATTGTGTCTTGCACTCATAAGTGTGGGTGATTAGGATCATTAGATCCAACTAATATCCCTTCGTTTCAATAATATGTGAATTGGCATGCTTCTTGACAAATGAATGATTATATGAGATTTATTAATTGCCATTAATTATTTCAATTAATTTAGGTTTTGAGTGGTCAAATTGTTATGGAATTCTGTTTTCCTTGTTGTTCTGAAAGGGTGTGCTTGAATGAATTAAACAGGTAAAGGTATCCCATGAGTGTTGGTCGGCTAGCCAAGAGCACTAACTGGTTGTATGACCTTCTTATGAAGGTGGATTGGGTTTTGCTGTAGTAATAGTGAGCCAACCTTGTAGTTTGGCATATCATAATGTGCATGTTTCTCCATATCATTAATTTAAGTCATATTTTGGCAACATGTTTGGGATAAATCATACCCTCAACACTAGTTGTGCTTGCTTAGAGTGCAGGTGGTGCAAAGCCTCAAGATATCGTAGTGTGATGTGCTTGGAGCATTGGAGGCTAGTGGGTTATGGTAATACATTTAAGATACATCCCGCCCTCACTGGTATCACATGCTCAGAGTGTAGCTAGTGCAAGGTCTTAGGATATCATTGTGTGATGTCCTTGGAGCATTGGGATCCCACCTTCCCAAATTAAGTGTCTTAGGGAAGGTTGAGCAACTCGCCTTGAAATTTGCTCATCCTTAGTCGATTGCTCTACTGTTGCAGTGTGTATAGATCTATATTATTTCGGGTCACCATGGGGTTGTCTCCAGAATGTACATCACCCTTGGTGTGCACATGCATGTGTTTTGCACCCACAAGAGCTGTCAATTAATAGTAATAAATGTGAATGAAATTAATGTGAAAGAAATGAACGCGAAAAAGATGAATAAGACTAATAAGTGAATTGATTGTGCCTATTGAGTAATCCGTACATATTGTGGAATATGTAAGGAACTAAAATGATTGTTTATGGGAATGCACATATGCATCATTGTATTGAGTGATTTTGTTTCTCCTATATGTTGGACTCCAAATTTGAGCTCTTACCTTAGAGGGTTAGGAATTTTATCTCTAGTTTGTTGTCATATTGTGAGGACTTAGCCTTCCGTTGTTTATCTTTTTTAAGTTTTGGCAAATCCAGGATTGCACGTTGATCAAATGGCTCAGCTCATATCCTACTGGAGAGATTTTGGGTGTATAGTCGTGCTGACGCATCATGTTTTGTTTCATTGATGTCTTGTTTTTGTTTAGACATTGATGTTTTGTTTCATTGAAGTCTTATTTTTGTTTAGACATCGATGTTTTGTTTTGGAGAAATTTTTGTCACAAGTGTCATTAACAAATGTGAAGTCATTTTGTATGAATTGACTTTGATACATAAATGGATTATTCATCCCACTGTTATTTTAATTTGTATAGCTTTATTCTGATTATTGTGGATAGCACCTCAACGTGTTTTGTTGGAAAGAAAAAAAATTGGGTGTAAAAGGTCAGGGTGTGACACCTATATATATCAATTGTGCATGTTGTATAATTGTAAAAAAAAAAAGCAAAGAAATCTAGGCAAGCACGAGACACTTAAAAAGTTATGGCACTCACACAAGTGTTTTTACTTGACCATCAACATGTTGCAACTCAAGAAGAATAGTTTCAAAGAATAAGAGTGAAAGTCATGGTGAGGCCTTACGACCCCTACTTAGAAGTAAAGTACCAACTAAGTGTAAACATCAACTTTAATAAGTCAGTTTAGCCATGATGGATCACTACCTATAGTGAAAGGTATGGAAAAAGTTAAGGTCTAGAAAATGAAAAGTGCTCTAGAGATTGTTTACAAGAAAAGGAAGAATATGATGTAAATAATACGAAACAATATTGTCATGTGCATGAACAACCAAGTTGTCATATGTAAGGCACTAGACACTAAAAGAAGAAGATAAGTAACAAAGGACAACAAAGATATATGTAAAACAATCAAGCCTGTAGGGGGCGACATCTGTTACTATACTAACCCTAATTTTTAAGGCCAATTTTTTTTTTGAAAATCCAAAATCATTTCAAATTAAAATCATTGCACAAGAATGTATTTTCATACTTTCAAATTTTAAAATAATTAGGTGTTTTTATTCTAAACTAACAACATTAAATAACAGATTAAACTAAAAACATCAAAGATGTTTCATAAAAAGTAGACTAAATAAAAGTCATTTGAAATTTCTAAATCACATAATTCAAATCGTGACATAGATTAGTTGGACAACATCAAATCATCACACAATACAACAACCGTAACACCATCCATTCTATTCACAATCACAAACTGGTAAATGGGGGGGTAAGAACTTGGAGAAGTTCTTAGTACGATCTCAATCTTTGGTTTATTCCAGCATGCATGATTAGCAATCCAAAATTTTAATATCCAAAATTTTAACTTACATTACTAAGAGATGAAATCATGGTATTTAATATTTGTTGTCAATATCGAATATGTGGAAAAAACATTTCACCACAACAACAAATAGTAGCAGTAGCGACGGTTCAAGATCAATCTATTGGTTATTGAGACAGATCCAGACCCGTTCTCCACAAATTAACATCAAACAAAACAAACGTCTTGCCAAATTTTTCATTGCCCTCCATTTTTCTTTTTCATACACTATCCTCCTTCCTCACCACCTTTCACCTGAGCTCTCCACCGTCTGTCCTTAGGTTGATCCAAGATCACTCATTAGACGCTGAAAAAAAAAAAAGACCAGGTGATGGACAGAAGACTACTGCTGCACCAAATTGCATATCTCTCTCTCTCTTTCTCTCACACTGTACGAATGAGGAATTTGGTTTCTCTTTTCCTCCTTTTTTTGCCATTGTGTTAGTATACGGTTTTATGCACCCAACACTATGAGGCGATCCACGTAAGGGCCCTTCATCCCTGCACAACGCATGGTTGTATAAGGAGGCAGTGATAGGATTGCCGTATCTTTTTATAGAGACACACCATGTCACGGGCCAACTCCTTCAGCCCGTGCGGCGCGGCCAAACTCTCGCCAGTAGGCCGCAAGCCTTCATTTGTCCAAGCGAGCGGAAATCACTTGAACACTTAGACACTTAGACAACTCAAAACACAAGAGTGTAGGAAAGAACTTCGCAATATATTCACTTAGAAGATAAGTACATCACGAAGCGAACGCAAGTAAGTTAATACAACTTTACTTACAAATGTTGGCCGAAGCCACTTACAAAGTTCCCAAGCCGACCAACCAAAGCTAGGAACCCCAATATTACACTTGCAAAGGACCTTGGGAGGGTGCCTGACACAGATGAACACTTAAGCTTACACCAAGGCCCAAAAATAAACAAAGGAAGCTAGCTAAAACAAAACAAAGACTGTACAACCCTCACACAGGGGAACATGCTCCCCCCTTCAAAACAAGTGTTGTCCTCGGCGTTATCTGCTGTGGTAGGTCTTCACATCCAACGGGTAGCACTGCCTCATGCAAAATGCATACTCCCACGTTGGGTCTTCCTTGCCTATCCACTTCACTTGATATTTCTTCGGCTCCCCTCGAGAGTTCGTTTTTTGCCGAAGAATTTTCTGCACCCGCCGATCTGTTGCTTGCTTGGTCGGCGGTGCTCGCTGGCTGGTGAGGTCTCGTTCTGGGAGGCTCCTGTTAGAGTCTCCGTTCTGCCCTTGTTGAAGCGTAGATGCCACCACGGCCTTACCTTTGTCTTTCCTTGTTGGGACGGCTGGGACCATGCAATGATGCCTCTCGTCCATGATACTGACACTGCGTAAGTGTGGCATCGGTACCATCTTTGACGCGCAGAGGAACTCCATGCCTAGGATCATCTGGAAATCGTCCGTCTGAACCACCGAGAAGTCGACCCTTCCCGACCAACCCTCAATCTTCACAACTGCATCTCGGAATATGGCGTAGATCGGTCTTGCCTCTGAGTTCATTGCCTTCACGCGTGACTCCCACTTTCCTCGGGTGAGGCCCAATCTCCCTACTTCCTCGTTGGAAATGAAATTGTGCGTGACTCCCCCTTTCCTCAGGTGAGGCCCAATCTCCCGATTTCCTCCTCCGAAATGAAATTGTGCGTGGCTCCCGTGTCTACCATGGCTATGGTAGACTTTTCGTTCACCAGAATCTCTATGCACATGAGCTCAGTTGAAGGTGTCGTCGCCACCTTCGTTTCCGCCTCTTTTGTCAAGGCGTGAAGAAGTTGAAGTGCCCCAATCCTGGACTCTTCCACGTCTCCACCTTGAAGTGTCTGCCTCTGTAGCCCTCGTAGCATTGACCTGCCCTGTCGACCTTACTCGCTTTGGGCAGACGCGTGCCTCATGTCTTTCCCCACAAACCCAACAAGATACTTCTCTTGGTGGCCCACTGTAGTCCCTGCGAAAAAATTGTCTTCCACCTGTTTGCCTCTGAACTAACGATCCACTTCTGTCTCGTCGCTCCTCCTTACCGTTGTGGTCGGACTCCCTCGTAGACTTGAAGGTCTCATTGTAGCTTTTGCGTTGGTAATCTGCCAAACGCTCGGCTACCACATATGCTTGCTCCAAGGTCTTCGGGTCTGATCTCTCTACATCGGCTTGGGCCCAAGATTGGAGCCCTATGATGAACCAGTTAAGCTTATCTTTTTCTGGCATCTTAGGTACATCCAACATGAGCTTCTGATAGGCTCTGACATATTCGCACAAGAAACCTGTCTGTCTCAGGTTTGCCACCATCCAGTAAGTCTGTCTCTCGGCATCCACGGGCATGAAATACCCCTTTAGCTGTTTACGGAAGTCATCAAAAGTTTGAATGGTGCAATCCTCATTCTTGATGTCAAACATCTTCCGTCTCCACCAAGCCACAACATCCCCCCACTAGGAGCATTACTGCGGTCTTGATCTTCAGATCCTCCTCTACTACGTTTTGCAAGTCCAGGTAGTAGTCCACTTGGAACAGAAAGTTGTCGATTGTCCTCGCATCCCGGCTACCACTGTACTTCGCCAGACGTTGAACGTCGACCCTACTGGTCCTTTCATGGCTACTGCTGGATGAGCTCATACGTAGCAGCCGCTGATTTGATGCCCAAAGTTCAGCAACTTTGTCCTGCAAGGTCTTCATCAAGTCAGAGAGTGAACGGTTCGTGGCCACTGACTCGGCCATTTGTTCCCGCATCAACTTCATCTCTTCCTTGAATCCCTCAAAGGTCTCGGCAGCAAAGCCAAGGGCTTCCTCATGGGTGGCCACATCTGCGACCAACCGATTCACCATGTCTTTCAAGTTTTCCTGGCCACGGTCTGGGCTCGTCTCCCCTTGACGGCCTGGGCTCGCCACCTCTGGGCGGGCCGGCTCCTTGCCTTTGGCACCTCGTAGATTATAACTTGATGCCATGACACTTTCTTCAATGGCAGCAAGTCGGCGCGACGCTCTACACCGACTTCCCGATCGCTTTCCCAGATTGACCTGAATCTGGGCTCTGATACCAGCTGTCACAGGCCGACTCCTTCAGCCCGTGCGGCGCGGTCAAACTCTCGCCAGTAGGTGCCTTCAATTGTCCAAGCGAGCGGAAACCACTTGGACACTTAGACAACTCAAAACACAAGAGTGTAGGAAAGAACTTCGCAATATATTCACTTAGAAGATAAGTACATCACGAAGCGAACGCAAGTAAGTCAATACAACTTTACTTACAAATGTTGGCTGAAGCCACTTACAAAGTTCCCAAGCCGACCAACCAAAGCTAGGAACCCCAATATTACACTTGCAAAGGACCTTGGGAGGGTGCTCCGACACACATTAAAACTTAAGCTTACACCAAGGCCCAAAAATAAACAAAAGAAGCTAGCTAAAACAAAACAAAGACTGTACAACCCTAACACAGGGGAACACACCAAGTGCTTTAGGATTTCCAAGAAATTCTCATCACTTCTCATCTCTTGGATCACTTCCTTCCTCTTCATGTTGAGATAGACAAGAAAAAAAAATGAGTCCACTGCCTACACTTCCTCTATTTTTATCAACTAATCTAATGGTTAGTGCCCTAAGCTTGATCGAGAAGCACGGAGATATGTTGAAAGAGAAACATATATTTTGATTACCGAGTGTCTCCTGAAGGTATGCTAGCAGAGAGTTTTTCCCTCTTACTTTACTTTTCTTTGTGTTCATCAAGTTTGCACAAATTTCATGGATAATCATGTCAATTAGCTTCAGAAATGGTAGTAACAAGTGTTCTATTCGTTTTTTTTTGCTTCAATTTCCTTTATTAAGGATTCGCTCTTCTCCGTTCATCCTTTGATTCCACTCTAGATTGTTGCTATGGTTTGTAGAACTATAAGGATAATGTGGAATGTGTTATCTCTATGTAATTGAGCTGGTTCTATTTTTTTTTCTTTCTGGCAGATGAAAAAAAGATGCACGATTGAGCAATCCATGGATTTGCTTATCGAGGCAATGATTTTGATTCCCGATTCCTAGGCTGCATACCTTGATAAAGAAAATCTTCTTGAGGTTTTCCTTGCCTGATGTAACCTTTCTTTTGTTTTCCCATTGTAATTTTTGCTTTGCTCTGGAATTTTATATGGATGAGTGTACCTTCACTAGAACTAAAAGTAGGTCCATCGATTGAAAATGTTTGATAAAAGTAACTAAATAAATTAAAAAAATTCAAAACAGTTAGGAAGTAATAAATGCATTATTTACAAGCGAAACTAGATACTTTTTGAAACACCAAACATAAAATGACCAATTTCATATTTACTTGAAGCTTCTAATATACGCAAGTTGGCGTTGATGCATTTTTTCCATTACAAGTATAAATTGAGAAAAGTTAAAAAAAATATAAATTCATCTAAAGATTAATATTCTTAAAAATTCAAGATGATGCATCCAAGGACAGAGAAAAAGTTGGTAGAATGTTAATGGACTATGAGTTCCACTGGATGAGCCTAACATCATCAACATTTTGAAAACTTCATTTCTATATAATTTCCAATAAAAAGGGGAAATGGCTGTTAATTACTGATTGGTCATAATATTTTCAAGAGTAATATAGTATTCAAAACAATATAATATTTGATACATGCCATCATAATGGCAGCTTTCTCTGATTAAGAAATCAATGAGCTTGATGCTTCCCAAGGCCATTTATGTCATATACGAACAATATTTGGCAAAGTTTCATATGTAACTGAGCTGTCAGTCTTGGTAACTTTTGGTTTGTTTGTTACTTCTTCTATGTGATCTATTGTCTAGTTCCTTAATGCAGCACACAATAGTTTGGGATCCTAATTGATAGAAGCTTCACCAACTACAAAACTACAAAACCTTGAGTCAAAAAATGATAAGGGAAGTGAACTTGAAGTGCGACCCCTTCCAATGGAACTTGTATAGACTTCATCTGATCGGTACTAAGTCTTGGAATTGTATGATCAAGCTCTGATGGCATCACAATAAAGTGCTTCTAGTTACCAATAGAACCACAAGCTGCCAACTACATTAGAATCACAAGATATGCTGCAAGAGAAGGGAATTCATGTGAGTGCATATTCTTCTTTGGGAGGGAAAGGAGTTCTTTGGGGTTCCAATCCAGTTGTGGGAAATAAAGGACTGCACCAGATAGCTGAAGCTAGAGGAAAAGTGATGCTAAGGTAACAAGAAACTCTTGAACTTGCCTTCAATTGGTGAATAAGTTTGGAAAATCCCCACAATTTATCTTGATATAGATATTCACACAAGAAAAGGTAGGGTGTGGTCTTATGTAAATGCTAAAATTCTTATAGTTTATCTTTGGTTCATGCAATGAAGATTACTATTGAAAAATTTGCATCTTCAGATGAAGTCTCTACAAAAATTACTCTTTTCCTTTTTCATTTTTGCAGGTTTCTTTGAAATGGGACTCCAGCAAGGTATGAGTCATGGTGAAAAGCTTCAATAAGGAATGGTTGAAGGAAAACCTTGACATCTTTGATTTTATGGTCTCTTCAGTTCCTTATGTTTGAGTCCAAAGAAACTTGTTAAACCTCTTCAAAGTTCAAACCCAATATTTTTTGCAATATGGATGGCAGCTAGATGTGGGGATAAACAATGAGGGGATCAGCCCAAAAGAAAATGTTATTACAAGCACACAACTAAGCAAATTGAATGAATTGAAGCATAAAGCCCTCATAAAGGTTTTTATGGTTTTCTTACTTTTCAAGCTGCATAATACATTCTGCAGCCTCTTTAAGGAGTGCCCGTAAGCTACCCATCAGGCAGCCTAGAAGCACAAGTCATTTGGGTTTGTCACTTTCCTTGAGAAGAGGATGCAGCTGCTGCAATGGACAACATGAACATTGCTGAGAGGTGTTTTGATGGTCATCTATTTTGTGATTTGTTTTGATGTTTGCTTGTGTATATAATTGAGTTTGAAAAGGCATCTTGTTAGGGTTAGGTTTCTACATTCTTCTTTTGCTACTAGGCTGGTTATCATATTAGAATATATTAGTCATTGGCTTCAACTTCATTGGTTGCTGCTGATCCATTTGCTAATTCAGTTCCCATTGGTGCTTGGTTTTTTGTTTGATTAAATGACAGAAGATATGATTCTTCCAATTCATTATTTTATAAGAATTGATTGGGTGAATGTAGAATTTGAAATATGTTTTCTACTTTATAGCAGAAAATCAGAAATATGAGGCACCCATTGGACTTTATGGCAGAAAGGTTCAGTAGAGAGAGTGAGTTGCTATTCTCAATTTTCTTCAGAAAGGGGACATGATTAGCAGGTGCTATTGCAGGACCTTCTTCAACAAAATTACAGTTGGTATTCTCAATTCTCATCAGTTTCATAGTCTTCATTTCTTGATGCATATGTTAATTTGCTGTAATAGTTTATATTTGTTACAATTCTATACCCCCATGTTCATGCATATGTTAATTCTGCAGGTTGGCTTTAACTTGTTTTCTCCTTTGAGGTTGACAACACAAGTTAAACAACATTGAAAAGAATTTTTTCATGTAAAGTATCTCATCAATGTTCATAATATTGGGCTTGCATTTATTCATCTCTCACATGCAATCTGAATTTGATGAGCACGGTAAAGCAAGGAGTAACTACTTGTGCAGTGTTACCCAACTAAAGTGCCTGAGAACAGTCATTCCTATGAGGATCTATGTAACCATCTGATCATATAGGAAGGAAGATTCTCTTTGGAAGAAATCTCCAGCTAAAGTCTACCATTGGCTAACGTTTCATAAATAGTTGGTTATTGCTTTAGATACCCTTGGGGTTATAGTCTATGCAACACCAGTGAACTCGAGCTCGACTCGATTAGTTAAACGAGTTGACTCGTGAACTCGAGCTCGACTCGTTTAACTAATGAAGCAGCTCATTTACACTAACGAGTCGAGTTAAACGAGTCGAGTTAAACGAGTCGAGTTCGAGTAACTCAACTCGTTGTGCAGCCCTACCCTTATAGGTTATTCCAGATGACCCAAGCATTCAACTGGGCAGGTCCTTATCCATCTCATAGCCTGTTTGACCTTAAAATCCTAAAAAGGTGGCCAAAACCAAAATACATGGTAAGCAAATTAAAAATATAACAAGTTTCCCCTTAACCAGAAATTAGGGTAGATGGACTCATTTCAGATACTACGTTCTCTGTAGGTGCATCAACAGAAACCTAAAAGCTCATTTAATAAGCTAAAATTTCATCTAAACATGCCAACATAACTTGAAGGATATGGCAAGCACTCAAACAAACACAACACATGCTGGCACACACATGAACACGAAAAGTCTTTTTTGATGTACAAGAACTCAAGCAGACATGAGAGAAGTTTGCTATATCCTGCCATATATGTAACTATGCCACATGGGTGCAGTGCACAGGTACAGGTGCAGCAAAAACTTTGGTGCTGTTGTGTACACAAACACACACAGAGTGAGAGAGCTGTGGCATAACAGCATAAGGAAATGCCTAGAGAGAGACTCAACAGAGGGCAACTATTGCCTTTTTCCCCAGCAAGTTGTTTTACTTTTTCATTTTAAAATTTTGGATGAAAATGGACTCGGTCAAAGTTGACAGAGCCTACATTTTGGCAAACATATCCTGGTGCACAGCCAGGCTACATGACAGCAGCAAATTGTCCGTTCACTTGAGTCCAGTTTGCACCCAAAGATGGACGGACATAGTAGGGTGCAGCTGACAGCACCTGACACATAAGTGGCACACCAGCACCCAAGACGTTGAATCAGGTTTGGCATTCACTCTGGCATGTCCATGTGACATAGAAAGAAAAGAACTCTTGAAGTTTCAGTATAGTGGCAGCCAACGTGTACAAATTTGTAGATGAAGAAAAAATATACAACATCTGCTTTCCAATGAAACTAATGATTGAACTACTTAAAATATTTCAGATTCTTTAAAAAAGTCAGCATTTCCTTGTGTAAATGGCTTAGTTACACCAGATATAGATCGCAGCAGATTATTATTATTCAAAGACCTTAGACGCCTGCAGAAAATACAGCTGAAGCCATAAATCCAGTTACAAGAAAATGGCTAAATTCTAAGGATTTTTTTAGAGAATCGCCTGAAAAACTATGCTCAACACAGAAACCAACCAGACACATGCAAAACTATGTCCAAAAATCACATACATATTCGCTAGAAAATCTCAAGAAAAACAAGAGAAAAAATAACAGATGAAGGAATTGATCCCCACAAGCACACAATACACATATCCAACCTAAGAGGATAGAAATGAGAAATAAAAATTCAGACCTAACAAGAAATACATGGCACTTACATATGCACATAAAGTACATGTATACACATAGAACAATAACATGCATAGAAAACACAACTGCACATGCACACACATACACATCCAGAAGCAAACATTAATAAATTGTGCACATATAATCATATGACAAGTCCTGAAAAGGAAAACAGGAACACGCTTAGTTATATGTATGCAAAAAAAACACACAACAAATATGGAAAAAAGAAACTAATAATTTAGGCTTGATGCTAGACACACACAAAATAATTTCACAAAAAGGACAAGACAAGAAAGAGAGGATGGACTGTAGAAGATAAAGACAAAATCAATTCATTTCAAGTTTCTCAGTTAAAAATAATGAAGTTTATGGCAGTAGATCACCCAGATTGTCTGACTTAACCAACTGTTTAGGTCGTCAGACTCCCTCACATCATTAGGCAGCCTTAAGCGTGCTTTTGACTGCCTAGGAGGTTACTTGGTTCCAATACTTGTTGCATAAAAAATAGGTATTGAGACATTTTCAATAACAATGGTAACTGAATCGTTGAATTATCTCCTTACACAAAGCACGTCAACGTAAACAATACCTGAAGAGAATTGTGCTTTGGAACACCAGAAATATCATTTTCTTTCTCATACGGATGCTCCCATGCAAGCATAGTTATGAAGATAAGCCTCTGAAATGCAGGTTCCTGTTAAAAGAATTGGAAGTATTCCACCGCTGTCAGGTAAAATATCGTGGTGCCATAGGCAAGGTAATCATATTGTTAATGTAGCCTCTGAAGACAAATTTTTACAGAAAAGCAATTGGCTCATGCATGTTGTAGAAATAAGATATGCACGAGAGTAGGAGAAAACACATGGATGTAACGTGGAAAACCCTCAACACGAGGGAAGAAAAACCACGGGTGAGGAGGTCTGGTGCCCACTAGCCACCAGACACTCTCTCTCTTAATTCTTCATTAACTCACAAGATTAGGGTTTACAGAGATATAAGTAGTCCTCAATAGGACACACTGGATCGGGTCCGGATCTGGACCCGTACAACAAAAACCGTCAACACTCCCCCTCAAGTTGGGCATACATATCAAACATGCCCAACTTGGATTCATTCTTCTCAAGGCCTTGGTTAGGACATCAGCAGTTTGATCTTCAGACTTCATGTATGGAAGTATTAACTCCTTAGCATCAATTCTTTCTCTGATGAAGTGACAGTCGATCTCCACATGCTTCGTTCGATCATGAAGAACAGGATTGTTAGCCAAGTTAATAGCCGACTTGTTATCGCAGTACATTCTCATAGGCCCTTCAATCTCTATTCCAATATCTGTCAGTAAGATCTTCAGCCATAACAATTCTGATACTCCAGTAGCCACAACCCTATATTCAGCCTCAGCACTTGAGCGGGAACATACATTTTGTCTCTTACTTCTCCAAACCACTAAATTTCCCCTCAAGTAGACGCAGTATCCAAACGTCGATCTCCTCGTGTCAACACAGTCTGCCCAGTCAGCATCAGAATAACCTTCAACTTCAACAGACTTTTGTTGCACATATAGAAGTCCCTGTCAGAGTGAGGTATATCAATTTTCCAACTAGACGCCGATACCTCCCTTTAGCTTCCTCATCCAACGGTTCTCCATCTTTGCTACCCAGTTTATGCCCAGCCTCTATAGGAGTAGAGGCTGGTCTGCACCCCAGCTTTCCTCTCTCCTTTAGTAGATCCAAGGTATACTTCCTTTGATTAAGTACAAGAGTTGTACTTGATCTAGCAATTTCAATACCAAGGAAATACTTAAGCTTACCGAGATCTTTTAGATAAAATTCAGCAGATAGTAAACCCTTTAATCTTGCTATCTCTTCCTTATCATCACCTGTAACAATCATATCGTCAACATAAACCAACAGTAGGGTAACTTTATTCGCTACCCTCTTTACAAACAGGGTATGATCTTCATTTCCTTGTTTGTAGCCATGCTTTTTCATAACAAGTCTGAGACGTTCAAACCATGCTCGGGGAGACTGTTTTAGCCCATACAAAGCCTTCTTCAATTTGCAGCATTTTCCACATTTTTCAAAACCTGGTGGCATGCACATATATACCTCCTCTTCGAGATCTCCATTGAAAAAGGCATTCTTCACATCAAGTTGGCACATCTCCCAACCCTTCATCACAGCCAAAGAAATAATAATCCTAACTGTCTTCATTTTTGCAACTGGAGCAAACGTCTCAAGGTAGTCGATCCCATACTTCTGACTGAACCCCTTGGCCACCAAACGTGCTTTGTATCTCTCAATGTTTCCATCTGGTTTGTACTTCACAGTGTAGACCCACTTTGACCCAACCAAGTGAGCTGCTTCAGGAATATCAACCACCTCCCATGTTTGATTTTTGTCTAAGGCTTCCATCTCTTCTTTCATCGCATGAGACCACTTAATGTCTCCTTGAGCCTCTGTAACATTCCTGGGAATCACAACAACAGCCAAGGAGGATACAAAACATTTATAGTCAGTGCTCAATCTAGAGTATGATACGAAGTTACCAATAGGGTGTTGTGTACATGACCTAACACCCTTTCTCAAAGCAATGGGAAGGTCCTCCTTTTCTTGTTCAGTCAAACACAAGTCTCTTCCAACCGTTTGCTTCTGAGTATGACTTGGATCATCCAAGGAAGAAGTAGGATTGGGATTCAGTGTAGCCTCCTCATTATCAACCATCTTATCAGCACAAGTTTTCTTTCTTGAATACACCTGTCCAAACATACGAGTACCCTCTTGTTCGGTCACCATATGAGAGACTTCCTCCTCCACTTCCTCCTCCTTCTTTCCCAATTCATGTGCCTCAGTAGATATATCCTCTTCATCCTTGTCAAGCACCTGGACATGAGGAGTCTCTTTACGCCTGTAGTCCATAAAGTCTATAAACTGAATTTTCTGTGTTGGAGAATATTCTTCCTTAGACACATTCTCCCCCTGAAGAGGATTCACACCAAAGAAGGAAACATGTTCCAAGAAGGTGACATCTTTTGTGACATGAACACGGCCAGTGGTGGGATCAAGACATTTATACCCTTTCTAAGTAGAAGAATACCCAAGGAATATACCCTTAATGGATTTGGGATCAAGTTTTTTTACATTCGGGCTGTGGTTATGAATGAAACAAATACATCCAAAGACCCGAAGAGGGAGATGAAAGGTTGACCTTTGAGGACACGACTAGGCATACGATTAATCAAGTATGCACTAGTAAGAAGAGCATCACCCCAATAGTGTTTTGGGAGATTTCTTTGGAATAAGATGGCTCTAGCGACATTGAGTAAGTGACGATTTTTCCTCTCAGCCACCCCATTTTGAGGGGGGGTATAAGTACATGATGTCTCATGAATGATCCCCCTCTTACGAAAGAATTCCTCGACAGTGAGACACATATACTCACAAGCATTGTCAGACCTAAAAGTCTTGACAGAATTTCCATACTGGTTTTCCACAAGGAGAATGAAAGTTTCAATAATGTGAGGCACCTCACAACGATCTTTCAGCAAGTAAACAAAAGTACACCTTGAATAGTCATCGATAAAAGTGATAAAGTACTGAAAACCACCACGAGAATGAATGCCCGAAGGCCCCCACACATCAGAACGAACCAAGGAGAAAGCTTTATTAGCACGACTGTTTAAAATGGGATATGAAGCTCTAACATGCTTCGCAAACTGACACACATCACAAGATAACATGGAAATGTTTAAACTGGAACATAACTCAGGAAACAATTGTTTCAACATCCCAAAAGGGAGATGACCAAGACGTTCATGCCAAAACAAAAACAACTGACGACACTCTTCCTTCGTCTTCTCTGTCCTACAGACTGCTGACATCAAGGCTGTGGCAACGCGTATAGGGAGCCGATAAAGACCATCAGACACCAAACCAATCCCAATCCTCTTCCCTGTCACCAAGTCCTGCAAAACACAACGTTGTTCAGAAAATATAAGTTCACACTTCAGTTCCTTGGTAATCTTACTAACAGATAACAGATTTAGGGGAAGATGTGGAACATGCAAGGCATCATGCACTAAAAAATTATTCAACAAAGAAAGACTCCATTTCCCTGCCACAGAGGTAAAGAAACCATCGACAAGGGATACACGTTCCTTTTCCGATGAAAGCTTGTAGTCATGAAAAAGTTTGGGGTTGCCAGTCATGTGATGAGTGGCACCACTATCAACAATCCACTCGCCCACACAAGAAGTACCTTCTGTCCCTGAAACAGCTAATGCCTGGTTGACCTTTACATCATCTGATTTCTCTGTCTGACCTTCATCAACCTGGCTCAAATATGCCCGCAACTCACGAAGTTGTTCTGCAGAAAAGGAAGCTTTCCTATCACCAGGGCCTGTGGCAGAAGATACAGGCTGCTTACTACCAGAAGGCCTCCCCCTACCATTCTTTTTCTCTAGATGCAAATCCCAACAAAAATCTACAGTATGACCCAGTTTCTTGCAGTGAGTACATTTGCAGGAAAAACGAGAGGATCCTACAGACGCACGGCTGACAAAGGCAGACTGTTCTTCCCCTTTTCGGTCACTGGAGACCAACTTTCTCTGTTCTTCAGCTTCAACGCGAGCATACACATCTTCAATGCTAAAGTCATCATTCAGGCCAGATAAGAAGAGGAAGACCCTATTTTCCCATTCCTTGGTCATGTACTGTAGTTGATCTTGAGGACACTTCCATGTAAGATCAGAGTGGTAGTCAAGATCTTCCCACTTTGATTTTAAGGCGGCATAGAATTCAGCAACAGAGCGAGTCCCTTGACGCAGGGAATACAGATCCCTCATCAGTTGGTACACACGAACTTTCCTCTTCTTCTGACCATACATATGCTCCAAGATAACCCACATGTCCCTCGCAGTCTTCTTGCGAAGAATGAGGGGTTGAATATATGAGGAAACTGAATTTACAATCCACATTTTCACTTGATTGTCTTCAAGAAACCACGTATCCCAAGCCATACTTCCCTCTACAGGTTCAACTTTTCTCCCATTCACATAGGCAATGCGTCCTCTCCCAGCAATCCCCATAGTAATCGCAGCGGACCACCATGAATAGTTCTCCTTATTGAGTTGTATGGTGGTAACTTGAACCGGTACATGGTCAGTCCGCGTAGACCCAACATCAGGTAAGTTTGTATGGACTGTGGAGGAAGAAGAGGAGTCGGCCATGGGAAGAAGACAAGGAGGAAGGGGCGGAACACAACAGCGTTGATGCGGCGGCGGCGGCGCACACCAATGGCGATGTCAACAATGAGGGCGACAGCAGAAACCCTAGCGCCCAGCGGCGGTAGGAGGCAGAGACAGGCTCAGGCGGCAGCGGAAACCCTAGCGCCCAACACAACGGCGGTAGGTGGCGGCGGCGGAAACCCTAGCGCCCAACCCAACGGCGGTAGGTGGCGGAAACGGCAGCGGCAACGACGCTGAAGCAGACAGCGACGGCAGGTGGCGGAAACAGTAACGGCGGCAGAAACTCCAGCAGCGACGGTGGTGAAAAACAGACGGAACCTTCACGAACGCATCAGAAACTCCCACCGTGCTGGCTCTGATACCATGTAGAAATAAGATATGCACGAGAGTAGGAGAAAACACACGGATGTAACGTGGAAAACCCTCAACACGAGGGAAGAAAAAACACGGTTGAGGAGGTCTGGTGCCCACTAGCCGCCAGACACTCTCTCTCTTAATTCTTCATTAACTCACAAGATTAGGGTTTACAGAGATATAAGTAGTCCTCACTAGGACACACTGGATCGGGTCCGGGTCTGGACCCGTACAACAAAAACCGTCAACACATGTCTAATCAATTCTACCGTTTACATGTTTTCCATTCATCTCCATTTGAGCATGCCCAAATTACAGAGCTCTAAATCATTCAACAACCTTTTTATGTTTAAATGACGTAATAACTTATATATCAGTTTTTCTTTGAAAAAAGATAGTTAATCTGTCCCAAGTCACTAGGTTTTAAAACATTGGTTCTAGACGCTACCCCAGTATAAATACTCTTTATCTTGATTAATGCAGAGTCATATTGAATACTATGAAAAAATTTCATTGATTTTTTTCCTTGTGTCAAAACGATCATATGTGCAATTGAACATACTCAACCAAATAGTTTCATGTTTCATGCTAAAATACCACGTGTTCAAAGATGTAATATTCCTGGAAATTTTGGAAGCTCTAAAATATTGAAAAATATTGAAAAATATTGAAATATAAAAGAAAATGTTATGACAATAGGCTCACTAATATTTCTTTAAAAATCAAATAAAAAAAAAGTTTTTGAAAATATAGAAGAACCAAAATGATAAAAATCAGGCTGAAAATTTGAAGAAAGAGACTCTTTAGTATTTTCAGGAAAGAACTCGGAATACCACAAAATAATATCATCATTGTTTCATTTTTGGGTGATATTTTAAAATTATCCGGACAATTTGCTGATAGCTGGATGCAAAATGGTAAAAATATCAGGATATTTTCAAAATATTGGAGATAGTTGGACAGTGTCCCATTTTCACCATACATTAATTCTACACATATACAATGGCGTAATAACTAAAGGGTAACATGGCTCACTTAAGCCCTGAGGAACTTAGTGCACGCGGTTGGGCCAGCAGCTGCTAGGAAGTCAATTGCTGCTTCCATTTTGGTGGTTGCCAGCCCTTTGCTCTTGCCGATGCATGCTACAACCCTTTGGGGCAGGAGAGCAGCCTTGGGGTTTTACACCACCAAGTAAGTGACCGAAGCCCTAAACCTAGGGTGGTTTCCCCACGTAAATGAAGAAAAAGAAACATACCGCTCTTAAAGCAACAATCAGAGAATATGTGGCGCTAAAGCCACAAATAAGTTTGCATAAACAGGTAAATAAACTTTATAATCTTTCAACTAGAGTATCACCTAATCACATCAAGTCCCAATACATCTCATTCAGTTTAAATTCACATACCTTCAAAGAAGGATGAACTTCAGAGTTGTCCCTTGACAAGTATCTAAAGCAGCAATATTCAATTAGGTTACGAGCATCACTACAAACTGATTCAGTAGCAAGTGCCTCAAACATTTTCTGCATTTTTCTCCCACTTAAGCCATTCAACCTGCATGACGACAAGCAAATAGCATCACAACCATGAGTTAAGCACATATAAGGAAACAAACAACAATGTGTGACAGGATAATTTCATGGACCACTTGCATTCCTATTTAGAACGAAAATGTTGCATTCCTCGTTTCCCCTTCTCCCCCGTTTCCTCTCTTCGCCTCTCCCTTACCCACGACTGGAACTCAGAGAAGAAGAAGGCGGCGATGGCGACGACGGCGGCGATGGCGACGACGGCGGCAACGGTGACGGCAACGACGGCGGCGGCGATTGAGGTGAGCCCTGTCGTCCCCTTGCCCTTTCCTTTCTTCTCTCCTCTTCTTCCTTTTTCTCTTCCTCCCTCTCTTGTGGTTTCTGCTGCTTTTCCCACCTCCTCTTTTTCCCCTTCTGTCTGCGCTCTCTCGCATCTCTCTCTGCCCATGCTCTCTCTTTCTCTCGCCTCCTTCCCCTTCTCATTTACTCCCACCTCACTGCTGGCCTTTCCCCCTTGACTGAACCCTCTCTCTGTCAGTCTCCCCTCTCAGTCCCCTCTGTTTTTCTCCCTCTCCCTCTACCCGACCTCCCTCTCTGTCCACACTTCACGCTCTCTCCCCATTTCCTGCTTGTTTTTCCATTTTCTCCAACCGAGCACTCTCCATCACTGATTTTCACTATGTTATCACTGTTTGATCGGATTTCAGCTTGGGGATTTGTCCTCCCCCTCATAACAACGATTAGAAGGCATTGGTGGTGGCGGCATTGAAGGATTTTAGCCGTTTGGGGACCACTTGGACTCTTGAGGTGGCTGCTGGGAGGATTACAGCGGTTTAGTCTTTAAAATTGGGGTGAGCAAGGCGTAATTGAATCTATTTTATTATATATTTTCATTTGGAACACGTATAATTATTGTTTAAGCATGCTAGAGGGTAGAATTGATGGTTTGGGATGCATGCAAGCGACCTTGATTTTTGGGAAAAGTTTTAAGATGGATTGATCGAAGCATTGGGTTTTGACGTTGGGTGGCAACGGTAAGAAGTTGCGAAGTGGCCTATTGGAGGGCTTGTAGGTTGACACTACCCGTCGACACCTTCTTGAGGCGATGACATGTGCCTCAATGATTTTGTTTTGTATTTGTTTAGATTGTGTAGCTAACTAGTGGAAATCTGATCTTTTGTTTATGTTTGCAGGTACACTGGGCACGTCCTGTCGACCTTGAGTTCGAAGTTCGAGGAATTTTGAAGAGTTTTGTGAGCGCACCACAGGTATGGTGGCATTCCAGGCAAATCTCTGTCTGGGGCAAATGTGTGATTGTGTGTTCCTAGGATCACGGGATCCTAGGATTGTGATGTGAATTGATTGATTGTTTTGTGAATGAGTACATGTATGCTTTGATATATGACATGAACTGTTTTGAAAGGCTATTAGTAGTTTGTTTTGAAAATGTTACGCATTTGCATGTGCATGCTAGAATTGATAACTGTTTAGGATAGATGAGGCGGGGTATCGAGTCGAGTGTCTCCTCAACCCCAATTGTGCATTAGAAAGCATCATAGAATGATAACTGCATAGGACAGCTACGAGCCAATCGCAAATCGAGACTACTCTATGTGGTTTGGCTATGTTTTCAAAAATGTAATTGATGCGATAATTGATATGAATGTTGTATTTTGTTGCACATACATTGCCGTGAGCAATATTGCAAATGAATTAATTTGAGGGTAATTGTACCCATATTGTATGACGGCTAGCTATGACTGTTAGTGTTATGAGTAGACCTCGTGGAGAGGCATTTGGAGGTGTGGGTGCACTCGTGAAGTGTACCAACCTCATGAGCTAGTTAGTCAGTTTGTGAATGCATTATTCTAATGATAATAACAAATGAATAAGAGATGAGAGGCTAGTGGGATGTGGCTATGTGTTTGGGAGACGTCCCGCTTTTGCCACTGGTCTCGCATGTTCGGAGTGCAGGCGGTATCGTCACCTGTCCGCCTGCTCGTGTGAGAGACCTGGTGGCCCCGCCATCCAAACCAGCTCCGCCATTGGAGTCACCGCCCGCCGATAGCCGCCTTCTGCCCTTAGATGGGATGGTTGGGTGGCGGTGGGCGCCCACCCTCCGCCCTCTAGTTCGCCCCTTCCGCCTCTGCTTGAGGCGGAAAGGGGGACTCCTGAGCGGCGCCTCGAGCTACCGCTCGAGGCGCTCGAGGGTTTGGACCGGTTCCTTTTGGAACCGGTTCAAGCTCAAACAGGTTTGGACCGGTTCCTTTTGGGACCGGTTCAAGCCAAACCAGGTTTTGGACCCGGTTCGGGTCCATATCGCCTGATTCAGGGTTATATGAGTTCGAATCTGGATCCAAAATACCTAAATGCCCGTTGTAAACCCTGTTTGGATTCAATGTTGTCTCCTAATCTAGATCCAACCCAATTCCTTCCATCATTTGAGAAAGGATCTGATTTGGGAACGCCCATAGATCATGTCCAAGCTTGGGTTCCTTCTCCAAGACCACCACCTGAGCCGCCACCTTGATCATCTTCAGGAAAAGTGAGCAGATCACCAGCTAAGGGAGGTTGGTCCTTTTGTTCAACAGATTCAATTTTGGCAGGATGAAAGAATTAAACTCGTCGAGGACGACTCTTTTCCAACTAGGGGAGTCTGATGCAAATGGAAGCATAATCAAAACAAGGATTGGATCTAGTTTGATTTTTGGTACTTGTAAATGGATCCAGATCCAAAATCCATCCCTTTCTCTATATAAAGGGACGTGGGTCATTTTGTAAGGCATTGAAGAAGTTAAAGAAATGAAGTGTTTCTTGTTTTCTTATGTTCTACTTGTTCCTTTGATTGTTTGCTTAAGTTTCAGTTAGTTTTAGTTTAGTTTAGTTAGTTTAAGTTTAGCTTTAGTTTAGTTGTAAGTGTCGTTGGATTAAGAGCAGTTGATTTTCTGCATCAGTATCTCTCCTTGGACTTCACACATCCATGGATGAGTGCTCTACCGCTGCAGCGGATGAAATGGATCCACACTGTTATGGGCCACCACGGGGGTTGTCTCTCGGCTGTAGGCCGCCCATGGTGTGCACGTGCCTGTGTTGCACCCATAGGAATTGTTAATTCACTAAAGTTAATGAAAATGTAATGTATATGATTGAATGTATGTGACCGATGTGCATGTGATTGAAATTGTGTACTATGGCCATTGAGTGGCTTGTACGTGTCTTGCTCTAACACGACATTATGATGGATGATTTTGATAATTGTTTTCTTATTTGAACCCTATCTAAGAGGGTTTGGTATTTTCCTGGATTGTTGTCATACTGTGAAGGCTAAGCCTTCAGTTGTTTCCTTTTTCAGGTTTTGGCGGACCTAGGATAGCAGGTTGAGCAGATGGCTTCACTCACATCCTACTGGGGAGGTTTTGGGTTTTGTTTTCTTATGTAGTGCCGGCACGTCTTGGTTTGATGGTATTGATGTCTTGTTTTTGTTAGACGTCAATCATGTAGTTTGGGGCATTTTTGTCATTTACATAATGTGATTTTGTATGAAACAAAGTTGTTATATAAATGAAAGTTCGGCCCCATTGTTTTGAATTGTTTGGCTCATCTCTTTTGAAATTGTTGTGTAGTCGCACCTCGATGTTTGATGTTTAGAAAAAAAAAATGTTTGAGTGTCTAAAGGTCGGGGTGTGACAATGGGGCCCTATAAAATGTCAATATCAGACTGGGAAGGCACCTTGTTGACTGGTGCACAAAGACTTTGGTTTATTCTCAGCTTTTCTTGTGTCATGATTAAAATCCTTCAAGGGGACTGACCCTAATGACTCCTGTCAAACACTGCCAAGCAACAAGCACAACCCTTTCAGGTCATTGTCAGTGGCACAAGAAAAGACAAAGGGGGAATGAAAAAGGAATCGCCAGTGGAATCAACCTGGAAACAAATTCAAGAACCTGCACGGGAAAAAAAATTATTGAATGAAAACAGCAATTTCCTTTCTTCTCTCCTTGAGAAAGAGGTGTCTAGAGGAAGGGGATTATTGTGAGTTAGGGTAAATTAGTTCTTAAGGGCTTCTGAATAACAGTCATGTCAGGCCACTTAACATGTGGAACTCCATAAAAGATCTGCAGTTTAACAGTGTAAATACTCAGTTGTAATTAGGGTTCTACCTTACTGATTGAATTATTGTGGAGGCATTTTCACCTTGAAGAATAACCTACAGGTTTACAGTCCCTATCTCTATCTCTCTTCTAATCTCTGCTTTGAGATTTCTGCTCCTTCAATCTGATATATTTTCCCTAACTGTGCAGGATAACAGCTGACTAGGAGAATGGGAGCACCACATGTCCAGCACCTACACTTTGCCGTTTGCAAGTTCCCAGTCAGCATATACAGAAGAAGAAAATGGAAGGCACTATTTAAGCCCTAAGGGCTGCAGCAAGGACTATTAGGTCTTGTCAATCCATACAGATACTCCACTGCAACAAAACCACCTTTAAAGAACTACCTGTACCATGGAACCTAACTTCAATCATGACAGATTATTTTGCCATTATGTTTTGCCGCTGCTAATTAACACCAGATCAGCCAAAACTTTTGAAAAATAAATAGCTGTATGATAGTTTTTTTATTTTTCTTTCAAAGCAAAGATCATATGTAGATAAATGAAGTGAGTTAAGACCTTTCGAGCATTGACCAACGACTTCTTCTCATAGGTCAAGCATTCCACAAGCAAACCAATGTGGTGATGCATTTTTCCAGTGATGGTTCCCCCTGGGGATATTGATCCTGCATCACAAGGAGGGAGAGGCCGCATCTTCCAGCTTATGGCCTAAACTGCCATTGGTTACCACTCCTTTTAGAGATTCTCCAGTTAAAAGAAGGTTTATAGTGCCCTCACTTTTGGAAAATATAAGGTAAGAGATACTAGACCTGAACTAATATAGACCTAATCCCAAGATTGACAGATGAACAACATACAAGCAGCGAGGGGTCATAAATTTGGTTGCCTTCTTAGTCAGACAGGAAATGCAACCTTTCATCTTATCAGATAGTCAACATCGGAATTTCAAGCAACTCAACTTATTTCTGTGCCCATTCCCATTTCTGTTCAATGTGTATGCCCCAAAAAGATGTAAAAAATGAAGACCTAAAATATTTACCATTCCTTCTAGGACAAGAATATGATTGTTCTGCTTCTTTTCAAAGTTATAGAAGAATTAAGACTTCCCTATAAATTAAAGGTTGTGCATCCCAAAACCAATGTTGTAAAGTGTGCATCATAACCCGTGTTGGTAGGGCTAATAGATACATTGTAACATAACATATCGCGATATACCATAAATGTATAGTAAATTTATTTTTCATTCAAAAAAACAAAAAAAATAAAAAATAAGAAAAATCGAGAAAAATATGTCATACATAAAAACATAAGCTTACATAGATATGAACATTCATCAATTTAAGTATTTAATAAAACATAATCTAATCATCTAATGTCATAAGCCATAACACATTAAGGTATAAGTTTAAAGTATTGTACTTCACAAGATCAAATAGTTCGATGCAAATAATAAATGAAAACATCATCACGACCATTCATCATCGTCATTTTTGTTCTCATTCTTGTTCCCATTGTCATTTCTATCTGCTTCAAATTGAATATCCTTGCAGACAAATCCAAGTTCTCTTTCAAATGGACATTTTCCCTCAAATAAATAATTTCTCCCTCAATTGACAATTTCTGCTTCAAAGTGGCAAGAACTCCCCCTCCTTCAACTCTCAAAAATGTTTACAGAAGAGGGAAGAAAGGGTTTTAAAACCCAATTTAGGCAAGGGGGCTCAGACCCCCATTTTTGCGCGTTGACCCTGTATTATAAGATACGGGGCATATCATCATGTATCGTAAGATATGGGAGCATGTATCATAAAATACACCACTTTTAAGATACGGATGATGTATTATGTCACACTTCATAATAGATATGGTACGCATCATAAGATACAATATAGACAACTCTGGTCAGAACAACAAATACCTTCACGAGAAGAAGAAAATTTGTGGCACATTGTAGGCCTACATGTCCTCTTTTAGCATTTACTTGCAGCTTCCCTGCAACTTTTTATACGTAGGAAAATGTATATATCAAGTTCTCAACTACAAAATCAGAACAACTCAACAAAGCAGCCTCCTAGAGTTTCTCTGAGTATAAAAACCCAACCATGTCAGTTAGCCAGTACAATAAGCTGATTGCTAGACAAGTTTTCAAGTGCCTAGCCCCACCATCTCTGACAAGGCAGAGTTGAACAGTTTTTGTGTGGTTGACTTGATAAAAAAAATCGATGAAGCCTAGTACCATGAGCCATGAGGTGGTGCTCAGGCATTGCCAAGATCCGTGCTTGGTAATGCCTCTATCAGTGAAGAACTAAGATTTTGGAATGATGTCCATGATATACCTCAAGCCCCACCCCCTGTCTAAGGGTTATGTAGTTTTCAGGTAAACTTCTTATGTTCTCCGTCTAATGCCTCAAATAAGTTAGTTGATGCAAAATGCAACGGGTTCGCACCCATTTTAGACTATAAGAAACTGCTCAGTAGTAACAGCTATGAATCTTCTACTTGACAATGACCTAATCAAAGGGGCGAACACTGACATTTCTTACATACAAAAGTATTACCTACTGAATTGTTCAATTGAAATGACGGCAGCCAAAGAAAGGTTTCCGCGTGGCGTTTTGCTATGAATTGTCTGCTCCACCATGAAAACCTCCTGTAGTTCGGAAGTGTTCATCACATCTTTTACACAGGGTTTTTTCTTTCCACACTCTTCGGGGAAGTCATTTCAGTCCACAACGCCTGAGTCTTTACCAGCCACATGTTCAGTCTTTGTTGGATCGCATCTGTTAGAAATAAAGAGACAGATATTCAGCGTCCATTTGACAATTAGAAGAGCTTTATATAACAAACACACAGGTACACAACGCTACAGCAAGGTAGATTCTTAATAGAACGGCTAGGTAGCTCTCCTTTTAGATTGCCACAAGGGCTCTTCTCAACTGGTCACGGTGGCTCATAAACGTAACCAAGTTGACAGGACGTCAAGTTGGAACCAAGTGGGCATCCATCTAACGCCACCCACTAAAACTTTGAGATTGTACAGATAAAAACCATCATTCACCAGAGAACTTATATTGATGGGAAAATGGACCTTTATCAATGTCGCCAAGCTTCTTCCATCCGTCTCCAAGCGACTGCTTCACGGCATGGCGGCGATACCTCGAGGTATTGAGGTGCTGTTGGCTCCAATGGAGGCGCCCGCGGAGATGGGTTCGCGTACATGAGGAGGAGCAAGACGGCTCCGACTGAAGAATGAAGCGCTTGGCGTCCATGTACATGCTCCTTTCCTCCTCCTCTTTCCTCTTTCTCCGTTCTTGTTTCTCTCTCTTCGCGTCGGAAGTTGGTCAGGGAGTCCCAACGGGGACGACCATTTGGAACTTTCCGGTTTGATGATGTGGATTAAGGAACAGCGACGCCGCTGCTGCTCTCTTACCAGGTGGGAGCTCCACCACCACAGAAAGCTCACGAGGTTGAAATTTGAAAATTTTCCTAAAAAATATCGAAACATTTCTTGATAACACTTATGCAGATGTTCTGATTCGATCAAAGCATGTACACAGCGGCATATTTCATGCCCAGGGGAGGGTAGAACCAGCAAGCAGAAAATTTATCCATGGGCGGTCATACACTCATACCAGTGCTTCCTAACCAGTCCGTGTTTAAACGGACCAAACCTCCCTTTCTTCATCACGCTCTTTGTGTTTGCTGATTATTTCTAATTCAAGTCTTCCTATTAATTTATTATGAGTTTGGTAATTTCGTCGATACGCTTCCTTCTCTCGCCTTTAATACTGCTCGGAGCAACAGTTCTCATACGAAATACTGGTAAGTAGCTCAAGAAGCAACTAATGATTTTTAATTAAACAATAATAGATCGAAGTATCAGTTCTTCTATATCATAACAGTGAAAATTTGGTTGGAAGAAAAAAATATATATCTACTTGATCGTGCTTATTTATTCTTGCGAATTTCATTGGACCTAAAAAGTATATATTGAAAGAATCTTTTTTGTTATTTAGATTGTGTTTGGATTGTACCTTTAAAATTGACGTCGCCCAAACACGTCTAAAATAGTGTTATGGAGGCAAAAGAGTGGTTTGCCTTCAAAACACCATTTTAGATAATCACTCAAACAGCTATTAATAACAGGGGCGTTTGATGTACTCGAATATGGAATTTTAGAATCAAAATACTCTTTTTTTAAAAAAATAGAATTACTAAACAAGTGGAGTATTTTGTTTTCAGAATTAGGGAACCAAAAGCTGAAATTTTGATTCCATTCTAGGTTGAGGAGGAATTATGATTTTGAAATTTTGATTCTTGAATCAAAATTCCAAACCGTCAAACACTCCCTAATTATTTTTCTGGTGTATATTAAAAAAAGGATCATTGAGACTTTCAAATGGAAGAAAATACTTGAGAAGTTGAATGATGTGACAAATTGAAAATTGCAAAAAACTAAGTTTTTCTTATGTTCTCAATTATAGAAAAGGTATTAGTAGTGAAAACCGAATGCCAAAGAGAAATTGGAAATAGGGCATGACAAGAATATGTTGATTAAACCATCCACGCAAAGAGATGGACATCCATTCATGTGTATGTTTCATTTTGATCTCTATTCATTTAAGCATGGACATCAGGTCGGGTATCTAGTATCTGGGCCGACTCAGGGCCTAGGCTCAGGCCCAAAAAAAGGCACCGGACGGACCCAATAACTTATCGGGTCAGCCGGGTGGGCCTGACTAAGCCCGGTTCGCCCTGATAAAATTTTTTTATAATAATTTTATTGATTTTTATATGTTAATTATAATATTTTATTATGATTAATTATGTTTTTATATTATTTTATGTTTTATATATATATATATATATATATATATATATATATTAGTTTTAATCGGGTCAGGGTTTCATTGTAATCTACATTCCAAACCATGTGGGAGATGAAAATCCAATCTCATATAGGTTTCACTTTGATCTCCATTCCAACTTTCCTGTCCCCGTTTGGATTTTTCCGTGTTTTTGCTTTTCTGTGATGTTATAATTTGTGTTTCATGAGTAGTCACTCATGTTTGTTTGGAATATCTTTCTATTGATCTAATTTAATTAAATGAATATTTTCTTGAGTTTATAGAATAGTTTACTCTTTTAATTATTTTTGGGTCACGATCATAGTAAAATTCTTTAAAGAAGTGGGTGAACGTTAACAAAAGGATGTTAGATCCATTTTATCAAGAATTTTGTTTTAATTCATTTTTTATATCTGTGTGTTCTTCTATATATGGACTTTCTTTCCCATCTTGCCATTTCAAGAAATTAGTACTGGAAATAAAGTATATATATTAAAAAACGTAATTCTTCTCCTATCAAAAATCTAAAAAGGTGAAGAATTTTGTCGACCCATTTAGAACTGTCTTACGTTCAAAAAAGGCTCCAATTCTTTGTAGTTCATGTGCTCATATATATATATATATATATATATATATATATATATATATATATATATATATATATATATATATATATATAGAGAGAGAGAGAGAGAGAGAGAGAGAGAGAGAGAGAGCTGCTTAAATACAATAAGCTCTAACGGCCCATTGGAAGGAATGTAATAGATTTTTCTGAATTTCTCCAATTTGACCTTGGTTAGAAAAATTTTGGTGTGTTTGATGGCCTAGAATAATCATTCCAGTTGTTTTTTGTTGTTTGATGAAGCAGAAAAAAATTTCTGAATTAAAAAATGTTACCATCAGGCTGTTATAGTTAAAGGTGAAAAGGAAAACTTTGCATCTCATATGGATACATTGTCATCCTATATGCAGGTATTAAGTTTCAACTATACCCCATAAACAAAAGAAAAATGCACACTTTACAGTTGAATATTAGGATTTTACTTGGCAGCTTTTAACGTAAAGGATATTCTTGAGAATCAAAATAACTTAAGGAGAACAATGTTTTTAAAACCCAAATAAGAAATGTCAAAAATAAAAATATAAGCTAGCATGGGCAAATTGGCAATCTATGGAAACTAAAAACTGATTTGCATGTCTCACGTGTATCCTGGACCTGTATCCATATCCAAAAGTACAAATTTTAGATTGATTGTAGATGCAAAATATTAATAGATTGTAGATTCATAAAAAAAAAAGGACATGAAACTTTGATATGTATACGATACCTCTAAATAGTTTTAAAATCATAAACAGTATCTTCATTAGCACGTTCATGCAGAGCGGGCCCAAAGGGAACCGGTGGATCTGGATTCACTAGACATGTCTATGGACCCATCGAGCACACAATGTGGATCCGTGAATCTGATTCAGCCCTTCACAGGAATAGATGGATCGTTGGAGTTCTGTTTCTCTTATAGATCTGTATTTCATCTTTGAATCCGTTTTGTAATCATTTCATCACTTATTAATGTGGAAATATGATCATGTTTCTGATTTTTTTTCTTTAATTGTTGAAGATAAAACCCGAGTCCCTTTGGTGTGTTTACTTTTCTCTTTTGTTCCTTGTTATTATCAACGTAAATTATAATTTTTTTCATTCATTTAATTCATTATGCATCAACTTTGGCATCAAAGTCTTCATTCATCTTCCTTGGATTGATGGTAGTGATGGACAATCTGAGGGAAAAATCCTGATGGCTTGCAAGAGGGTTTTGGAGACCACATCATTAAAGGATTTGATCATTACAATGCAAGATCAATTAAAGAATGTGTTCAATCAACTATAAGACAATATGCAGTTGCTGGCCAATACGGTGGGAGGACTGTAGTGACAGCATGCTTAATGACCAAAATACCTTTGATTAATAAAAAAAAAGACCTTTTTGTAGGAACAAAAAAGGAAACCAAAAAAAATAAAAAAACTAAAAAGGATATTTTTTAAAAAATTTTCCAAAATACCCCAACTCCACCTTCGTTTTTTTTTTTGAGTCTATGTATGGCACACGCAACTCACTGTCATCAACAACAATAGAGGAGCCCCAGGCATCCAGTTCATCTCTCAACCCAAATCAAGAAAATCCAACATGGGAGCATCAAGGACAAACAAGGAGCATGTAAGGCTAGGGCACAACCTTGGTCCTAGATCTGGACCTAGTTTTTGGGTCCAGAATCCTATTTAGTACTTGATATGGTTTTTGACCCTTTTTTAAGTATTTTGGATCTGAAAATGGATCTAGACCTCTTTGGGGCAAGAGCAGGGGACCAAGACTAGCTCATCCCCATTCATCGAGGCCAAATTGAGGCTTGGACTTGGATCTGAGCCTGGTTCAAAACTTTTTTTTAGTCCAAATGCTTGTCCATATACTTATTCCTAGTTGCATTAGACCAGCGAGAGCCCCAGTATTGTGTTGAGCCTAGACAAGACCAGGCTGCATGTTTTGGATCCAACGTGGGTCCAGATCAGATCACACACAACCTATTTGTAGATTAGATCCCGCCTACCCCAATCTAGGTCCAACAACTTATTTTTAACACGATTAGGTCGATTTCTAATCGGATCAAAACACATAAACATATTATAATCACCCAAGCCAGCCCATTTTTCGCGAGCCTACCTATGGCCACTCCTGATTTGAGCCCTGTGAAACCAAGCCACAGCTGCATTCCCCTTACATCCTCCATCCTAAGCCTACCCATGTTGTCCCACAACCCTCAAGCAGTCCTCCCTAGCACCTTGAACCACCTTGCGGTCCAAACACCCCTTCACTCTGTTTGAACCAAGACATGCAACACACAAGGCTCATTAGTCCATTTCAAGACCACATGCACCATGGTGGCATGATTTTTTGAAGCAAGCAGAGGCTTCCCTATCAGTGTTAGATGGTGATTACACACTCACTCACTAGGCTAAGTACAATAGAGATATGAGAGGGCTTCAGAGCAAGCCAACACACATAGGCTCAATATTGATCTATCAAGTTCACAGGTAGATTGAATGTAGAGTTCTACGATAGTTGAGTGTAGTCAGTAGAGAGTTACTTTGAGCTACACGAGATGGCAGAGCATAAGAATGTGGTGATTGCAGCATTGCATGTGCGAGGGCTAGCACAGATCTAGTGGTCAGAGCTGCAGAGCAGCAGAAAGTAGAAAAACAATAGGAATAGGAAACGATTCACGTTGGGAGGACATGAAGAGGCTTATGAGCACTAAATTTGTTTGTACAAATCATGCATAGCGACCTATCACCAATATATTCAGTTGGATCAAGGGTCTAGATCTATGTAGGAATACATTGAGGGTTCCACTGCATTTCCCTTCGACTTTAGGTCCACGTACCCTAGAGCAATATAATTGCCAAGCATACTTTTGCATTTCACTCTGTTATTTTCGATGAATTTTCTTGTACTCATGGTACATCGTTAATGGTAAATGTGAAAGTAGTGTGCCATTAAATGGTTTTTCAATAAGGATTTTTATAAGATTGATTAAGTATTAAGTAGTAAGAAGAGGACAAGTTGTGTATAGATTATCCATGCTTGGTTGTAGATGTGTAAGCATCTTGTGACATGTGATGTCATGCTGTTATGGAAATGAAAGATATGTTGTAGTTATCATCTAATTGTTACCTCATCGTGCTTCTACTTTTCATAACACTGTTTAGTAAATTGACCTTATTTATGCTGATGCATTTATGATAATAATATCGTTTGTGTCTCTGTGTAGTTTGTAATGTACCACTGGAAGCTAAAACTAATGAGGCTCCCATGTAACTCACGACATTTGCTTTATATATGTGCTTATTCATTTACCATCGTGAAAGTTTAGCACATACTATTTTGATTGTTTGTGTTTATAATTATGAAAATGCATCCATTTGATGACGAGTGAGGCACTCGGTTTTTTATCAAGCAGCTGCTACTAATGGGTTTTTACATATTTATGGTTGACTGCTTATCTTAAACATCGTATATCTTATCTTCAATGCCTTCAAGGTTTTTTGTTTATCGTCTTTTCCTTAGGTAATATTTAAATAGCCTTCAATTTGTTATGTTCTTCAACTTTTTTTATTGTTGGATTCGAGTGTGTGATCAACCTCATCCATTACATGTCAAGAACATGATAAAGAAGATTCTAGATAGCAAATTTAACAATGCTTATTTGGCTTAAAGGAACATTACAGTTTGGGCTATTCTCCTACTAATATTATCACAACATTTTTCTGTATAATTAACAATTATGATAAGGCTGATTATATGAAATTAGAGTTCTTAAAGGAACTCTTGAAGATGTCTTCTCCTATTTAGTTAAAATATTTTAATTCAATCATTCATCTTCACATGGATCTCTTGCTATTTGTTCAAAGGAAAAATAGGATTTGCACGCATAAGAATTTGTGATTGTGTGAGTTCTTACTTCAACTATCTGGTTTCTTAGCCAAACTTGTGATGATATAGGAAACTGCTAAAGCCAACTAAGTAAAAGATTTTTTTTTTTGCTTTTATTAAGCAAAGGTGTGATTTAGGATATTTGTTTTTGCTCCCATTTGAATGCGTAACCAAAAACAACTTTGACTGGTGACTTTGGAGCTTCTTTAGTATTAAAAAATGTCTTCCCTTTTTGAACTTGTACTTTATTGATAGGAGACTTTAATATTATTGTGCAAAATTTGGAATATAGCGGTATGTTTTTTTGTTAATTTCATATATAACTTGATAGCTTATGCATGTGTGTGATTGTAATAGGTCAGCTGCAATTAACTGCTTTACAGAATTCAGCTGACAATGATTTCTAATGCTACTCTGAAAAACCAATTTTTGTGACCCCAAAAATTGGGTTTCAAAAAATGGGTTTTTATATTGTCATCCAAATAAGCAAACTTGGTTCTAAAAGCTAGTTAAAACACTAGGTTTCCTTAAAGCCAAGTTTTTTGCCTTTATCATCCAAAGTTTGCCTAAGTGTTTTTGATGTCCTGGGCCTGGTCACACCATTTCATCATGTCTCACAATAGTTAAGTCCTTCAATCTAGCAGACTAGGAACATGCACAAAATCCTCAACATGACACAAGCAGTATCAATTGTTAGCTAGTGAGTGTCCTGAAGGAAACAATGATCTTGTTGAACTTGATGAGATCAAAATCAATAATTTGGTATCATTTAAGCTTTCATTGTCTACCCCTGCATGCCCCAAATGAGAGTAAGTGGTTGTGGAATGCTGTATTTTGCATGCATTACAAGTGTGAGGGTCACATTTGCAATGTAGTAATTGATGATAGAGTATGAGAAAACTTGTTGTTAGTCTCATTGGCTGAGCTTCTAAACCTAAAGGTAGAAAAACGTCTTCACACCTAGAGGAGTTATGGTTTAAGAAGGGGAGTAAATGTCACTCTTGTGAGTATGTGTCTAATTGAATTTTTTATTGGACCACATTATAAAGATAACGTTTGGCGTTATATAGCCCCCATGGATGCTTACACTGTTAGACTGCGTGCAACCAACAATAGGTTGATTCCCCTTAAGAAGTTAGGGTACCACACTACAATTAAACCAGGTTAAGGATGTAGGGTTTCTCATATTATCTTAGAGGAAATTCTTAGACTTTTGTAGGGATGATGGTTGTCGTTTAGCCATTGTTTCCAAACAAACCTAAGTTGTCCCTACCAACACACCTAAGAGTGTAGAGCCCATTCTTAAGGAGTTAAACCATGCCTCATAAGCTCGTGACGACATTCTTCCCTCATGGACCATACAACATGCATAATTTTTGTCCTAAGGTCCAACTTTCATAATTTGCCTACCTATCATTTAAACCCCACAGATAATGCAGAAATTTAGTGTCAAGTGGAAGAGTTGGTGCACAAATGAATCATTAGGGAAGGTTTTTGCCATCTTTACCTCCAAAAAGGATACATGAAAGTACATGCATGTCGACAACAGGAAAATTAATAAAATCACCATCAAGTACCATTTTCATATCCCTAGGTCAGATGTCATGTTACACTGGTTGGCTAGTTCTCGTGTCTCTTGAAAGATTGAAAGAGTTGCCTGTCAAATTAGTAATCGTGAAAGGAATGAACAAAAAGCAACATTTAAAACCACACATGGTCTTTTGAATGGCTAGTGATGCCATTTGATTTGTCAAATGCACCCAACACATTTATGTATGTCATAATACAGGTCTTGAGACCATTCCTAAGCAAATTTGCATTTGTAAATTTTGATGACATTTTTATTTACAGTCACAAAGAGATACATTATTTGGTAAATTTGTGAATGCAAAGAAGTGTGTTTTCTTGTCACCTAACCTCATTTTTTTGGGTTTTGTAGACTTTGTAGCTGGTGTGAAGGTTGGCCCCTCAAAAGTTCAGATGATCATACATTAGCCAATTCGAAGTCTGAGGGGGAAGTCTGAAGCTTTCATGTGTTGGTACTTTCCATTGTGGCTTTATTATGAATTTTAATACCATATTGACACCCATGACATAATGCTTCAATGATACTAAACTCATTTGGACTCCTAAGGTGGATAATGCATCATTAACATCAATGCTAAAATGATGCAAGACCCTATTTTTGGCATTACTAGCTTTTTCTCATCTTTAAAGTTGAATGTGATGTTTCAGATGAAGGCATAGGGGAGTTTTGAGCCAAAACCATTGGGCTCTTGCTTCTTTAGCAAGAAGTTAACAATAGCTAAGTAGAATATGATAGCGAATTTTATCTTGTAGTTCAAACTCTTCACTATTAGAGACACTATTTGATTTATAAAGAACTTGTTCTTTATACAGATCATGAGACATTATGATTTTTAAATAATAAAAAAAGTTAGTGTACATCATGTCACGTGGATAGACTTTTTGTTAAGAAATTTTTTTATTAAACATTAGGCAAAAGCTTTCAACAAAGTAGCCAATGCCTTCAGTCAGAAAGCTTGTTCTTAGCACCATATCCACTCAAATTGTGGGATTTGAGGTTAGTAAAGATTTAAATCCCACTAATTTTGATTTCAGAAATATTTGCCAAACCTATTTTACTAAGTCATCCCAAAGTGAAATGCAATTTTCTATTAATGATGATTATCTCTTTTATTGAAACAAGTTGTGCATTCCCAATTCTTCACTTAGACTTTTCTCATTTTTGAGTTACATTCCGATGGTCTACCTAGTCATTTTGATCATAGTAAAATATTTACTTTAGCTGAAATTGCATCGAAATCATTTTGTTAAAAGTTAATGTGCATGCCAGGATATCTAAGCTGTAGATGCAACATGTCATATTATATACATCACTATGAGTTTGTTTTGGCAACAATAACAACTTGTTACTATTCCATGAATCTATTCCAAAAATTTGGTTGAATTCATAGAACACTATGTATGTGTGTTTGAATATCTCCCAATTTTGAGGCAGATTGATAGGACAATAACAACTTGTTATTATTGCCAAACAACCCATACTTGTTTCAAATCGTCTTTAGGAGCATGTATCCCTGAATTTTATCATAGGTTTGCCAAAGACTGTTAGAGGTTTTTTATTCTATCCTTGAAGTTGTCAATTGTTTTTCTAAGATAGTTCTTCTCATTCCCACTAAGAATACTAATGCAACTTTGGTTGCATCATACTAATTTAAGACTACAATGAAATTTTACAGTCTTCCTCAGTTTATCAATTCAGGTAGAGACACCCATTTTTAGTGCATTTTTGGTGATCATTGTGGGTTTTGTTGAAAATGAAGTTACAGTTTCTTAATGGCTGCCAGTCCTAGAAAGATGACAAAAAAATGAGGTAGTCGACCATATTCTAGGAAATCTATTGCATTGTCTTGTCAAGAATCACATCAAAACTTGGGACCTTATGTTGCACAAGCTCATGAATTTGCATATAATAATGATGTCAAGTCGTCCACATACATGACTCACTTTCATTGTTTATGTAAAATTTGTGTGCAAGTTGTTGATCTTTCCACCCACCATCACTTAGTTAGCTTCCATCTACTATCAATTCTATTGTTGAGTATATGTGGGAAATTTTTGCTCAGGTAAACTGAAAGTTAGAAGAGAGCTACAATGTCTATAAAAAACATTTTGATCAGTCACATCGTCTCATGAGTTTTGAGGTTGAAGATCTCATCACCGTCTACTTAGATCTGGAGTATTTCCCGTTTGGTACATGAGTTGAGTTCATATAAGTATGCTCCATTTAGGGACTTCCAAAAGTTTAGTGAAAGCATACTTGACTGACTTGCTGAGTAATTGGAACATATCACTTGTCTTCGATATCTCTGATCTTTTAGCATTTCATGATACTTCAAATTCTTTGGAGCGACTTTCCAGCCATGGAGAATGACATAAAATGAGCCTAGAGGGATGTGATAGATCCAAATTTAGCAAATGCATTCATGGACCCATCCTTCATGAGAATTCTAATGTGGATCCGCATGCGAGTTGAAGCTCAGGACAAGATGAAGTCGCATGTGAGGAGGTACGCATGTGTGACAAAGGAAGAGGTGGCATAGATTTGGCCCTTTGTGGGAGTAAAATATCGTTGTTAGACTTATTGTTTCTTGTTTGGATCTCTATCTCATCTTTGGATCTATTTTGTGAACCACTTCATTACTTAACAATGTGGGTCTATAAACATACCCATGTTTCTTAGTTTTTTTCTTTAGTTGTTAAAGATACAACATGAACCCCTTTGGTGCTTTTTATTCTCTTTTGTTCCCTTTTATTCTCAACATTGATTAGAATTCATTTGTTTCAATTCAATTCATTTAATTGTTTTGTGAACCAAGGAGTCAATCCTCCCTATCATTGCATCACAAGTAATTTCTGGCTTTGATATCAAAAGATCATATATTTTAAACTTCTATGTTTCCTATTATTTTTATCTATCTTAGTAGATAAATTTATTAACAAATAATTAAAAGTCTTGACATGAAGTGCTAGTCATCAAAGCCAATGCCCACAAGCTCGTTGAAATATGGCTTGTTCCAACATTGGCTGGGGTCGCACAGTAGACTTCATATCCTTTTCTTCTTGAGGTTTATAAGCTATGTCTTTGATGCAATTTCTTCATTAGAATAATACACCGAAGGTTTAAGATTTTGAAATGGTAATTGCAGAATCTTCATTTTGGAATTAATGGAATAGGGAACATGATGCCATTTTCCAACATGGCATTGGTTTTTCTTTTTTTGGATGGGGTTTCTTGGAGACTGATTGTTGTGTTAGATGAAACTAGAAAGCTGATGATGGACATTGTTCCCTATATATGATAGAACCCATATTCATTTGCTGGAATCATTTCCAACGGTAGAACAGACAACAGTTTGGGCTGCATGCTATAAAAATAATACAAATTCAGAAAAAACAATAATACAAGTTTCACAATTGTTGAAGCATTTCACAAATTTCTATCTAAAGAAATATTGCAACCATTTATCAGACTGATAAAAAATACTTTCATAAGGCCACTGGTACATGAACGTAAGAGATCCTTGGCTACAAGTATAGGAAAATGGACCTCAAAGAAATTTAAATTCTCCTTTGCATCTTATTATTAAATATTATTCAAGTACATGCACGATTATAAGTCCGTATTGAAGATCAAAATTCAGCAAAAGATTGATAATTATGCATACACCTGTCTCTATTTGCCCTTATCCAAACATGCCTGTGCAGACAAGTAAATGCATCATATCCTAGTTTACTTCTGAAAGCAATGTACTCGTTCTCCGTATCTGAGTCTTCCATCTCTATCATGTCTCGTTAGCCCAAACATGATAACATTATGTTAGCACAAGCGTGATAACCTCATGTTAGCAACCAATTAGAAGCAAAGTATCAATAAGCTAGATAAGATGCTATAGTATTTTTGTCCAACAAAAAAGGATACCCTATTAAAAACTCACTGAATAAACCCTATATGAATTCAATTCGTGATATGTAAATTGAAAAAGCACATAAGATGGCAAAAGATAATTTTCAACATTCAATTTTGAAAAAATTAAAGTCAAAACCATATTAAGAACAAAGAAATTGCACCATTTTTTTACAACATGCTGATATACCTGCCAAGAGTGTAATCACCCCAATTTTTTCAAAAAATCTATATTCAGTAATTTTTTCACATTTTATGATGAATTTACAATAAATTTCATGGATTTTTGGCCTTAAACACTTCAATTTCTTCCAATTCTAATTAATTTCTTCACTGATTTGACTATCAACTCTATTCTAGATTCATTTGGATCTAATTTCAGATTTTGAACTTAAGGCCAACCACAATTTGGACTTATTTCATAATTCATGTCCAAATTTAGATCTAGATCAAGTCCCAAAACTTGTACAAATACCCAAAATCAGACCTCAGGTACAATTTCAAATTCAAAACCAAGCGCTAGATCACAAACGGACCCCTAGAACCATATCCAAATCCCAGCTGTAGATGCAGAATAGATCAGTATAATTTCAGACTCTAGACACAAAAACCAACCCAAATTTAGATCTAATGTATACTCTAAATCCTGATCCAGATCCACATTTCAGCTCTAGATCCAAAACAAATCACTATGTCCAAATCCTAGCCCCATATCCAAAATAGATCCCCAGGTCAGATCTAGATCCAAATTTTAACTCTAGATCCAAAACAGAACCATAGATCTAAATCAAAATCCAAACCCTGATCCATATCTAAATAGATTCCTAGATCCAAATCCAAGCTTTACATAAAAAGAGCCCTAGATCCATATCCGAATCCAAATCTCAGCTTTACATAAAAAGAGCCCTAGATCCATATCTGAATCCAAATCTTATCACCAAATTTCACAAATCAGATCCACGCCTGCCCGAACCAGTGGGGGCAGCGTCGGCCCCGGCCGGCCTGCGCTGGGCTAGGCCAGTGGAAATCCAGAAGGGCAGCCCTTCTAGGCTTGTCAAACCCCCAATCAACTATTTTTTGAACAATTTTGGCATTGTTAGTGTTATTAAGCTACTTTTTAGCCAATAATAACTATTTACAGGCTAATTATACTTTGAAAAAAGATTGTTTCTATTCTTTGTTTTCTTGTCTTCATTTTCTTCAACTCCAAGTCAACATTCCAAGCAAAGGGAGACCATAGAGGAGCTCAAGATAAACTCTTGGAGAGAATTTCAACCCATTTCAGATACTATCAAGGAGTCTCCTTTGCCCAGAAGAGCCACGGAGCTACCTCTCGCTTAATATTTCCCCTTCATGGTATGTAAATTTATTCTTTTTTAATTTTTTCTTATTTTTTCATTGCATGCGGTGCCGATGAAGGTTTTAGCGTCACTCCAAAACTAAGGATTGTCCTTGGCGTTTCAAGAGCATGACCAAGGCAAGACTTCTCCTCATTTTTGTTTTTGATTAAGATATTTTTCCTTCTCTTTTTAACTTGTCTCTTCATTTCTTTTAAACCGTTTACCACCTTTCTAACATAATTTTCTCTTATTTTTAATCTCTAATTTGATCTTCGTTCTCTTCCTACTTTATGCCAAGCCAATGAAGTTCTAAGGGCCTCTTTGAGAATAAGGGTCTTTCCTTAAAGCTCTGGGAGCATGATCGATGCAAGTTTCCTCGTATCTCTTTCTCTACTTTTTCTTTTTTATTTCGGTCTATCTTTCTCATAATTTCACTTTCTGTGATCTCTCTTTCTCTTTTAGCAGTGTCTCTCTTTGGGCGATGATGGGCAACAACCCTCCCGACCAGTGACAACGATCTCTGCTGTGGCAAGCGGTGGAAAGCTGCTTCCCCAAAAAGCAGAAGATGCATCGAAGGAGAAGAACCGGGCGGCCTCCGTTTCTCCTTGGGTACTAGGGCTTACATTTCTCTCTGAATGGGGTTAAAAGAGAGTGTGCAGAGAGATGCAAAACGGAAAGAGGGAGCGGGCGATTTTCCTTTCTTCCTCTTCTAATGTCGGATCCATGTCCAACTCGAGACTCATATTGGACTTGAATCGACGTATGACTCGAGACTTGAGTACAATTTGCCGGATCTCTGTTCAATTTGGACTCGTGTCACTGAATCATGTTGCTCAAAAGGCTTTGTGTCCAACTCACTTTGCATCCTAACAGACTCATGTGCCACATATCTGACATGATGTGACTCATGACCAATTGGGGAGTGTCGTTGGTGTTCTTTATGATTGAACTAACCAATTCAGTATGAATGGAACCGAATCATTCAATCTGGTCAAAGTCAAACTGAACTAAGCATTGTTCGGCCCTAACCAACGTCTGGACAATAGGGGCAAACCCTAACTTGAAATTGAGACCAGCCTCCTGACATCTGATTTTGTGTAACGCTCGGCGTTTTGGGCAGAGCGGGTCGGGTCCAGACCCGGACCCTAGCCCCACGCGCGAGGATCCCGACACCGTCTCCCCTCCCTCGCTTTCTCTTCTCCCCCGTTTTCCTATTTTTGTCTCTTCCTTACCCATGACCGGAACTCAGGGAAGAAGAAGGCGGCGACGGTGATGACGGCGACAGTGGCGCTTGAGGTGAACCCTGCCGTCCCCTGCCTCTTCCTCTCTTCTCTCCTCTTCTTCTTCCCGTTTTCTTTTCCCTCATCCCTCTCTCACTGTCTGTCATCTCCCCTCTCAACCGAATGATTCTTTCTGACCGTCTCCCTCTTTTCTCTCGTGCCCTCTTCTTCACACGATCCCTCTCCTCACTCACTCTCACTCCCCCACCTGCTCTCTCTCTCTCTTCTCTCACCCCACTGCCGTTTTCCCCTTTTGGTCCGAAACCCTCCTCTCTCTGTCTCCCCTTTCCTGTGAGCGCCTCTCCCAGCCCACACGGTCCCTTTGTGAGTACTCTCTCCCTATTTTCTATTCGATTTTCCCATTTTCTCCAATCGAGCATTCGTGCTCACTAATTTTATCGCTGTTGATCGATTTTCAGCTTGGGGAAAGTGTTCATTTTCCTCATAGCAGCGACTAGGGGTGTTAGTGGTGAAGGCTGGGCACGATTTGTGTTGTTTGGGGATCGATTGGATGCTTGAGGTGGCTGTCGAAGGCGTTGCAGTAGTTTGGACTTTTGATTTGGGGTGAGCTAGACCTAATCAAGCTCAAATTAATGAACATTATCTTCTAAAGCATGTATAATTATTGTTTGAGCATGTTAGAGCTTATAATTGATTATTTGGAACGCATGTTAGTGATTTTGTTTTTGGGGGAAAGCTTAGGACTATGTTGGAAAGCGAAGATTCATATATTTGATGATCATTTATGCTTGATGGATTAATTTTCAAAGCATTAGGAAAGCATGGTAGAGATTGTGAGGTTGTGGGGAAGATTTAGAACAGTCTTAGGGTGCACGTAGCGCATGCTTTTGTGAACGGGTGTATCATGAAGTTAATTGGAGAAAATATACGTATTGGGATGTGACTTTGGGGTTGATGTCTTAATCAAAGAACGTTATTGAGAAGGTGTTAGTGATGGATTGATTGATGGTTGTGGGTTTTGATCTTTTGTGGCAATGTCAAGATGTGAGGGGGAGGCGTAATGGAGAGCTTGTTGGTCGACACTACTCGTCAACACCCTCTTGAGGCGATGACACGTGCTTCAATGATTCTGTTTGTATTTGTTTGAATTGTTTAGGTATCTAGTAGGAATCTTACCTTTGGTTTATGTTTGCAGGTACACCGGGCATGTCCCGTCGACCTTGAGTTCGAAGCTCGAGGAGTTTTGAGGAATTTGGTGAGCGCGCCACAAGTTTGGTGGCATTCTAGGCAAATCCCTGCCTGAGGCTAATGTGTGATTGTGTGTTCCTAGGATCAGGGGATAAGATTGTGATGTTAATTGATTGATGTGATTGATGAGATGATCGTTATGAATGTATAGAGTGAGTGAGAGTGAGTGAGGAGAGGGATCGTGTGAAGAAGAGGGCACGAGGGAAAAGAGGGAGACGGTCAGAAAGAATCATTCGGTTGAGGGGGGAGATGACAGACAATGAGAGAGGGAGGAGGGAAAAGAAAACGGGAAGAAGAAGAGGAGAAAAGAGAGGAAGAGGCAGGGGACGACAAGGTTCACCTCAAGAGCCGCCGTCGTCTCCGTCGCCGTCGTCTCCGTCGCCGTCGTCTCCGTCGCCGCCTTCTTCTTCCCTGAGTTCCGGTCGTGGGTAAGGAAGAGACGAAAAGAGGAAAACAGGGGAGAAGAGAAAGCGGGGGAGGGGAGACGGTGTCGGGCTCCTCGCGCGTGGGGCTAGGGTCCGGGTCTAGACCCTGACCCGACCCGCTCTGCCCAAAACGCCGAGCGTTACATCCTACCCTCCTAAAAGAAAATTTCGTCCTCGAAATTAAGTCATACCTCAATGTAAGAACAAGTGTGGATATCTCTTCCGCATGTCCTCCTCATGTTCCAATGTACTCTCCTTCAATCCATGGTACTGCCATTTCACTTGTTACTAAATGAATTTTCTTAGTGCGAAACACTTGCTCTCATTGATCCACAATTCTAATAAGCTTTTCTTCCATTGTCAAATCATCTTGCACTAGAATACACTGAAAATCAATCACATGTGTCGGATCTGGTACATATTTTCGAAGCATGAAAATGTGGAAGACATCATGAACACGACTCAAATCTGGTGGTAGCGCCAATCTGTATGCCACCTCTCCAACCTTCTCTAATATCTCAAAAGGTCCTACGAACCTCGGGCTCAACTTTCCTTTCATACCAAATCAAAAAACGCCTTTAGTAGGAATAAATCTTTAAGAACACGTGACCGCCTACCTCAAAAACCAACTCCCTATGATGAATGTCGGCATAACTTTTCTGTCTACTCTGAGCAGTCAACAACTTTTTCCTTATCAATTGCACTTGGTCGGTGTAGTGTTGCAATACTAAAGGGTTTTCGATCTTGCCATCACCCAATTCGGTCCAACAAGCTGGCGATCTGCACGGCCTTCCATACAAAGCCTCAAACGGTGTCATCCCAATACTAGAGTGGTGACTGTTATTATAAGCAAATTCTGCCAGTTTCACATGTTTGTCTCATTCTCCTTTCCACTCTAAGACACATGCACGCAACATGTCCTCTAAAGTCTGAATAGTCCTCTCTAATTGCCCATCAGTTTCGGGGTGGAATGCTCTACTCATCTTAAGCTTGGTACCCAATGCCCTCTGTAATTGCCCCCAAAACCTAGAGGTAAAACGCGGATCTCGATCCGAGATGATAGACTTTGGCACTCCATGCAATCTCACTATCTCACCAATATACAACTCTGCAAGACTTTCCAAGGACTAACTGATTCTGATTGGCAGAAAATGGGCAGACTTTGTAAGTCGATCAACAATCACCCATATGGCATCATGTTGTCTTCGGGTGTGAGGCAACCCAACCACAAAATCCATCGTAATGTCTTCCCATTTCCACACTGGGATATCCTATGTCACCGCGGTACGCGGTTTTGCCTCGCGTACCGGTACGTCAGTACGGCAGTACCGGTACCGCGGTACGTAGCAGTACATTTGGATCTGGTTTCGGATCGAAACCAGATCCAAACCAAGCTTATCCGAAAAAAGCATTTTAAAAACTGACCTTTCACACCTGTCGATGTCTCCCACCACCGACTCACACATGAAGGAAGGGTAAAGATTATTAAATGATGCTTTGTTGTTTCAAAATTTATCAATACAGGACTAAGAAAGAGCTCTTCTCACTCAAATGTCAAAATAAACCGAGCTCTCCTCACTCAAATGTCAAAATAAACCGAGCTCTCCTCACTCAAATGTCAAAATTTTGAAGTTATTTTAAAGTTTTTATGAAATGGTTGTTTTTATGAGATGGTGTTTTGTTGTTTCTTCAAAAAATTATAATTTTTTTAAATTAAAAAATTAACTTTATTAAATAAAATTTAAATCGTACCCGTACCATGAATTTCAAAAATGTCGTACCAGTACCCGTTTTCCCGTACCCGTACTAGCACCCGTACCCGTACCGCGGTGACAAAGGGGATATCGATTCTTTGCAACAAGCCTCCTGGCCGTTGATGCTCTGCTTTGACTTGTTGGCAAACCAAGCACTTTGGCACATATTCTGCAATTTCGGGCTTCATTCCATGGCACCAAAAAATTTCTTCTCATATGTTGAAACATCTTTGTGCTGTCAGGGTGAATAGAAAACTTAGATTTGTGAGCTTCATCAAGCAACTGATGTTTCACCCCTTCATCTCTAGGAACCCATAATCTCTGCCGAAACCGCAATGAACCATCTTCATCTTGATGCCAAAGAGAATCCGTCTTTTTGCTTTCTTCCATGTTCTTAGCAAACTCTGGATCTTCCTTTTGCTTCATAACAAATTCTTCCATCAAAGGATGCCGAATCAAGGCCGTCATCATTGTCTTGTTCTCATCACAAATGTAAGGCTGCCAAGCTATCACATCTTGCAATAAGGTCCAAGAACGAGTCAACATACTGCACATTGTCGCCTTGGCATGTCTGCTCAACGCATCTGCCACCACATTCGCCTTGTCTGGATGATACGATATGGTGAAATCATAATCCTTTAGATATTCAATCCATCTCTTTGCCTCAAGTTGAGGTCCTTTTGAGAGAATATATACTTCAAGGACTTATGATCTGTAAACACCTCGAATGTTGCACCATAGAGATAGTGTCTTCACATCCTCAATGCGAACACAATTTCTCCTAATTCCAAATCATGAGTGCGACAATGTTGCTCATGGGCCTTCAACTGCCTAGATGCGTAAGCCACTACCCTGCCATGCTGCATCAACACACAACCATATCCGATCCCCAAAGCATCTGTATACACCACAAAACCAGAATGACTCGATGGAAGCGTCAAAATAGGGGCAGTAGTAAGCTTGTCTTTCAGAGTTTGAAAACTCTTCTCACACTCTTCATTCCAAGCAAATTTCACTCCTTTTCTCAATAGCTTAGTCATTGGTGTAGCTATTTTCAAAAAATCTTGTATGAACCTGCGATAATATCTTGCCAAACCCAAAAAGCTTCTAACCTCAGTTACACTACAAGCTGTCCTCCAATCCTGTACAGCTGACACCTTAGCCGGATCGACGGATACTTCATCCTTCGAGATCACATGACTCAGAAAGTTTACCTTCTCTAGCAAAAATTCACATTTTGAGTATTTGGCATAAAGCTTGTGCTTGCGCAAAAGACCCAACACTCTTCTCAAGTGGTCTCTATGCTCTGTCTGACTCTCTGAGTACACCAGAATATCATCAACAAAAATAATAACAAATCGATTCAAGAACTCTTGGAAAACCCAATTCATGAGGTCCATGAATGTTGCGGGAGCATTGGTCAACCCAAAAGACATGACCCTGAATTCATAATGTCCATATCTAGTTCGAAAAGCAATCATAGAAACATCTTCCTCCCGTATCAAGAGTTGATGGTACCCTGTCCTCAGATCGATCTTGGAGAAAACCTTTGCATCCTTAAGCTGATCAAACAAGTCTTCGATTCTTGGAAGCGGATACTTATTCTTGATGGTGACTTGATTCAACATACGATAATCTCTGCACAAGCGCATTGTCCCATCTTTCTTCTTCACAAACAATACGGGTGCTCCCCAAGGTGACACACTAGGTCGGATGAAGCCCTTATTTAAAAGCTCATGCAATTACTTTTTCAACTCTTCTAACTCTACTGGTGCCATACGGTATGGTGCCTTAGAAATAGGAGCTATCCCTGGTAACAATTCTATCTTGAACTCCACTTCTCGAGTTGGGGGTAAACTTGACAATTCCTCAGGAAACAAATAAGGATACTCACTCACCACGGCAACATCTTGCAACCTCACCGGTTCAGCCTCATTGATCAACACATTGACCAAGAAGGCAACACTTCCATTTTCTATCCATCGCTTAGCCTTCAATGCAGACACCATTACCTTATCAGTTCAACTGGCCTTACGAGCATGAAATTCCACAGGCTGCATCTCATTAGTCAACATCTGTATCTGCTTCTTCCTGCAATCTATATTGGCATAATGTGCATATAACCAATCCATACCCAAAATCACATCAAACTCTCTGAGACCTATGATCACCAACTGTGCAGGTAAGTGATGCTGATGGATCTCCACGTCCACATCAGGTAGATACTCACGACACAACTCTTGATCATGCATAGGGCTAACAACTTTTAAAACATACGACATTCTTCTAGCCGACACTTCTAGTGCAGTAGCAAATCGACTAGATATAAAAGAATGAGTCGCTCCTGCATCAAATAACACTCTAGCAATATGAGAACTGACAAGTAAAGTACCTTTAACAAGGTCGTGTGCCTGAAGCTCCTCCACGGTAGTAGCATAAACACGTCCAGTCGTCTGTCGTGCGCTAGAAAGACCGGCCTCAGGCTTCTTCAACTCTCTTTCTTTCTTTAAGGGACAATCCTTGATGAAGTGTCCCATCCTTCCACAGTGTAGGCAGGCTCCGATCTCTCGATAGCACGGCTTCCCAGGGTGCAAACGTGAACAAGTAGGGCACCTTTGAGAAGTCGGAGTGGCCACTGACCCCTGGGTGACCTCACTACGGGTTGGCTGGTTCCGTCTGAAAGTTCGGTCATCCCGCCTCTCATAAGGCCTTGTTATGCCCGCAAAGTGTTGGCGTTTTACCTGTGTTCGTCCACCTTGTGAATGCTGGCCTGCTTTCTTCTGGTGATCCTTCTGTGTCCTCGCCCAGTCCTCTTCTATACATCTTGCCATAGTGACCATCTCGTCCAAGTCACGAGGTCTGCTCGTCAAAACTTTGCTTCGCAGTCCCTCCCGCAGACAGCGCACAAACTTGCCTGCTCCGGCTCCATCCATAGTGTAGAAGTGTGGGCAATACGCCTCCAAGTGCCGATACCTCGTGATGTACTCTTCTAAGCTCAACTGATTTTGCTATAAATCTAGAAATTCTTGCATTTTCTTGTCTCTAGCATGCATTGGATAGTAGGTGTTGAAGAAGGAATCTCTGAACTGCATCCAAGAGATTGACGGTTGGCCTGCATATCAGATCTCAAGAGTTGATTTCCACCAGTCCAAGGCATCACCTTTCAGCAGGTAAGTGCCATAGTTCACTTTGTCTTCCTCTGGCATCTTCAGAAGCACAAAGATGCGTTCAACTTCCTCAATCCACTGCTTTGCCTTATCGTGTGCACCCTCCTGAAAAGATAGGCGGCTGCATCGCCATGAACTGTTGGAAAGACACCACTGATGCCTTCTCCTGACATGGCACAGTGACATCCCCTGAAGGAGATGCATTACTCCTCTGGTTACTGACCATGGACTGTACAAGAGAGGTCAGTGTCTGCAACGTCGTCAACAAAATAGTATGTTGATCCACTGGTGGAGTCTGCCTCGGAAGGGTTTGAGCACCCCCACCCAGCTGGGCATACTGGTGCCCTGACGAACTGTCATCAAGAGGGGTATGCGCATCGGAATGGGCTGGACTAGGCTCTCTTTGTGCCTCTGTAGACGGCCCAGCTCACTTCTTACCTTTACGATGATATTCCATCTGTACAAACAAGAAACTCCATTCTCAAATCACTTCTAAGACCAACTCACAGGTCAAATCACAACGTGCATTAGCACGAAGTTCAAAACATAGATCATATTTATGATGATAGATGGGTTGATATTTGTTCTCTTATTTGAGCCTTACTTGAGAAGGTTTGGCATTTTCCTGGCTTGTTGTCGTACTACGAAGGCTGAGCCTTCATTTGCTTTCTTTTTTCAAGTTTTGGCAGACCAGGGGCAGCAGGTTGAGCAGATGGCTTCACTCACGTCCTACTGGGGAGGTTTTGGGTTTTGTTTGTATAGTGCCGGCGCGTCTTGCTTCGTTGTATTGATGTCTTATCTTGTTAGGCATCAGTGTTAGGATTTTGGGGCATTTTTGTCAGGTATAGGGATATGATTTTGTATGAAATGACGTTGTTTTATAAATGAAAGTTCGCCCCATTGTTTTGCATTACTTGGCTCATTTCTTTTGAACTGTTGTGTAGTCACACCTCGATGTTTGATGTTTAGAAAAAAAAATGGAGTTGAGTGTCAAAAGGTCGGGGTGTGACATTTTGAGGCTCAGTTTCTAACTTAGTCATGTGGAGCCCATTCATTGCTCTAGAGCTAAGTTCCGAACTCGTCTTGTATAACAATGGAGAGAGAGAATTCAAATAGGGGAAGAGAGAGGAAGAGAGGAGGAATGAGTGTCTCTTATTGTCCATCAATGTTTTCCTCTCTTGATGTTGATCTCTTCTTCATTCTGTTAGCTTTCACCCTCTGCCTGATGTTGTTTCATCAGCATCAATGTTCTTTCTTCATCAATTGTCTTGTCATCTTACATTACCTTCCCACCAGCATTAGTGTCATTAGGGCCGGCACCCTGATGCTGCTGCTGTTAAGGTCACACCATCAGCTACTGCTGATTGCCATGATCATACTATGGTTGTGATTTCTTCAAATAAGTTGAAAACTTTCAAACTATCTTCAAACCTAAATTAACTTTTACACTTCAGTTCTAATGACAATATTCAAAGAACTTAAATGATTTTAAAGTATCTCTCTTTAAATAATTCATTTTCTAATATTTCAACATTTCAATATCAAATTTCTAAAGTTATTGTCATTTGGGGTTCATTAAATATCCCTAGTTCTAAACATGAGGGCACTATATTTTAAACTAAACCCTATTTAAATCTCTTAAAAATCTCTATCAATGCTTCAATTTTTTGCTTAACTACACATATCATATACGATCTCAGGTAACAATTGAAATTTTAGAATATACCAAGCAAAGAGACTAGTTCTTGGTTTGGTTAACCCCAATAAAGTTGGCAATGGCCGGGTCTCATACTGATGGACAAGTCCATCTCTTTCCCTTTTCAAAACGAAAGCTCATTTTTCTGAATCACTCCCAAACCGCAAACAATCTTGTGATGCAAACACTAGATTCATATCCTTATCCAGATCCAAATCCTAGTTAATATCCAAATTTTAATCCAAATTCTACGTGTTATTTCAACCCAATCCAAATCAAAGTTTTACATCCAAATTTAGCATCCAGATCCGAATTGGACATTCATATCTATCATTGTAGATCCATTTTAAGAATTGATCTAGATCTAGTCCAAGTCTGAACCTTGGATCCATTTCTAGATCCAAATCCATATTCGAGATCCTTACACATTATTTATATCCATTTTCGCCTCCAAAGTCCTAAATTTGCCTTGTCCTAGTATTTGGATTTGATGTCAAATCCAATACCAAGTTTTATACCCCTCAGAGGCCTAAGGATTGAAGCATGATGGTCATTTTCTAAAATATCCTTGATTTCTTGTTCAAAATTCTAAAGAAATGCTTGTTTTTTAAAATATTTGAGATTTTCCCAAAATGCCTTAATTTTCTATAAGTATCCTTGTTTTTTCTAAAAGTACCCTCAATCTTGTCAAATATTTCGAAAATGCTCTTAATTTTCTCCATTTTTTCCAAAAATAACTTTATTTTTGTATAAAATACCAAAAATGTGATTTTCTCTTTCTGTGGGCCCACTGCTAGCATGGCAGATTGACCTGGCCCTATCAAGTGGACCAGGTGCGACCAGGGTTAGCTAGGGGATTAGCTAGGCCATGCACTGCACATACCAAGTGCAGCCAGGATTTGGTAGGTCGTGCACTGGTTGGCCAAGTCCTGTAAGGCCTGGCTAGGCCGTGCAACACCAGCTCTCTTGGCCAGATACGGCCTAGCATTGGCATCTTACCTCGGCTAGTTTAGACCTATGGCCGTTCTAGCCCTGCCAAGTTAGGCCTGTAAGCCGGCTAGGCGAGGCCTATGTCTGGCCAATCTAGGCCTGTGGCCAAGTAGAATATGATAGAATAGGCCTGCGACCAGCCAATATAGCTTTTTAAGGCCCGCCACTCAGCCTGGTCGAGGCTGGCAGGGCCAGGGGGCAGCTTGCCTATTGCAGTCAAATGCCCTGTCAATCTAACTTTGGATAAATTTGACCTTATTAGTGTAATGAAGCTATTTTGAAGCTAATAATGATTAGTTGATGACTAATTATACATAAAAAAAACTATAATGTCCTTGAACCTCTTTCCTTAATAAATACCCCTCATTTTCTCTCATTTAACATCAATCTACAACCCCTTGAGCGCTCTCTCTTCTGCTCTTCTTCATCTGCTTCTTCAACCTCATTCCTTCTTATGATTTTCCTCAACTTTAAGTGTCATTCTTAGCAAGTGGAGACCATAGAGGAGCTCATGTTCAATTTTTGAGGAACATCCCATCCTATTCGAGTCACTATCAAAGAGTTTCCTTTGCCCAAAAGAACGAAGGAGCCAATCTCTTCCATCTCTTCTCTTCACCGTATGTAAATCACTTTTCTTTCATATTTTTCTTATCTCTCTTCTTCATGGCAAGTTAATGAAAGTTTAGAGTCTTTCCAGAGCTAAGAATTCTCCTTGAAGCTTTGGAAGCATCACCAAAGTAAGCTTTCTCCTCATTCTCTATTTTGATTAGAATCTTTCTCCATCCTTTTTTTCATCTTTCTCTATTTATTCTTTCTCACTATTTGTTTTTTCTCTCATTTTTTTTCTTTCTCTTTTATTAGTCTCTCCTTTTGTAACGCTAGACTTATTTCAGTTCAGGCCGGAGCGGGTCCAGACCCAGATCGGAACTCCAGGCGTGAAGAGGAGCCCGACGCCGGCTCTCTCTTCCTCTTTGTCTCTTCTTCTGCTACGACCGCAACATAGAGAAGGAGGCGGAGGTGAAGGGTGGCGACGGAAATGAAGGGCGGTGACGACGGTGCTCAGGTGAGCCTCTTGACCTCTCTCCATATGTTTCTTCTTTTCCTCCTCCCTCTCTCGTTGTTTCTGCCATCTCCCCTCTCAGTCTCTTCTGTTTTCTTCTTCTTCTTCTTCTCCCTCTTGCGTCTGTCCTCTCCCTTGACATTCCCTGTCCATCTCCCCTCTGTTTCAAGCACACTCAATCCCTCTCTCTCGCAAGCTCTCACTCCCCCGTGTGTTGTTGCTCCCACTCGCAGCCCCTTCTCACTACTCGCATCCCTTTTTGCCCACGCACTCTCCCTCAGCTCGAGCTCTCTCCCTGTCTCTCTTGTCTCTTCCACTCTCTCTCCCGCACCTCCCCCTTGCGCAACCCTCTCCCATCTCTCTGTTCACTTCCTCTCTCCACCGCCAGCCTCACACGTACTGTTTTTTTTTCCCTCAACCGAGCACTCTCCCTCTCTGCACATTCTCTCTCCCACCATTTTTTCTTCGCTTTGAGTGTTTCCCACCTTCCACCGAACCAGCTCCTCACTGCCGGATGCGCTCTTTTTGTGACAGATTCCTCTTTTGAACTCTTTTTCACTCATTTTCACTCTATTTGGTGATGTGTGATCGGATTGCAACTTGGGGACGCTTCTTTCCCCTCATAACAGTGAATAGTAGGCATTGGTGGTGGCGGCATTGTATGATTTTAGTCGATTGGGGATCACTCAAACACTTGTGGTAGCTGTTGGGAACACTACGACAGTTTGGACTCTAAGACTGAGTGATCAAAGCCTAATTGAGCCTAAATTGTTTAATATTTTATACTAGCGCATGTATAGTTATTGATTGAGCATGCTAGACTTAAGATTGAAAGATTTAGAATGCATATTAGCGATGATGTTATTTTTGAGAAAGTATATAAATATTTTGAAGGGACATTGATCCATGTCTACAATGATCTTTTTAGCATGATGACTTATTATTCGAAGCAATTAGGAAGCATGGTAGAGATTGTGATGATGAGGAGAAGGTTTAGAACCAGTTTAGCGAACTCATGAAGTATGCTTTTGTTGATGGGCATGCATGTCGTTGTTGGCAAAGAATATCTATGTTAGGAAGATGCCTCAACTATGGAAACAAGGGAGAAACATATTAGTGATTGGTTCAAATCGAAAGCACAAAGCTTAAATCTTTTGGTGACAACCTCACAAGTTGGGAAGGTACCTATTGGAGGGCTTTGGATCGATACTACCCGTCGACACCCTCTTGAGGCAATGAGTTTTGCCTCGGTGATTATATTTCATATTTGTATAGAATGTAAAGCGAAATGAGTAGAGAACTTATTACTTGCTTATGTTTGCAGGTACACTAGTCACGTCAAGTAGACCTTGAGTAACATGATTCGAAGCTCAAGGTGTTTTGGGTGTTTTATTGACATGCTACAGGTATGAAAACATTCTAGGCAAATCCCTGCCTAGGGCCAACTTTTGAATGTGCGTTTTTAGGATCATTGGATCCTATGATTATAATGTGATTGAATAAATGTACGCATGTGAATGAATTGTTATGAGATAAGTTTTTTTTTAATTTGTTGTGAGACTAACTTTTGTGTTTACGAGTTTTGCAAAGAACAAGCGGGAGCGGCTTTAGAGGCGGGTAAAAAGCTTAGGGAGGTTAACTTTCCAAAAGCTTCTAAGGTGGATTCGAGAAGGGGAAGACTTTTTCCTTGTGAGGTTAACTCCTCAATCACGACAGAAGAGGCTTCAAACGGCTTTGGCGCATTTTGGCGTTGTGAGGTTAAAAATGCGAGGGTTGAAGAAGACCTAGGTGACCTTGACCTAGGAGACCTAGACCCACCATGTCTAGGTGCGGAAGACCTAGCCTCACCTAGCCTAGATAAGGGAGACCCGGACTCACCTAGTCTGGAAGAGGAAGACCTAGGCGCACCTAGCCTAGATGAGAAAGACCCGGACTCACCTAGTCCGGAAGGGGAAGACCTAGGCACACCTAGCCTAGAGGAAGGTGGGCTCGGCATGGCGAAGAGATCACATCAACCTAGTGTGGCTCAAGCACAATGGGCTCGAGCCCACTTCACGGATCAGATTTACGAAGCTCAGGCAGACCTGGGCGAGGTAGGGCCTTTGGCCCAGATCAGATTTAGACATTTGCTTAAGTTGATTTGATTCATTTACTTTAGGAGCATCGTCTCCAAGAATGGAGTTAGAGCAGAGCCAGAGAAATTGGTAGCAATCGAACAATGGCCCGATGAAAGTTGTCGTAGGAATGATCCCATAGGAGTGGTGTTGCCCGTCGGTTTTCAAGTTCTCTTCAAACTTTTTCAATATTGCGAAGCCCTTTCCTTTTTGGCCCAATGATGGATCAAACTATGGTCATCATCCTTCTAATTCAAGATCTTATTTCCTAAAACAAATATTGACAATATTGCTTTTACAAAGCATGATAAGTTGCAACTATGTTTTGCAAAACAAGAAATCTGCAAATATATTTCCTAATAATATTTTCTCAAAGTAAAATAGGTTGAAAACTTGATTTTCAAAACTATCTTCTTTACATTTGAGTTTTAATGACAATATTCGAAGGGCTCAAATGATTTTAAAGTGTCTCTCTTTGAACAATTTATTTTCTAAACCATTTCACATTTCTACATTTCAATTTCATTTTTCTGAAGTTGCTATCATTCAAGGTTAAATACCTCTAAGATCATTATTCTACCCTAATGGCACTGTATTTTACACCAAACATCATTTAATCTCTTCAAAATTCCTCTTAATCTTTTGAAAATTTTGCTTAATTTGAGCACATATGCATCTAAGATTTAGGATAACATTAAAGATGTTGGAATGTGCATAGTAAAGAGGCTAGTTCTTGGTCTGGAGACCTCATACCAATTAGCGAGTACCTTTCTCTCTCGTTTTAAAACAAAAACTTAGTTTTCTGAAGCACTCAAAAAAACCAAAAATAATTTTAAGATGCAAACAATGAGCTATTTCCTTTGTTGCTATTTTCCTTACCTGAATTGTTGAGTTCTTTTATAAACCTCAAAATATTTGATGTTTGAGGTTGTTAAAACAAAGCTCCTCCTTCTATTATACCCACCTGCAAGTGATAATATAATTTTTCCAAAAATGCCACAAATAGAGATCCTTATAAGCCACTTCAAAAACCAAAAATGTATAGCAAACACTATAAGCCAAACTCTCAACCTAGCATACATGCACTGAACATAAAGCAAGTTGGGTGCCTAATGATAAGAACCTTGTACTACTACTAGAAGACAAAGGTATTGGAGGTAACAATCAATTTCACTAATTTTTGTCTTTCTTATACCTATTTTTATAATGAAATAAGTAAAAATTAATAAAAAACATCCAAAGAAAATTTTACACATACGGTAAGAAAGGTTATCACCTTTGTGAACAGCCCAAAATTTCCATCATATTCCCCAATGCTTCTGATACCCGACACATCTACAAAAGATGGGGAAAGGTGTTTGTGTTCAATAGATTTTTTGTACCCAATTTCAAACTGGTTCAACCGATTTTTGAGTTATTTTTGACATTGATCC
>JAANDH010000018.1:324826-463192 GCA_011799765.1 Nymphaea thermarum | reverse complement strand
TTTTTTGTACCCAATTTCAAACTGGTTCAACCGATTTTTGAGTTATTTTTGACATTGATCCCATTGTTCATGTACAAGCATGAGGCAGTTCCACCATTGTGAATTTCTCTAATGACATTTCCTCTCTTAATTTCTCTCTCTCAAAATATTTGATGTTTGAGGTTGTTAAAACAAAGCTCCTCCTTCTATTATACCCACCTGCAAGTGATAATATAATTTTTCCAAAAATGCCACAAATAGAGATCCTTATAAGCCACTTCAAGAACCAAAAATGTACAGCAAACACTATAAGCCAAACTCTCAACCTAGCATACATGCACTGAACATAAAGCAAGTTGGTTGCCTAATGATAAGAACCTTGTACTACTACTAGAAGACAAAGGTATTGGAGGTAACAATCAATTTCACTAATTTTTGTCTTTCTTATACCTATTTTTATAATGAAATAAGTAAAAATTAATAAAAAACATCCGAAGAAAATTTTACACATTCGGTAAGAAAGGTTATCACCTTTGTGAACAGCCCAAAATTTTCATCATATTCCCCAATGCTTCTGATACCCGACACACCTACAAAAGATGGGGAAAGGTGTTTGTGTTCAATAGATTTTTTGTACCCAATTTCAAACTGGTACAACCGATTTTTGAGTTATTTTTGACATTGATCCCATTGTTCATGTACAAGCATGAGGCAGTTCCACCATTGTGAATTTCTTGAATGACATTTCCTCTCTTAATTTCTCTCTCTCAAAATATTTGATGTTTGAGGTTGTTAAAACAAAGCTCCTCCTTCTATTATACCCACCTGCAAGTGATAATATAATTTTTCCAAAAATGTCACAAATAGAGATCCTTATAAGCCACTTCAAGAACCAAAAATGTATAGCAAACACTATAAGCCAAACTCTCAACCTAGCATACATGCACTGAACATAAAGCAAGTTGGGTGCCTAATGATAAGAACCTTGTACTACTACTAGAAGACAAAGGTATTGGAGGTAACAATCAATTTCACTAATTTTTGTCTTTCTTATACCTATTTTTATAATGAAATAAGTAAAAATTAATAAAAAACATCCGAAGAAAATTTTACACATACGGTAAGAAAGGTTATCACCTTTGTGAACAGCCCAAAATTTCCATCATATTCCCCAATGCTTCTGATACCCGACACATCTACAAAAGATGGGGAAAGGAGTTTGTGTTCAATAGATTTTTTGTACCCAATTTCAAACTGGTTCAACCGATTTTTGAGTTATTTTTGACATTGATCCCATTGTTCATGTACAAGCATGAGGCAGTTCCACCATTGTGAATTTCTCTAATGACATTTCCTCTCTTAATTTCTCTCTCTCAAAATATTTGATGTTTGAGGTTGTTAAAACAAAGCTCCTCCTTCTATTATACCCACCNCCCAATGCTTCTGATACCCGACACATCTACAAAAGATGGGGAAAGGAGTTTGTGTTCAATAGATTTTTTGTATCCAATTTCAAACTGGTTCAACCGATTTTTGAGTTATTTTTGACATTGATCCCATTGTTCATGTACAAGCATGAGGCAGTTCCACCATTGTGAATTTCTCTAATGACATTTCCTCTCTTAATTTCTCCCTCTCAAAATATTTGATGTTTGAGGTTGTTAAAACAAAGCTCCTCCTTCTATTATACCCACCTGCAAGTGATAATATAATTTTTCCAAAAATGCCACAAATAGGGATCCTTATAAGCCACTTCAAGAACCAAAAATGTACAGCAAACACTATAAGCCAAACTCTCAACCTAGCATACATGCACTGAACATAAAGCAAGTTGGGTGCCTAATGATAAGAACCTTGTACTACTACTAAAAGACAAAGGTATTGGAGGTAACAATCAATTTCACTAATTTTTGTCTTTCTTATACCTATTTTTATAATGAAATAATTAAAAATTAATAAAAAACATCCAAAGAAAATTTTACACATACGGTAAGAAAGGTTATCATCTTTGTGAACAGCCCAAAATTTCCATCATATTCCCCAATGCTTCTAATACCCGACACATCTACAAAAGATGGGGAAAGGTGTTTGTGTTCAATAGATTTTTTGTACCCAATTTCAAACTGGTTCAACCCATTTTTGAGTTATTTTTGACATTGATCCCATTGTTCATGTACAAGCATGAGGCAGTTCCACCATTGTGAATTTCTCTAATGACATTTCCTCTCTTAATTTCTCTCTCTCAAAGGTGTTAGATGGAGACCTCTTTTTCTCTCTCTTGGGACCAAAATGAAAGATGGACAAATATATTTTTGAGAAACTTGTTCTGGTGTTGAATCGATTGGTTCGAATACATGTAAGAAAGACTTGAGTCTCAAATAAGTTGAAGTGGTCTGATCGGCCTCAGATTGGTCAAATTAGTTGTTGACATGGTCAAACTAATCCTCAAATCGGTCAAACCTGCCATAAAATTGGCAGAATCAGTTTTGGAACTGATGAAACCAATCTCAGAACCTATGTAATTGGTTCTGAACCGGCCACCAAAACAGTCGAACCAACTATAAAACCAGCTGAACTAGCCTCAAAACTGGCAAAATCGACCCCATAACTGGTTCATTGTGTTTGAACGAATCGAGTCAGGTTGGATTCAACATGTATGCAACTAACTCATTCATGACATATGTCCGACTCACGGAATTCCCACCATTTTTATTTTTCTTTATTTATTTCTCTCTTTTTATTTCTTTTTCTCTCTTTTAGTTTCTCTCTATCTCACTCTATCATTTCTTTCTTTTAATCTCTCTTTATTTTTATTTCTTTCATTTTCTCCTTTACTCTGTGTTTATTTCTCTATTTATTGTTTCCCTATCTCTTTTGGTTCTCTTTCTCTCTACCTTGATGGCTTAATGATTTGTGGATGTATATTATGATGGTAAGGATTTAAGGCAAGATAGATATTTATGTTCAACCCAAAAAAACACCCAAACAAGAATGATGTCCATGTTAATTTGTATCTTTCATGTATCAAATTCAATTTTCACAGCTCAAAACTATTTCTACCCCTTTGCACTTTTAAGATTTATTTCTAGCATTCCCATGACACACCTAAACTGTTAAGCAAACCCTTGATATGAGACTTTACCTATCGATATGGATCAATATCATATTTATTATCATTCATATGAATGTTTTTCTTTTAATCTTTTCTATCAATTTCACGTAGATATAAATAAGTATTCATATGCACACACCATCACTTCACAAAACACAAATGCAACAACGGATGCACCTTCCACTGAATTCCAAAGAAGATAAGACTAATCCCTATCTTGGTAGAAATCAAAATCAAGTAAAGTCTAAACTCTTTCTTAGAATTCAAGGAAAACACTTTCCCAGTTGCTTCTTCTTTTTGAAAAACTTGACCTTCAAAATCAAATTTTTTCAAACTTTTGTAATTTTATAGAAGACTATATCTTTTTGGCCCCATGTGAATTGACTATGTTCATCGTCCCTCTAATTCAAGATCTTAATTCCCAAACCAAAACTTTGAAAACTTGTTTTTACAAAGCATGACAAGGTGAATCTATGTTTTGCAAAAAAAAGTAATTTACAAATATGTTTACTTTCTAGGCATGACGGCAGCTGCATGGTTTCATGATATCAACATGATTTGAGTGCCATGACAACCCTCACCTCATTGAAGTATAATTAGTATATTGAAGTCAAATTTTTCTTGCACATTGGTCACATATATCAATGTCAGAAATATAGGCATGTTTTTTAGGTTTTTAATCAAAATTTTGTAGGAAAATTTACAGAAAAATAATCATGGAAATTTTTAAAAATAGAAAATGTAAAAAATATATAAAAGGATAAAATAAATGATAAATTAATAAAAAAGTAAAAAGTTCATCAAAAAAATCGTGAAAATGTCATGAAACGATATTTCCTAATATACATTAGATTTGCGAAAAATAGAAGCAAATGATCCTTCTTGATTGCATGGAATTCTAATTTTTAGGTTTATTGAGGAAGTGTGATCAAGAAGAAAATTATTTCTTTTTCTTGCTTGTGTTGTTTGTTACACCGAGAGTTATTTTCCTTGCAAATGTCCTGTTTTCAAAAGTGTTCCCATAAATATATCCGTCGACATTTGAATGAGCCTCGAATAGCATAAACGTTCTAGTTAAACCCATACTCTGATTATCTTAAAATTTATTAACTTTTATAACGAAAATTATGAAGCATTTATTACCTCATAAGTATTGCAAATGGTGGAAAAGCATATCTTTGTTAAATTTAAATAATATATTTTGGGAGTATCTATTTCACTGAATGGTTGCAAGTTATATAATTCTACCATTTTAACCATCTAGTAAATTCCACAATTTAATTCAACATACAATGATCAATCGAATATGGGCTGATTTTATCCAGCATCAGTTGACCCGTGTAAGTTACATACATATAGCGGTGCCAAGAACCACCGCTATAGGTTACCTATAGCAGTGGTTTTGTCATCGCTATATCTCATCTATAGCGGTGGTTCGTCACCGCTATTTGGTTTGGGTCACCGCTATATGTAACTCCGATAAAAGAAACAACCCCACCACAGACGTTAGCGGTGGTTTTTGAGGCAAATGCCTCTTGTGCGCCCATCTCACTTGGCCAAACCACGTTTTACACGTGTATATGGAGACGCACATCCATTTGCAACGCTTAAATTTGTGGAACTTGAAATGTGTGAGAAAATCCTGAAAATCCAACACCCCGTTTCTACGAATCCAGGGGATCGTCCATCTTCCTATTTCTCACGCAACCTCTCTTTATTTAAACATCTCGTCATTGCGAGTTTTAATGCTCCCACGATTCTTTTGTGTGAATTCCTTCCCACCCTCCTTTGAGCCGTTAGGGCGTTGCGGACCATCCTGTGTCTTTCCGTGCCACGATCGTCGGTTCTCTGGCGAGGAAGAGTCTGTCCAAGCGAGACATCGAAGATGGCGCTCGTAGTGATGTGCGGCCAGACGTGCAGCGGGAAGTCGACGACAGCTTGCCTCCTCGCTGGAATCCTCCGATCGCAAGACCTCAAGGTCAGGCTCATCGACGAGTCTTCTCTTCATCTCGATCGGAACGTCGCCTATGCCGGTAGGACTTTCTCTTCTTATCCTCCTTTTTTCTATGAATTTATCCTTTATCTCTCCATCTATTCGGTGTAAGTCGTGCCTAAAAGCAGGTTGGAGAAGGCGAATGCCTGTCATGACGATCATGCGTAGTATTGAATTTTTGCAATTCGAACCCTGCAGGGATTATTAGTTCTTACGATGCCATCCTTTGAAACAGTGAGAATCTACAGTTACTGGTTCCAGTTGCCTTACAATTTAACTGAATCACAGGTTTTTACCCCCTTAGGCTTTCGACTTTGAAAGACTTAGCATAGCTTATTATGCGTGTCATTTATTCCAATTGGTTTTTGTGATGGAATCAAGACACCTGTGTCATTTGCACTCTCTCTCTCCCTCTCCCTCTTTTTTTTTTTTTTTTTCTAATTCTGAAGCCTTGAGCTAGACGTAGGTAATACTGAGAAAATAAGTTTTTTAGCTGTAGTGTGCCGTCAGCTGTATAGGCTGAACCGAAAGTATGTGAAATCGGACAGTTACAGGAAATCATCATAGTTTGTTTGATCTCAAACAAAGGTATAAGTTTTGGCACGGAGTTAGTAATGGTTTATGTGTATTTGATATTCTCCACCTTCTGTACGGTTAGAAAGTTAGGTTCTATCCTGTAAAATCTACTCTCCTAATGAGAAACTAACTTTACACTTATAAGCTCGCTCATCTGTCGCTTGGTTGTGACCACGTGAGTAAGATTGCTGCATTGCTTGCAATAAAATGCAAAAATGTTTCCCTATGGAGTACATGTGTGGACAATCCAGAGGCACAATAAAATTAATCCTTCCAGATTACTTGTCTTTTCTGATACCCATCAAAATTATGCTTTTATTAGTAGCTGAATGACAATATTCTCGTTCTTTAAAGTTGTCGAGATTGTCCGAGAAATTGCACCTGTTCTAAATTCCAATTTGAAAGTGGCTGTTTGTTTACAAGTCAGTCCTCAACCCTGACACCTAAATAAAGTCTGCAATGATAATGGAACAACACCCATGAACCTTATCATATAAAATGAACTAGCATGCTGATGATCCCTGCGTACCAACTAATCTTATGACAAATACGTTAAAAGAAAATCTTTGCCATGACAGACAAAAAAAACTTGTAGATGAAACGTGTATGCTGTCTGTGATTCCCTAGTGTTTCCTCTAAGTTGATGCATGAAAATGGAACTGTGAAACTGCTCCTATGATATATTTCTCACAAGATAGTCACTGTTTGTGATGGTGGACAAATCAATAGTTTAATCTTATCCTTGTGTTGAAGCCATTGCATTTACTGCAAAGTTAAACAGATGGATACTAAAAGAAAAAGAGAACTTCTATTTTCCTCTTTGTGCTTTTCTATCGCACTGTTTTACAATGAGCACAATTGTGCTTTATATACTAAAAACAAAAGAATATTCAGAACAAAAAGATATTTTCTGTTATAACAAATAGTTGTTACTCTGCTCCACCATTACTCTGCTCCACCACGAGTTCCATCATGTGTAACCACCTCTAGCCACTTCTGATCTTTCACGCAAGGCCTGATATCAGAAATATTTCATAATGCATCTAATGTATACTGATTTTCTTTGGGGTGTCTTTCAGCTGAGTTAATATCCCCCCTCAAACTGGACTGGGTGTTGTAGCTTAGTCCAAGTTTGTTCCTTAAATAAAGAAATCGAGCTCGTCCCAATGGTTTTGTGAAGATATCTGCCACCTGTTCTGCTGAAGGGATGTATCTGGTTTCAAGGAGTTTGGATGCAACTCTTTCTCTGATATAATGGTAGTCCAATTCAATGTGTTTGGACCTGCTGTGCATTACAGGGTTAATGGTCATGTGTAATGCAGACATATTATCGCAATACAATATTGGTGTCTTAGATAGACTAACCCCAATATCGCGTAATATGTAAGTGATCCAGGTTATCTCTGCTGCTGTCGAGGCTAATGCACGGTACTCTGCTTCTGAGCTTGAACGTGCTACTGTCGGTTGTTTCTTAGCAGACCATGAGATGTAGTTTGGCCCAAGATAAATGCCATATCCTGTTGTTGAACGTCGGGTGATTGGACACCCAGCCCAATCAGCGTCAGAATACCCTTGAAGAAGCATGCAATCAGTTGGTTGTATCCGCAGTCCATGTTCTATAGTGGCCTTCACATATCTTAGAATTTTCTTAACTAATCGAAAATGGAATTGAGATGGTGACTGCACGTACTGTGACACAAAATTGACACTGTATGCCAAGTCTGGACAAGTGAAGGTGAGATATTGCAGACAACCTACTATGCTTCGAAAAATAGTGGCGTCTTGGAAACATGGGCTCGGCTGATTGCAATGAGGAGTTTCTGTCATAGGTGTGTTGCTAGGCTTACAATCACTCAAGTTTGCACGTTGAAGAATTTCCTTTGCATATCTTGTTTGATTTAAGAATATAGCATCTTCTTCTTGTTGTACTTGTATGCCTAGGAAGTGATGGACATGTCCTAGATCCTTCATAGCAAAAGCTGAACTGATATCTGCAATAAAACTTGTGATTGTATCTTGTCTATCACCAGTAATTAGAATATCATCAACGTATAAAAGCAGCCATATGGTTCCATGCTCGCCTTTGTAAATGAACAACGATGAGTCTGCTGGACTGCAGAAAAATCCATAATTTATCAGAAAGTTGCTGAATTTGTCAAACCACATTCTTGCAGATTGACGCAACCCATATAAGGCCTTCTTTAGTCTCGTCGTTGGTCTGTTGCATCTGTATTTTTATTGATCACTTCATCCTTCACACCCTAGCATGACTTTGGCCATTGCCACCATAGAATGGGAAACTCTAAATAGTTACCCGAATCATTAAAGAGCTTCATACCAATTCTCTGCCACAATTTTGGATTTCATAAGATGAGATGCAAGTTTCATATCTATGATCTTCATAAACATAAAATGATTTGACGAGATTGTCCCAATCTTCCATCTACTCTCATTCTCTTATGAGCCTTTTCTTTTTTTCCTTTTCAGTTATTGCCACCATTTTGTTACTGTGTTAGATTCAGTTGAAACTTTAACATTGTTCCACTCACATATCCCCAAAGCCTCCTGCTACAACGATGCTTCTCCGCACCACAGGCCTGTGTCATGTAATTGAAATCATTGAGCTTGAATAAGATGAGGGTAACAGGTCCCTTTTCAGATTTTTTTTATCACGAGAGGAAGAATACTTGATCTGAATCTTCTTACTAGCAGGTCATGGCGATGATCCACTTCCTAATGTGGCAACGTGAGTGGCTGCAGCAAGAATGTAGTCCTTAACAACTTGACTCTGATACCATGAAATGGGATGCTCCTCAATCCAAGTCGTGATCTTTCCGTTTCTGCAAGATACTGTTGCTCTAACTCCGATAGTGGAGGAGCTCATGGGAAAAGTGTGAGTGCGTGAAGGAGTGAAAAGTGGAAACGTGAGAAAGTGTGTGCGGTTCCAAATCATGGGGAGTTAGAAAAGAAATGGAGAAATTTGTGGGAGAAAAAAAACGCTGACGTGGAGGAGATCATGGAAAGCACGATCAGCCGTTGCTATTCTTGAGGATCAAGTTTTGTTTTTGTTTTAATGTTTTTCTTTATATAGTTGTTATTGAGAAAGTTGAAAATAGAACGCCAAAAGAAGAAAGGGATTTTTTTCTTTAACCTCTTCTCTCTACCAGAGAAGCCCCCTGTCGCTCTTTACTCTCTCTCTCCTGCCGTCCTTCATCCCCTTTTCTCACTCTGCCCTAGACGCAGCCTGCATCCCTCTCTCCCTCTACACCTTGTTATTTACCTTGGAGCGCTGCCACCGTTCTTACCCTCACGCATCTGACACAAGCAACACACCTCCATGCCTTGAGGCCTTAGTTTCCTCAAGCCACTCGACATCTTTGGCAAAGGCAAGCCTTGTGGAGCGTGTGAATCAACGGAGATTGCCAACATTAGGTATCAGAGTCAGGTTGCATGCCAAAGCTCCTACGATTTAAGCCAATGTCGATCATCACAATCGAGGCAGCGAGGGAGATCTCCAGTGGTACGTTCCTATACCCGCAACCAACTACACCAGTTGGGTGATTAGGGTCCAGGCCATGATGGAAGATCAAGGCGTCTGGGAGGTAGTCGAGCCGGCGGCGGGTGTGGCTGTCGACACGAGGAAGGACAAGAAGGCGAGGTCGCATCTTCTCCAAGCCCTCCCGGAGGATCTCCTAATGCAGGTGGCAAAGAAGGCGACAACGAAGGAGGTCTGGGATTGCCTCAAGACGAGATTCATCAGGGTAGATCATGTGAGGAATGCACGCTTGCAAATAGGGCTGCACAACGAGTCGAGCCAGCTCGGGCTCGACTCGAACTCACCCGGTTAAACTCGGCTCGAGCTCGACTCGTTTATAAACGAGTCGAGTTCGAGCTTACAATGAAACTCGAATGAGTACACGAGTCGAGTTCGAGTTTTAAGAACTCGACTCGTTTATACTCGACTCGACTCGTTTATGTAGAACAGTTTAAAATTTGAAAACCGATACACACTTTTATAAAAACCGGTTCACCGGTTTAGGGTAAGAAGTCATCCGTTATAAGTTAAAATGTTTCTTTTCCCCCTTTCTCTCTCTTCTGTCGACTATCCAGTCCTCTTCCTCTCCTCTCCTCTCCGAGACTCCGCCAGACCGCCACCGCCTGTCCGCCGCAGACCATCTCCAGACTCCACCGGACCACCGTCTGGCAACGCTTGTTGTGTGAGCACCGGCCACCAGGTATGTTCCCCTCTTTTTCATGTGCTCTTTCTTTGCCTCTCTCTCTCTTAAACTCTCGTGAGTCCGTGGCACCTCATCCTCACAGGCTCACCTTCGCAGGGTCTGCACAAGCACGGGAGGGGGTGGAACCGTGGAAGGAGGGAGACACAAGGAGCTCTGCTTCATTCAGTAAGCTTCTTTCTTTTCTAATTTCTGTTTCCAGTCATTTATCCTTGTTAAAATGGTCTATCCCTCCTCTTCAAATCTGATCGGCTGTTTGGCGGATAGATTTGTTTATTTCTTTGGGTATTTTGAGAAGCATCTGTGTATGCCTTTTTCGAGCGCCTAGGGTTTTCTTTTTCTATGCACCCATTTCGTCTCCTTGCCTCGTTATTACGTTTTAATGTTGATTTTGGGGGCCATAGTTACTGTTGTTTTTGCGGTACCGACTCTTGCTTTGTTGTTATTTTCGTGCTTTTGTGTGTGTGTTAAGCTAAAAAATTACTTTGTTGCTTGGGTCCGTTAAGAATCAAATTGTGTTTCTGTTATAGCGATTTGCAATCATCTTTTGCTTTTATGCAGATTAATTTGGATGAATTTTACGATCTCTGCCTTGCAATATCCCTATAGTTTCAGAAGGAGGCTTCGGTACGTTACATTGGTCAATTTGTATTATATAGCTTTTGTTTATCTGGACACTTAGATATTTTATCTGCTTTGCAGCCTTCCTGGTTCGAGAAATATCCTTCATTTTATCACTCTGCTTTGTGCAAATACTTGAAAGGATTTGTGAGGAGCTCAATATTTGGATACATAATTTTTTCCATATTAGCACTTAATTTGGTCACTGTTATCATATTTAGACGAGCTAATCGAGTTAATCGAGTCGAGCTCGAGCTCGACTTTGTTTAATCGAGTCGAGCTCGAGCTTGTGTTATATAGCTCGACTCGAGTTCGAGTCGAGTTCGAGCTCGAGCTCGTTGAGTCGAGTCGAGCTCGAGCTGGCCAAGCTCGGCTCGAACTCGGCTCATGTGCAGGCCTACTTGCAAACCTTAAAGAGTGACTTTGATGCCATGAGAATGCAAGAAGGAGAGACGTTGGATCAGTATGCGGGCAGACTCACCGGGATGTCCGTCAAGTATGCCAACTTGGGGGGAACCCTAAGCGACGCCGCCCTGGTGAAGAAGCTGTTTGATACCGTTCCAAATCGGTTTCTCAGCGTAATCGCTGGCATATAGCAGTTTTGCGACCTCGACACAATGTTGTTTGAAGAGGCCGTGGGATGACTCAAGACGTACGAATAACGCTCTCATCCCCGAGCATTCGGTACCGGTGGAAATGGCGATGCGCAACTGCTTCTCACTCAGGCTGAGTGGGAGGCATAGTAGAAGAGAAGCGACAGCGACCCGTTGTCGATCCAAAGGGAGAAGGGTCACCGTGACTTCCCACTCAAAGATAGAGCAGGTGGCTCTGGGGGTGGTGGTCGTGACAAGAGTCACATCTGTTGCTTCAATTGTGATGAATTGGAGCATTACGCAAACCGATGCAAGGCTCCAAAAAAGAAAGAGGAGGCGCATCTCGCACAATCTGATGACACCAAATCAGCCCTGTTGCTTGCAGAGTTGGAAGAAGTGGTGCCCGCAGCACTTGAGAGACAAGTATGGCCCGAACTGCACGGAACCGAGCACAGTAAGGAAACTACCGACATTTGGTATCTGGATAACGACGTCAGCAACCACATGACCGGAGACAATGTCAAGTTTCTCGAGTTGGACGAGACAATCATCGGCAATGTGAGGTTTGGCGACGGCTCATCAGTGCAGATCATGGGTAAGGGTTCAATTCTTTTTAGATGCAAAAATGATGATCAATGGCTGCTCTAGGAAGTATATTATATTCCAAGGCATCGCAGCAACATCGCGAGTCTCGGGCAACTCACTGAGGTAGGCCACAAGGTGGTTATGGATGAAGACAAACTGGAGGTGTTCGTCAAAAATCCATGGCAGCTGATCATGAAGGTGAGACGCACGCCAAATCGTCTCGATCGCATCAAGCTGCAGATTGCAAGGCCAGTGTGTCTCCTAGCCAACCTCGAGGATCCGACATGGTTGTGGCATGCTCGTCTCGGCCATGTCAACTTTCAAGCAATGAAGATGCTTGTAAACAAGAAGATGGGAACCAGGGTACCGTCAATCACTCATCCCGCTCAGTTATGCTGGGAGTGTTTGGTGGTGAAGCAGATGAGACAGCCGTTCCCGTCGGCAGCCAACTATCGAGCGAAGGAGCCACTCGAACTTTTGCACACTGATCTTTGTGGCCCGATCATGCCACCCACCCTTGCCAGTAATAGCTATTTCTTACTAATCATTGATGACTTCACTCATTGGATGTGGTTGTGCATGATTATAACAAAAGACCAGGCATGCTCGGTGTTCATGAGGATCGAGGCGTTGGCCGAGAACGCGTGTGGGCGTCACGTCCAGACGCTCAGGACCGATCGAGGAGGCGAGTTCCTCTCGCCAATGTGTGTGAAAAGGCGAGCATTGCGCAACACCTCACTGCATCATACTCACCACAACAAAACAGTGTGGTGGAGAGGAGGAACAAGACAGTGATGGCGATGGCAAAATCTCTCCTCAAGAGCATGAGCATGTCGGGAAGATTTTGGGGGGAGGCGGTACGACACGCAGTCTACCTGCTGAACCGCTTGCCTACGAAGGCCATGGGCGAGTGCACCTTGTATGAAGCTTGGAGTCGTAGGAAGTCGGATCTTGCACATCTTCGATTGTTCGGCTGTACGGCGCATGCCCTGGTGACGACGCCACACCTCAAGAAGCTTGATGATCGTAGCCAGCCAATGGTGTATCTCGGCATCGATGATGGTTGCAAGGCACACCGACTATTCGATCCACGGCGCGGGAGAGTCCATGCAAGTCGTGATGTTAAATTTGAAGACAAATTGAAGTGGAATTTGAGCGTGGATGCAGGAGGCTGTGAATCGTCGAATTTCACTGTTGAGGAGGAGTCTAATATTGAGTCGGTAGTGGACAACTCAGTTACAGGCGGACAAGCAGGAAGGTTGGTGTCCATGGAGCTAGGCGAATCAGCTTCTTCATCGACACCGATGGGTGGCGAAGCACTGCCAACAGTGACGCCGGCTCGGAGATTGCTAGCAGATGAAAATGTCGCAGCCTCAGAGATGGAGGACAGCAATGACGGACCCGTTCGATATAGACATATCGATGATATCATGCGAGACGCTCGGCGTGTCGAGCTCGATGATGAAGACGTCGAAGAAGAGGCCATGCTTGTGGCAACAGAGGAGCCATCATGTTACCAAGAGGCAGCTAGTCAGCCGGCATGGGTGGAACCGATGGTCAAGGAGATTGAGTCCATTGAAAAAAACTCGACCTGGACGCTGACAACCCTACTAGTCGAAACCAAAGCAATCGGACTCAAATGGGTGTTCAAATTGAAGAAAAACTTAGACGGAGAGGTGATCAAGCACAATGCCCGATTAGTCGCGAAAGGCTATGTCCAACAGCAATGAATCGACTTCGAGGAGGCGTTTGCGTCGGTCACCAGGCTCGACACTATGCGAGTCATCCTCGCTGTCGCAGCCAACCGTGGGTGGCAAGTTCATCACCTCGACGTCAAATCAGCATTCCTCAATGGCGAACTTGAGGAGGATGTCTATGTAGCCCAACCAGAAGGTTTCACAGTGAAGAACAAGGAGTATATGGTGTTCAAACTAAGCAAGGCATTCTACGGTCTCTGACAAGCACCTCGTGCTTGGAACACCCAACTGGATCAAAGCCTGAAGCACCTTGGGTTCTCAAAGTACACGCTGGAACAAGCCATGTATACGAGGGGAAAAGACAGTGTCGACATCATTGTCGGAGTTTATGTTGATGATCTAATTGTAATAGGAGAGGATTCAGAGGTGATCGCAGCATTCAAACAGCAGATGATGGCTGAGTTCGAGATGAGCGACCTCGACCTGCTCACCTATTACCTTGGGATTGAGGTGGCACAAGGCCAAGACGGTATCCGGATCAAGCAGACAGCCTATGTTAAGAAGGTATTAATGCAATTTGGTATGCTTGATTGTAATCCCACAAAACTTTCCATGAAACCAAGGTCGCAGTTGCATAAGGATCCAGACGAACAGCCGCTGGATGCAACAGAATATCAACGAGTCATCGGATGTCTGAGGTATCTTCTCCACACAAGGCCAGATCTTTTGTATGTCGTCGGTGTAGCTAGTAGATTCATGAAGAGACCGACAGTGATGCACCACAAGGCAGTGAAGCAGAGTTTGCGATATTTAAAAAGCACAATCCACTTCGGCCTTGTATACACCAGAGGAAGATGAGAAGAGGTGATTGTCGGGTTCACAGATAGTGACTTGGCAGGTGACGTCGATGACCAGAACAACACCGAAGGCATGGCATTTTATGTAATGAATGCCTAGTCTCATGGAATCGCATAAGCAAAAGATCGTTGCTCTGTCTTCGTGCGAAGCTGAGTTCATGGCAGCAACTGCGGCAGCATGTCAGGCACTCTGGCTCAGAGGACTACTGGCTGAGCTAGTTGGAAAAGAGCTGCAGGTGGTAAAGTTATATGTGGATAATAAGTCCGCAATCGCATTAATGAAGAACCCAGTTTTTCATGAACGCAGTAAACACATTGACACAAAGTTCCATTTCATACGAGAATGTGTCGAAGGAGGACATATTATTGTGGATTTTGTGCGAACAGATGAACAACAAGCGGATCTTATGACAAAGGCATTGTCAGCGGCAAAGTTAGCAACAATGCAACACTTGCTGGGTGTTCGAGATCTCAGGCTACATCAGGATTAGGGGGGAGAATGTTGCTCTAACTCCTATAGTGGAGGAGCTCATGCGAAAAGTATGAGTGCGTGAATGAGTGAAAAGTGGAAAAGTGTGAGTGTGTGAAGGAGTGAAAAGTGGAAACGTGACAAAGTATGTGCGGTTCCAAATCGTGGGGAGTTAGAAAAGAAATGGAGAAATTCATGGGAGAAAAAAAACGCTGAAGTGGAGGAGATCATGGAAAGCACGATCGGCAATTGCTATACTTGAGGATCAAGTTTTGCTTTTGTTTTAATGTTTTTCTTTATATAGTTATTATTGAGAAAGTTGAAAATAGAACGCCCAAAAGAAGAAAGGGATTTTTTTCTTTAACCTCTTCTCTCTACCCATGAAGCCCTCTCTCGCTCTTTACTCTCTCTCTCTTGCCGTCCTTGCTCCCCTTTTCTCACTCTGCCCTAGACGCAGCCAGCATCCCTCTCTCTCTCTGCACCTTGTTATTTACCTTGGAGCGCTGCACCGTTCTTACCCTCATGCATATGACACAAGCAGCACACCTCCACGCCTTGAGGCCTTAGTTTCCTCAAGCCACTCGACATCTTTGGCAAAGGCAAGCCTTGCCGAGCATGTGAATCAACAGAGATCGCCAACAGATACAATTAGTCACAAAGGACTAAGAGAGAATGGATTATATTGTCACAAACAACAAAACTCCGGGGCACACACACTTGAGAGGATGAATAATCTGATTGTGTTGTGGAAGAAAAGTATAAGAACATGAACATATTTATACTGTGGTACGGGCTATGAGTACAATGGGAGGTGGAGAAACCTCAAAACAACTAGTTTTAATAGTTAGGAAGAAAACCATGCCAATAAAGTGTCAATATCTCACTTTTATCCATGCCAACCAATTGGTAAATTCTCATCTGGGACTTTCTTGCATTTTGACAGTAAAAATGAAGGAGCAACGGGCGTTTAGTAACTTAAAAGGGTTGCATGTGTTTCTTGATTGCTCATGTATGCAGAAAATTTTATTTTGTTTGTTGGTTTCTTTTCTTTTGCTGTAATATTTATTCAAAGCTAGGCTCGAGCCATATGTACCTCTTCAACTGATACATAAAAATTGATGCTACACAATATGCAGTCCTTCAGTCATTTGAGAGATGATGCTTCTATTGCAAGAACACATCTGCTCATATGCTTGAAGGCCTGTTCGTATGTAAACTTGCTACAAAGAAGAAAATGTGTTTATTGACTTAAAAGAATACCCCTGATCATCACTGTTGTTTCATGTCATGCATTAGGATTTTTTTTTTCCCCTCGTCATGTATTGCATGCATGCTTTGCACTTCACTTATCCACGAAAGGCTTGAGCTCTGCATCAAATCTTTGATTAATAGATTTTGTTTGCAATGGAAGAGCAAAATTTTTCAGGAAAAAAAAAGGCTAAAATTGATAGTTTGCTTTTGCTACAAATGGGCAGTTGTGCCTCTGTACCTCAATCTATTTCTGGGCTCTTGTGATGAAGACATCTCTCCTGCACAAGGATTGCGCAGACAAAATTGAGAAAGGAACCCTTTTAGATAAAATACTTGTGTGGATCGAATGGCTGCAGATTCTTTAGTAGGCAGCTGGGACACATTGAAATGGCATTGCAGGGTTTGCTGGTTGTAGCTCCATCTTGTCTAAGTCCGCACATGGTGGTTGTGATTCAAGTCATGAACAATTTCTCACCCGGACTGCTTTTGCCACCATGTGACTGACGATATTGTTCTGTTGTATCATACAATGATTTCTTGCCCTGGGAAGGTGTTAGTCCTGTCAAATGGATTTGTTTGACTCTCTCTCTCTCTCCCTCCCTCTCGCAAGACACACAGACACACACACACATCAGATAAAAGGGTAGAAGGACCTGCTGAACCTAGGGTCTCTGGATTAGGGAAATTAACCTCATTACAGCCGGTTTGCATCAAGTGAAGTAAAGCTTTGGCCAGAATACGGGGATACACTATTACATTACACTCTTATATTACATTAAAACATGTTTGCATATGGTTGATGTGAGGTGACAACATGTTTGCATATGATTGGCATGTGGGATTATCTTGTGGTATGACAAATACATCTATATGTTTGGTTTTTGCTTTGTGAATTGCTGTACCCTATTTATGTGATAACTATAATGAAGCAGCTACTTCTTTTGCAACCAGACAGGAGCTTTGTTGTAGGGCAATAGTGTAAATAAAAGTTTAAATGTTGATATAGTGAATGCATATAACGCTTTTATGTTTTTTTTTTCTCAAATTGCTTTAAGGAATCCAGGCAGGTTTGAGAGATTTGCTCACTTAGGGCAAAAGGGCATAAAACCCCTAGGGCCATTCTTCCGCCCACTGGTCCTTGCATATGGCGACTTTGCGTGCGTGAAGTAGGTATCTCTACCGAAATTTGAACGAGCTGGCAGACTGGTTATCAGCAATTGACCCAATCAATTTCAGCTTAGAGGCTCATCTCTTATCATATATAAAAAGAAGTATGTTACTGCCTACTTATGGAGAAACCTTTTATTAATGAGCTTCATTTAATCATGACTGCTTGATACGACTGGTCTTATACTTTGAGATCAGAGGATTTTTCTGTCCAAACCTGGATGGGAAAATCAATAAACTATATATATATATATATATATATATATATATATATATATATATATATATATATATATATATATATATATATATATATGGGGAGGCTAGGGAGGGGATCCCTCTTGGCTGGAGAAGAGAGAGAGAGAGAGAGAGAGAGAGAGAGACTGCGTAAGTCTGAAGTGGCCTAGTTCAACTACTTTGCAGATAATGAGGTCCTTTTTCTCGTAATGCCTAAAATATATCAAATATAAATTCGAATATCCGTTACAAAATTGAAACAAGTAAATACCGCTCAACTTGCATAGTTGGAACTGAAAAAACGGTGAAAGTATTTTCGTAGTTAGGATCAACCATCAACCAAGAAGACAATGAGCTGACCTCCGTTTCTGGGGATGAAAGCAGTTCGGGTTCGGGTCAAATCTGAATTTGACTTTATCAGAATTTATATGACCAGATCTGGATATGAAATCAGGCTCTGAAACCAAGTCTGGTTTTTAATATAAATTTTGATTTGATTAGCAAATTGTTTGCCCAGCATGTTCATGCAATTAGGCAGCTTCCTTATCAGATCCCGATAAAATACAGCACTCAGATTGAGATTCAGTTTTAGAACTGCACGTGGAATTCAAATCCGATAATGGGCTTTGGATTTCCTTACCACATCTAGGTAAATGGATCCAAAGTCGGATTGGTAAAAGACTTGGCTATAGTCCAGTCCATAAGATCCACGCATAAAGGAGATGCAAATCTAAATGCCTGTGTGTTATTTGGCATTAAATGAAACAAATTGGCTTGCACACAAGTTTAAATAAATTTTCCTTTTTTTATATAATTCTTTCTTATAAAACCAAGACATTGGTATCGGGACCATGAGACCAAACCAATATTACATTAGCCAAACGAATTAAAAAAATGTAAGAGAAAATTTTCAAAAACGTAGCTGAAGAATAAGCAATAACTAAAAACACGGCTAACTATCCTATATCGTTTAAAAAGACGCTTAAGTTTTCACCAGAAGAAGAATACTAATTATTTATGTCTACTCAACTATTAAAATAGATACAAATGGCTATTCCGTAATTTAAAAAAAAAAAGAATTTTCTGCTTTTGCAAATACAACGAACATTTTTCATTGCTTTATAACATTAATGAAAAATAGAAACATGAACCTCCCCAATTAAATGAAAAAGCGATGTGGATATGACTTGGGATAATAACAGGCGATTCAATCTAATCAACAAGAAGTTTATATGAAAGGTATTCTAACCACTTTATCTTATGAGACCAACTTAAGGCAGTGATAACAGGGTTATTTTCTCCTAATGGTGCAAAACGCAGATGTAATTCAACAAGTTAGCTTGCATACTTTTATAGTCACTAAATCGGTGAATGTTTTTTTCCAAATTTCTTTAATTTTTAAATGACAATTTTGACCTTAAGGGTTGGATTCAGCCACTTGAGCAAAAGGACAGGGTGGAATTGCCAATAGCAAAAACAGAGATTGGTAAGAGAAGAGTTGCATGCAGCAAACTTTCATCCTTTTTTAATGGGAAAAAGCAAAAGGACGCCATTGCGGGGGATCGACTTGTTGTTGTACAAGTACTTTTTACTTTTAAATCAGTTGTATAGCCTAAGTCATGTTTGGGTAGATATTCCCGCTTGATTCCAAAATTAAGATGATCACTCACAATCGAAAGGATATTCCAAGCCTCTGCCCACCTCATTCATGAGAACTCAAAGTTTTTGTACAGTTTTATAAAAGCTATCAAACAACAAAATGTTGCTAACTTGAGAAATAAAGAAATGGTCAGCTATCATTTTTCTGAGACGAGTAAATTTTTTTTAAAATGTTATTTCAAGTAAATATGCATATAAGGAAGAACTTTTGAAGGCAATAATTGAATTATCACAAGGTTTAACTTTACTACCAAATGAATAATATGATACCACTTTGTCAATATGTCGAATTAGTTTATACAATTTGGGTAAAAGAAAGCCCACATAAGAAACAATTTTGGAAGGAAATAAAAGCATTTTGGAAGGCAATAATTGAATAATTATCACAGTGTTGGACTTTATTACCAAATGAATAATATGTTACCACTTTGTCAATTTGTAGAATCAATTTCTACAGCTTAGGTAAAACCCCAAATTAAGATGGCATAAACTTGATCTCTTCATCAATAGCAGTTGAGTATGTCCCACAGTCAGAACTACTAACCCAATACTATTTTTATGGGGAGGTGGAAACAAGAGGGTGGGAGGTGTTCGGGATCGAACACATGGTCTATGTATCCAAACTCTTGAAAAAACCATGCTGCTCTTCCAAATGGAAAAAATGCAAAAATTTTCCTTTTTTTTAAATTATTCCTTTAGGGCCCATTTGATTGTCGGATGAAATTTAACGTGGTAAATTTACCATGGTAAATTTTTCTGGAAAAATTTACAGGATGAAATTTCTTCCTCTTTCAATCTGAGGCCCTGTTTGATGCACAGGAAGAATTTAACATGGTAAATTTAACCTTGTTTGATGCACATGACTCCAAACAATTCTCATAAAGTCCAGCATATTAAGGTATGAAATCTACTGGTTTTCCTATATATGTAAATGCAAAAAAATCAAGTCAATGTAAAATTTGTAAAAAAAAAAAAAGTTACGAGAGGCATTCAATAATTTTTGCAATTTTTACTAGGGCCAAAATAAAATTTTGAAAATATTAACACGTAAAATTTTCAAATTGCAAAAGGAGCCATGGCCACTGCCGGCCCTGCTGGCTCTGCCCCTACCGTCCAACATGGTCCGCTTAACCCACTTATCTTTCTCTAGAAATAAAGCATCATATGGAGTAGGACCAACAGCAACATTGACCTGGCTTACTCCTCGGCTCATGTTCACTGTGTCTGCGGTGACAGGTTCAAGCATATAAGTTTATGACATGAAATTATATTTTCCGAACTACCAAAAAATCATATGCATGAATAGAAATTAGCAATAAGATTTTCTTTCAAACATCTATTTCAGTGGCCTAAATTTCACGTGAATTATTGACAAAGTTCATTATGTACAACTTCAAAGTCATAATCTGTACTTAAACTCTAAAACTTCATTTAAATTTCCAAATCACTCTTGAAATATCATTCATCATAAAATCAATCTTATCAATGTTATATGCACCATAAATCTTCCTATATACATTTGATAACCTAAGTATGCAAGCTCCGCACAAGTTTCACCGATACTAGGGACAGTCCATCTACCTGGGAGGCCCTTTGGGTAGGCCATTCTTTGCAAGTTCAGGCATTGGAATCAAACACTTTCTTTCTTTGTATGTTCACCCTTATCTCCTAACACATCCAGGTAATAAGAGCAGATGTTTTTGCTCTTCTAAGGGTGTCATCCAAACACAACCTCAAAACTTGAAACAATTTATCATGTGCGTAGATATAATTTTTATTTATCTTAGTTTTTGGCTTAAATAAATGCATAACTTGCTTTCAAATCTTCACTAAATTCCTCTAAAATTCAGGGTACAAGATATGTGCACATTTGGTCCAAGGTTCAAATCATTATCAAACTTCAATACAAGTTATACATAGTCGGCATAACCTATACCTTTTTCTTGCTTAATCCAAGTTTATGTGGTTCCTTTTGTGGAGACATGTTCCTTCCTCTTTATAGGCCACAGCCTTAACCTGGCTTGTCTAATTCTCTTTGTGGGAAGAAGGTCTTGAACTTGCCTTAAAACAAGGTTTTAAGCCTCCATTATTTGGGTCTTGTATCTTAAGTTGGCAAACGATGTTGGACCTTCCATTGAGTTCAGATTCATAACTATTTACCAAAGCCTGAACCTCACTACCAGTTCAATACTTAACACTTAGAGCCATTCCTATCACAGTCTAACTTAAACGGAAATTTCAAATTAATGCTTCACACATGATCAAAATTTAATGTCACTTGACATACGATTATACATTGAGTTTATAATTTAAATTTAAAGATGGGAAAATCCACTTTATGAATTCATGTCCAAAAATTGGTTACAACATGAAAAGAAGTGCACCATACACATGCATTCAAAGTCCAAAGGGTCAGTTAGATCACATAATTTTTGAACCTCAACTCCTTAGGTAATTAGTCCAAAACAGAGGTTTATAATTCTCGTGCTATATTGAGTTTTTTCTAATGATCTTGAAACATTAACAATTGCCAAGTCAATTTTCATATCATTTGAGTTTGGAAAAGCGATGAAAGATATTTTAAGCAACTATGTTGACCCATTTTCCATAGCAGTGAACTGTTTAATAGATTTTAGAATTTCACTTTTGTCCAGAATTTTGAACCATACCCATACTAATTGATTGTAATCGTACTAAAGCCAAGTGAAATATGCTTGAAATAGCATGAGATATGTTTGAAGCACCAGAGAGGTTAAAAAAGCTACAAAAATTATTGGATCATATCTGTTCTTAGCATCACACTGAAGAGTCTATTTTGAATCTATATCTTCCCTTTTGGCACAAGAAACTAGTTTATCCCAAGATCCTTGAAGACCTAACAAGCTCTGCACGTCCATAAGATGTAGTCATTTTAAAATAGCTTACTTTACGTGCCCATTTCTATTTTGAAATAGGGCAACCAAAAATAGAGTGATATATTATATTACTTCATTTGTGGTATATTTATCTAAAATTTCGTATGAATACATATATATTTACATGTTTGATTTCAACACATAGCACTTGAATCACAAGATTTTTTATTTTTTTGGAAAAAAAATTGAGTCACATTTGCATTCTCATTGATTCATTGACGGTCCTCAATAGTCAGGTCATGCTTTCAGTATTTTTTTTTTTTCTGGTTGTCAAATATTGCTTCAATAGGAAAAATGTCCTTAAAAAGGCATCCTATGTGTCTTCAATTTTTTAGGAACAAGTAATTTGTTGACTTAGAAAATTAGTTGTTTTAATTACTCCTTAATGGGCACCTGATTGTGTCAAATTTAGCTGATTGGGTACATTAGGTAGATGTGCCTATGCAAATTACTTAATAACTAACAAGGTATCAAAGCATCATGGGTTAAATATCATGATTTTATGTCTTTACCCACATTATGAACTCTCTCTCTCTCTCTCTTTGATGAAAATTTATGCTTTGACTAAATTCGAATTACAGCATGCATGGTTTCTAGGATTAGCGCCTCTTTTTCATGCTCTACGAGTTGGTATATTTGATTTGGAGAAAAATGGCTTGGTTTGGAAGTTCTTATGAAGCTCCAAAACCCTAGTTTTCCCCAGAAGCCCTCTAAGGCCAGTTTGGTGTGTAGTTTTCGTGCCAAAATTTATGTTTGACGTTTATTTGTGCTCTATGCATTTCCATATTTACGACTCGGTTTGGTCATTTTCACGAAACCACCAAACCCCCAATTTTTCCATTAGCCTTTTGGGGTCAGTTTGGTATATAGTTTTTGCACTAAAGTTTTTTATTGATGCATATATATTGTGCTTTATGCATTTGCATATCTAATTTTGGGAGGAATGACTCAGTTTGGATGTTATTATGAAATCCCAAGTCCCAGTTTTCCTCACGAGCCCTTTTGAGGCAAATTTGATACGCAAGTTATGTCACCAAGGTGCGAGGTGCGGGTGCTGATGCGGGTGCCGGTACGGCACATCTCAAAAAATTGTGGTGCGGCGATGGTATTTATTATTATTATTAATTAATCGTGAAAATGAATTGTGTTTTAAAATTTTCTTAAAATGTTTTAAGCATATAAGTAATGTTTATTAAAGGATGTCTGACTATTTTAAAAATATATGTAAAAGGGTGGGGTTTCTAACCTCAGGATTCAAGCCTTTTCTTTTTTCATTTTCTCCTTTTTCTTCTCTCTCCTCTCGGCTCTTCTTTCTCCTCTCGGCTGGTCTCTCTTGTGGGTTCAATGTTTTCTTTTTTGATATTTTGTCTTTTTCTTCTCTCTATTTTCTTTATCTTTCTCTATTCCCACAAAACCAAACCGGTGACGGACGGAGGTCTCTCCCTATGTCTCTCTCTCCCCACTCTAAAACCCTTTGCAGAGAGACGGTTTCAGAGGGTTCGCTCTTTGAAACCCTTTATGCAGAGGCAGCTCTGTGTAGAAAGCAGGTGCTGGCATCACGTGGGCAATTTCACCGCACGAAACCAGAAAAATATATATCTTTTTATATTGATCAAGGCAATTTTTTTTTGCTTTACATGTTGATGCCCTTTGAAAATTTAAATTTATTACTAATGCCCCCAGCCCTTCCCCGTGGCTACCATGATCTGCTGATGATCATCAACATCAGCCGTCAGAACTCACCAGTCCCATTCCCCTTCTCTCTTTGTGCTGACTAATATATATATATATATATATTATGTGCTTTTCTTGTTTTTGTGTAGGGCTTCTTCAGGATTTGATTCAAGAATCCCACAGCTCCTAGGTCATAGCCAAGCTCAGAAAACCATTTTCCAGGTCAGGCTTATGTTTCATGTTGGGGCTTCCTGTTTTCTTGGTGTTGTTGTTTGTTTGGTATGTTACCAATCTATTGAACATTTTTTTATTTGGATTCCAAAGTCATATTTTTTAAATCCTCTCCTGGTGCATGTTAGTATTGCCATCAGCTCCATTGACAGCCTATTTTTAATTAAAAAATGTTATCGACCTTTTTGCTAGCAGTTGTTATGGGATGTGAATTAGATTTTGGGTTTTCTTACATTTTAAGATAGCTAAGATAGATGAAAAAAAATGTATTCATATGAGAATGCATTTTTTTTCCTTTGGAGTTAGAGGAGATAAAGAAAAGGTCCATTCTGGTATCGTAAAAATTTGGTGTAATAATCATGATTCTTACAGTCAGTTTTGTGTATTGACGAGAACCAAGTTACACTTGTAGTGCTAAACCTTGCTACTGGGGCAAAAAATTGTGATAAATAATATGTTGTTTTCACATATGTATGATTGAAAATTTCCAATATTCTTTATGAAGCATTGTTTCAATAGTCATTGACCCAAATCCAAGTAAGCTGACCTATTGGAGAATTTCATAAAAAAAAATACAAAACTAAGCTTGCTGAATCATTGAAGGAAAAATAAAATAATCTGTAGCAGAAGCGTACCTAAATCCATCATGTATTTGATTTGGGCAGGGTGTTTCACAACCTTTATGCTGTAAACAACATATTGTTTTTTATGGAAAAATGAGAAACTAATGTGAAATTATACAACTAGCGGGACCATTACCATATTTATAGTGAATTTATGGATTCAACCCATAAATGGATCCAAAATCTATATCTGGTATCCACACATATATAATTATTAATACTCTCAAAAATAACAATTTGACCCAAATCAATCCATCACAATTATGAGTCTATCTCTCGTATAGTATCCAATGCATAAATTGATAATAACACATGTAGGCTCAAGTTTAGATTCCAATGACCTCCCACTTGAGGCAAATGTGTTATTTGTTCAATCATACATTGTAAAATAACCTTATGAGCTCAAAACCATTATATTGCAAAGTGTCATTTCAATTAATTTTGTCTTTGAACATCCTTGCATTTACCAAGCATAGATATGTGGCATGAGAATTAGATGAAATGTGATAAAATGATGTATATTCTTAATTCTTTCTACCTTAATAACTTATTGAAGATAAATACATAAACATAAAATAGAACTGAAACCTTAAATTGCATTTATGCTGAAAACTGAATATGTGTGGTTAGATAAGAGCATTTGAACTACAAACTTTCACTAAATTGGCATGTCATCGAGTGACAAAAACCCATTCGAGCATCATGATCCTTAAAGACCTTGGGTGCTAAACCTTTTGTAAGTGGAAGCACAATCATGGAGTCTGTCCCAATATGATTTGTGATTTCATTAATAAAGTGATGCATTATGCTAATAGTTGATTATTATGACATCTATTTTGGTGTCCTGGCATTCCCGTATTTCTCTTTTTTTTTTTTTACAGTCAATCGTCTAAATCACAAATGTATTCCAGACTTCATAACATTAGTGGTGCAAAGGGTGGAATATGCAATTTTTTGTTGACTTAGCTATAGTGTTATTTTTTTGGCAAGTTGAATGTGCAATCAAATATGGCTGGGTTAGAACTATTAGTTCAAATGCTATTAGCTAACCAAAGTTGTAGTGTTGCTTATGGTGACTTGAGCACTTCTCCCATTAATGTCTTTAAGAGCACATTCTCGAAGAGACTGCATCTATATGAAAGTGAAAAGTAATTTGTTGTTCCCTGGTATTCTAGACTGTGACAGTAACCCCATTTCTTAAATATGTATTAATTATACTATCTGCAAGTGACAATTGTGAAGGTGAGTCTTCATATGATCTGCTATTGTACCTATGAACACTATTCTATTTTCTTTTTTTAAATATTCATTTCAAAACATGATGAGGAACTTTTGCTTTGTATTCACTACTCTATAGGGATGCAAGAAAGAATTTATTGCCTAATGAACAAGCTACTTTCCCACCAATTTACATGTTTGATTTCCTCAAAGACTATAAAAGTAATTTAATGTCTTTCGAGGGAGTGCTTCATTGTGTAACTAGTAGGCAAGAGCTTTAGCCTCTAAATGATTACTCATAGTGATTGTGATTATTTTGATGTACATGTTACTGACCTTGAACGATGGACTGTTTTTTTCATGATATGATTAGGTGTTAAATCTATGTTTGCAAGTGTTGGTCACTTCACAAGTCCTCAATTAGGGTAAGCTGTTTTTCACTTTTTGGTCTAAAAGTTGCCTCAATCTCATCAATTCCTCAGTTGGCTTTCTAGCTGTTGCTCTTGTATTTGAGTTTTTAAGATTGTTGGATTTTGAGATATGGATTCACCTTTATATGAATTATTCCATGTTAGTTTCAAGTACTAGTTAGTAGAATATCCAAGTTTAACATCGAATATGTTAGACATAGCACTTGACAAGTCTTTTAGGTTTCTTCAAGTAATGTTTCTTCCTTTTGCCTTCAAAAAATTTTATTGTTGATATAGGTCAATAATGTTGGTATTCAAAGCAGAGATAGATTGGGAGTTCATGAAATAGAACAATGTGGAAGCAATAACACTTCTGGTGTTTTTTGTGTGTGTAGATATTCCATAAGGACTATTGTTCCTCTTATTTATGTTGGTTTTGTCCTCTCTTTTGTACCATGCCTTTTCTTTTTCATTTTGTAGTAATTAATTATGATTGTTTAGATCGATGGTTGTTTGATTCGAACAGTTGGATTTGGGAAGAACACAAATATACAAATAGAGCACACATTGGCTGCACATAATTATACCAGTCACTTACAAACTTTTGATGATCCATCTGTGTGGCTAAGTCTCAAGAGTAAAAAGTAAAATCCTAAGAAGTCAACATGTAAAACTTAGAAGATGAGAATGACAAACATAGAAAACGAAAGGAGAGATCGGAAATCAAAATGGGGGAAATAAAAAGAGAAAACTGAAACACAAAATCGACAGGATGAACAGAGAGAGACTCCCCTATACACCCTGGTCACTGGAGATAGAAGCTGGAAAAAAAGTTGTGGTGCCGAAAAACAAAACGGTTAGAGAGAGAAAGGAGCAGAGAATGAAAGACAGAGAAGAAGACCAGGACCAAGCCGCCTCCCTCCCACAAACCAAATGGTTTAAACAGATGAAGAGATGAATGTGGGGCAAGTCACCAGGGATCAATGAGGGCTTTGTGGTCGACGACGCAGAGACAACGATTTACAGCATCCAATGCCTCAAGCCTTTAGGGCAGAGTCTCTGCCCCAAGAAGATCGCTCTCCGACCAACCTCCACCTGATCTCGGCGAACTCCCGGTAGAGAGATTGGGGGATGGATGACAAACAATCTCCATGGAGAGAAAGAAGTTGAACAAGGAAAGGCTAACGTCCGGACCAGGCCTGAACTAGTTCCCTCGATCGCTCGTCCTCTATTCCACCTGCCGGACAGAGACAGCTTCCGCGAGACCTGCACCAATTTCATTTTTAACTGGACTAAGCCCCATGATTGGCTTCAGTTCAAGATCCAATCCGGTTCACTCATGCCAAACGTGCTCGGAGCTGTGAATCGTCCACACGAACAAGCCCAGCGTGGACCGTTCGTCTTTTTACTTAAAAAAAATTAAAATAAAATATACAAAAAAAAGGAAGCTCCAAAAGATGTCGAGAGGGGAGCAACCTCTCGCTTACCTGCTGCTAGTGGCCAGCCTCTTTTTTTTATCTATTTATTCGAAAGCCTCTTTTTTTTTATCTATTTATTAGAAAATGCAGGGTGGGAACAATCTGCCACTTTGCCCGGCAACAAAGACTTCATCTTCCTACCCTCCATCCTGGTGTCTTTTTCTATTTTTAATTTTTTAATATAAAACATGGGCAGTCTACATGGACGGCCCAAACCAGAACATGTAGAAAACCTTAAAAAAAAAACTAAGATATATTTTATGTGGAATTAGTATTTGATAAAAATGTTGATAAGATTTAAGTTGTCCCCTGACTTAAGAAAGTATGAGATATACCAATTCTATATATCCCTTAGTATATGCCAGAGGGGGAAACCAGACCACTTAAATCACTTCTTATAAATATGATTCGACATAAAATGTATCTTTGTTTACATTAAAGGTAAAAAAGAATTGTTGATATTTTCCGTTGCTAAAGTTGAATTGCCTGATTTTTGTCCCTGATATATCCCTTTTAAGTCAGTCCTAAACCCTAAAATCAGACCACTCAAATCGTAAAAATGTATTTATAAATACTATTTCAATGTAAAATTAAAATTATTTTTAAAAGAATCATTTGCTTTTATTAAAACTCAAAACATAACGTCAACCCATCCATCCGAGCATTTCAACTAGTGTGGGCCTAAACAAAGGTTAAAAAAACAAAATTACGCTCAAGCGACAAGCAGGCAGTGGGAGAAATGTTGCCTGCCCCCAATCTGATCTAGTAATTTCAGGAGGGCATTGCAGGGGAGGCAACAGGCAGCAGTCCGTTAATGAGGGGAGGGCATTGCCTGGAGGGCGTTAGGCCAGGCTCGAAATCGGGCCAGGCACAATAAAATTTTTTAATTAATTTTAATTATAGTTAAATAGTTTTTTATAAATGTAATATAAATATACATATATATATATATATATATATTAAATTTCTGTATTAAAAATAAACCAGGCTAAAATTGGCAAGGGAAGCAACATCTACTTTGATTTCTACTATTATTTAATCTTCTGAAAAAATATCAAGGCAAGGGTCTAATAGTTCTAGTTCCTGAAATAAAAAAGATGAACACAATGTCAGTCCTTTATGTGGTGGATGGGGATCAAAGATGGACATAATTCTGAGATGGACCAACAAGTCTGTTGTGGGTCAGCAAAGAAGCAGACTCCAGAAATAGCACCTTCTGGTTCACTAATGGACAGCCATGGTTTACATTTGTGGGATCCAAATGAACCAAATAACCAGAAAGCTGATAGTCTTGGCACTCTTGTTTCAGATTCTTTGGGTGAATGGAGTCAGAAGGATGAACTTACATCTAGCAAGTCAGAGGGTTGGGAATGCTGGGGCACAACTGAAATGCAACAAAAGCTAATAATGCCCAACCTTGCGGTGAAAAAGTCACATCATCACAAGAACTCACACTCAAAGTTGGGGATTTTCCAAAGAAAAAAAAAATACATTATAAAAATTGAAAATTTTTAGTTGTGTAGTGTATTTTTTAGATTCGAGTTTAGTTTGTCCCTGCCAGAATAAGTTTGTCGAACCGTTTGGTCCGCCCTTGAAAAAATCCTGGCTCCGCCCTTGCATGTCAGTGTCTGCCAAATCCACCTGGTTTTGCCTTTAAATTTGGAAAGACTACCAACTCATTTTCCTATGCCATAAGCACATTGGATGGTCAGATTAATAGAGGTTTGGGTCATGCTGATGCATGCACACAAATACCAGAAAAAGTCAAAGGTTGGTCCTTGCTGATGTTCAGCCACTATTGCTATCAATAAGGACAGTGAACGACTTTCGAAAGTTTGTACTGGAAAATATTTTCCATTATCTTTCATAAGAGAACCATTAATTAAATGACTTGTAAATTAGACCTTAGAGTGAAGCACATGGGTTCCAATAGAATGTCCTTTATCATGCTGCAAATATTTCATCTGCGGCTTCATACTTTGCTGCATTGTCTATAATAAAGTGCATAACATTCTTCAGCCTAACTTCTTGTACAATTTTATCAAAAAAATCTTAGAGAAAACATCAATAGTGATAAGAGTATCACACAAATCAAAAGGTTTTAAAAACATTATACTTACATAAGCAATATACAAGGAAGTTTACCAATCACAACACCCAAATAAGTTCTCAAGTCACTTTAGTCGAGACACTTTCAAAGCCACGGGTCTACACTGACCTCCTAAACTAAATGGCCCTCCAATATCGGTGGGCTTTTCCTTTCCCACAATTTAAGTCGATGCCCCTTTTCCTCTGTACGCTTACTTTTCACTCTATGCATCACTTTTTTTCATCACCGTGCTCATCAACAGACCCCTTTTAAATGCTCAGTAATGCTCCAAAGTTAGCCTCATCCTCTCCATTTCTCTCTGCTAGCGACGATATTGTTGCCATTTTTTTTCCTCAATGATCGAAGATCTCCTTACCTACAAGCCATGCAAGGATGCTTTCGCCATTTTTTGCTGGATGATGGATCGATCTACCGACACATACTGTGATTGACAATTTGCTACTTATTTACTTGTATCTCCATGGTAAGTTCACCCTTTATGCATTAATTGATCAATAAAAAACTGTTATCGTGCAAAGTCCCTTGAAATTTAAATATTGAGAAGAAATTAGGGCATCTGAATTTGATGACACAGAGGCTTTCATTAGTGTGTCATCATGCGAAGTCCCCTTGAAGAGGAAGGATGATCAGTAGCATGGTTCCTAGAGATATGGGCATGATATCCTTTGGGTTGTCTCCTTTGTTAGGCAAGTTTGAAGGATTGATTGCAATGTTGGATTGTTCTGACGAGATTCACCAAGTTTGATCTCATCTTCATTTTTTCTCTCTCCTGTTTATTGACGAGATAGTGCTTACGCTCAAGCAGTTCTCTCTCTCTCTCTCTCTTATGATGAGATTCACCAAGTTTGATCTCATCTTCTTTTTTTCTCTCTCCTATTTATGGACAAGGTAGTGCTTACGTCCAAGCAGCTCTTTCTCTCTACGTGGGTGTGGGTATCATGTTAGCAGAAAGTATGAAGCCTTCAGTGTAAGACCTTTTGGATAAGAAGTGCGGTTACCATGCTATTTTGGTTTTTTGTTTCAAACGCAAATGTTGATGCCTCCATGCTCGAATTTCCTTCATCTATCATTCCCTGTTGCATATTTTGTTATCATAGTTGATAAAATCCATTCGTACAATGACCAATCAGGATTAAGGCAATTAAAAGCAATTAAAGCAAACAATTTCCTTCAATTTTTTTTCTATAGGAAGAGATGAGACTCCAAAAAGGATTGTGGAATTTTGTCCTCCTAAAGATCTGCGTACCAACTTATCTTTTCTGATGCTTGATTAGCTCGGATACTTCTTTGGCTGATGCAGCTGTTCTTAACAATGCAGAGACAATTTCATTTCATTTGAGCGGATAACTGGTGTTTGCATCATCAACAACCTAACCGGACCCTTCCCTACAGGACCGTTAGTCTGTGGTCATGTAATCATCTTGGTTTAGCATTATCCATGCAAAATAAAGGAAGAATTATACTTCCAGTACCTTGAATGGTCCCCTTCAGCCAAAAGGACAAGTGGGTATAATAAAAAAAATAATTGTCTAGGAGCACTATTAATTAAGATCTTAATTTAAATTACGAGAGGTCAGCAACTTGTTTACCCATGTGTTTTCTTGCTCGAACGATGAAGTAGGATCCAAGCTGCCATGAGACCACATCCTATGGAGCTTAGGATCCTCATAATTCTCCAAAAACCTCTTCCATTGTTCCTTGCATTTATTAAGACCATATCCAATAGAAGGATGATACTTTCAAACATAAACTAGAAATCATGGAGGACGAGTATGGCTGTAAGATGATCACTATATCTCATGAAAGAAACCAATGATCACTGTATCTCATGAAAGAAACCAATGATCACTGTATCTCATGAAAGAAACTATCTTATTTGGCTGGTCAGGCCATACCTTTTTCACGCCACTTGCAAGTGTTAAAAACTTCATTTTTTTGCCTTTGGTCGATTGAAAATTAGATTTCAATGAACTTATTTCGAAGTTATTAAACATACATGATGAAAAATTAATCATCTAACCAAAATCTGTTGAACCTTTAACAAGCTAAAATGTGTGGCTTAGGTTGTGAAAAGAACCCATCTCATGAGTCATACCATTACATCATGTGATATTGCAATTTGGAAAGATAGAATTTTTTATCAAAGCTTATAAGTGTTTTCATGTGGGCATAAAATTTGTTTGTTGGGTTTTGGGATGAGATGACTATGAAACTTAAATTGATGATGATTACAACCAGTACATATCTATACCGGTGACAATAAAAAACCAGGTCAAGATTCCACAGCAAGTGCCTGCTTTTCCTGTGATGGCTAAGTCACTGCTATAGACCTATAATGGTGGTTTTTGCAACTGTCGAATAAAGGAGGTATGGTAGAATACCTATAGTGGTGGTTTTGCACAATTGACACAAAATAAAGGAGGAATGGGCATTCATCTCCCTTCGCTGCCAGGGTCCAGTGGATGGTATTCAGAACATGCTAGTATGCTTTATTCTAGTAGTGATCTTAACAGGAGACCCACAACTGTTGTAATCTAGCTTCTATGTGTGATCAGTCATGTCTTCCTTAAACCTACACGAACACAATCATATTGTTGCACTGCATCACAAACTCCATGTATACCCTCAAATAGAAGAAATCACCTTAGCGGAAAGAACACCAAACTTGGATGGTCCACTTGAGTTGAAAGAACTAGTGGTTATGACAAAAAATAAATTATGTAGCAACACTATTAATTAAGATCTAATTTAAATTGTGAGATAGGGTCAGCAACTTGTTTACCCATGTGTTTTCTTGCTCAAACAGTGAATAGGATACAAGCTGCCAAGAGACGACCTCACATGGAGCCTATGATCGTCATAATTCTCCAAAAAACATTTTCCATTGTTCCCTATATTTAATTAACAGTTTTAGATAGATTACTAAGATCCATAGCCAATAGAAGTATGAATGCTTTCAAACATCAACTAGAAACCATGAAGGACAAATTTGGAGTATGGCTGTAAGATGGTCACTCATGAAAGAAACCACTCTTATTTGGTTGTTCAGATTATGTTTTAATCATGGCACTTGAACGCATTAAAAACTTCGTTCTTTGCCTTTGGTTGATTGAAAACTAGAATTCATTAAATTTCTCTCGAAGTCATTGAATGTAGATTATGAATAAATAATCATCTAAACCAAAACCTACTGAACTTCTCACAAACTAAAATGTGTGGCTTAGGTTGTGGAAAGAACCATCTCGTGAGTCATATCTTTGGATCATGTGATCCTGCTATTTGGAAAGTTTGAATTTTTTATCAAAGCATACAAGTGTTGTTTTGTAGGACTAAAATTTATTTGTTGGGTTCGTTTTGGGATGAGATATGTATGAAACTAATGCCGGTGTTATATTTGGATCATGTGATCCTTGAAAAACCTATAGATATCTACAATAACAAAAAAAATAACCAACTAACACGTACCATGGTCATTTGCGGCGCAAGTCTCATGTGTGCCCACTCGCATGTCTCTCTCTCCCTCTCTCAATGCTGCCTAAACCTGGGCACCGGACCGGGCTGCCGTCGGGTAACCCGGTATGACCGGCCCGACTCGAGCCCGGGCCTTGAAATAGGTATTAACGGGCCAATATTATTGGGCCCGGCCCAGCCTGGTAATAAACAGGTCGGGGCTGAGCTTCAAATTTTGTTAGTCGGGGCCTGAGAAGCCCAACATATGGTAGGGATTTAGGGTTCCGCTGGTTTCAAAATTTTCAATGTTCATTCATCGCCTCTCACACTCCCTGACAGACTTTCCTTTGTTCCTCTGTTCAACAGTTCAACTCATCGCCCTCTTTCTCCGCGGCTCCGCCGGCCACCTGGACTGCCTGGCAACCCAAACCCTTTCTTCCAGATCCTCATCGTCATCTTTTGAAGCCCTAACACGAACACGGGGCACAAAAAAAATGAGCCGAAACCATGCTTTTACATTACTGCGTAGCTGTCTTGCCCTTTGGGAACGAAGCTGAACGTTGTGAGAAACCTCCATATGGTCACCAACTAGTGTTGCTTCTTTTCATGCTTTTACATTACTGCGTAGCTGTCTTGCCCTTTGGGAACGAAGCTGAACGTTGTGAGAAACCTCCATATGGTCACCAACTAGTGTTGCTTCTTTTCAAGGTCTCATCTGTTTATGTTTCTGTTCCATTGTTAGTTGGGTAGTTTGGAAGGTTGTCTGCTTCTGCAAGTGCCGAAGAGAACTATCTAGGTTGGGCAGTGAGAGACGTATCAGGGTTCCTTTCTCCCTTCCATTTCAGCCGCACTCTACCGATCAACTCGATGCCTTTGACGATTCTGAAGGCTTACTGATGTTGAACCTTCACTATGTGAACAGAACTGAAACATTTGATGTGTTGGACTCGGGCAGCATTAACTTATAATCGGGCTGGGCCAGGCCTCGGGCTTGTGATCTCAAGCCGGAGGCCCGATTAATTATAGGGCTGGCCCGGCCCGATGCCCAGCCCTAGTGTCGCCTACCCTTCTCATCACTCATGCCTTTTTCTCTTTCTCTTTCTACTTTTTATCATATAGTTATATTTTTGTTTTTGTTGGTAGAATTTAATTAATGTTAAATGAAATCTCTCTTTCTACTTTTTATCATGTAGTTATATTTTTGTTTTTGTAGGTAGAATTTAACTCATGTTAAATGAAATCAGTGGATATTGGACTTATTGATGATTGTATTTTGAATTAAATTGTGGAATTTACTAAATGTTGGTTAAAATGGTAGGATTTAGTGACATGAATGGACTTGTAGCCATTGAATGAAATAGGTGCTCCCACAAGTCTGCTGTTTGAATAAATGAAAGTAATGCTTTTACATCATTTGCAATACTTAAAAGGTACTACATGCTTCAAAATTTTTGTAAAGTTATTAATAACTGCTAAACACATTTTCTATCTGCACAACAAATGGTAGAACAGTATCATTGTCCATCTCTCGCTCTCATCTCTCCCTTTCACTATCCTTTTATGGTTTATGACTTGTTTGTTTCATATATTTCTCTCAAATAGAGGAAAATATTGCAACATATTTGAAGATTTATCAAGACAATGATGATGAGAAGAAGGGTTCCCTTAGGAGATCTATGGCCATTGATTTAGGGTAATTTTACTCTGGTTCATACTTTCTTTCATTTTCGGTTCATTTTTCCTAGTTTGGTTGGTGTTTAAATTAGTGTTACTTGAGATTCTAATTGGGTGAGAGAGAGAAAGAGAGGACCCTTGTTTAGCTCTGGAATTTGCTAAGCTAGCTTACTTTAGTGGACCCTTGTTTAGCTTGTATTTCAATTTGTATTTCAGTTTTTGAAGTAGACAATGGAGCTATAGAATTTGTTGCTTTAAACAACTGTTTTTTTGTCGGCTTGTAGGGTATTTACATGTAAGGTATGTCACACATCAAAGTTTAGCTGATTATGGAATTTTAACTTTCATTTCCTTTTTGTTTTTGGAGAAACATAGAAGGAATCAATTGTGGTTTATGGTTGTTAATTTACTTTAAGTGATTGCTTGCAGGGCAGAGCCATAAATTTTTCATGAAAGAGGCCGAATTAAAGTTTCTAAATTTTGACATACGCTTAAAAATCATTTTTCTAATCTCTATATAGGACAAGTAAAATGTTCTAAAATATACATGTAAGTTTTTTTTTTTTAATTTGAGGTGGGGCAAGGGCCCATGCGAGCCCCACCCCCCTTGGCTCCGCCCCTGATTGATTACGCTGCACTCATACACTCATGTTTGAATGAGCTTGTCCTCTAGTAATGTGCACGGGTGATATGACTAAGCTGACTTATGCAGGCAGAGATAGGGTTGGGCTGGCTAGGGCCATGGCTCCCATCAAGTCTCAAAAAAAAATTTTTTTTGCATTAATTTTAAAAAATTTTCATTCATCTTATCTAAAAATTTTGAAAAATATTAATTTTAACCCCTATTAAAATTCAAAACTATAATTCGACCGATTAATAAAAAAAATTTGGCTCAGTCATCCTAACCATCTACATCTCTGCGAAGATCCTCATGTCGGCCATGGAGGCCACTCCTTAGGCAGTGTAGCTTTTGGTTTTCCCATCCACATTCGCAGCATTCTCAAGAGTTTGGTCCTCTCTTTCTTTAGAACCAACCTCATCATTCATTGTAGCTTCTGCCACATCCACCTTTGCTCTCGAATTTGCTAAGATAGGGTACTTTTGTAGACCCTTGTTTAAGATTTTCATGGTAAGGAACCCTCTTCATCTCTAGCTATACTAAGCTCGAATCCAAGCAATGATTATTGCTTAGCATTGCTTGATCTAGAGGACAAGCAAGGAGAAGCCTCAAGCACTAAGGTCGACCACAAGGTAGGTAAATTCTAGCTTGTTCTCATCTATTTTTGCTTACATCATGGGAGGGTTTTATCTTCATTCAATTCCATATGTATATAAACCCACCTTGAGAGTGAAGGTAGGGGGACGAAAATTTGGGATTTCTCTAACACCTTCTTTTAGTTGTAGCCAAGAGCAAGAGCAGCCAAGTACAGCCAAGCCCAGCAAAAGAAAGAATAAGATAAGAAGAAGCTAAGGAGAACAAGTCATCATTCAAGCCTTCTCCCTTTCTCTATTTCGCTCTTCCTCACTTCTGAGCATCGGGGAGAGGCCTCATGGTGGAATAACTACTGACCTTTAATTATTAATGCACGATCGATTAGTGATTGTGCATAGCCTCGCACGACACCTACCTTGCATTTATCGTTTCAAAAAAAGGTTATGGGAACTTGCACGCCCGATTGATGGCAATGAAGGACAATTGTATGCCCAATCGTGCTCTCCGTTGCATGCTGATCAAGCTGTAAGATGGAAGAACTCCAATTGTGTACAAGAATTTCAGTCAAATGGTCTGAGGGCCTTGCATCTTAAGCTATTTGTTGAACGTATGGTTTGGAAAATGAGAAGGGCAATTGTAGGAATGGTAGAAGCCGATGAAGAGAAATCTCGAGTCTCACACTATTTTCTAGAGCCTTTCTCTCTGGAAATGCACCAGACTACTTGCATTAGAGCAAATAGTCTTCCTGAACGTAGTTCATGTTTAACAGTTGCCTAGAGCATTGCCGTTGCCTAGAGCATTGCTGATCAAGTGGGGATCATCATCGATGTTATTTTGTTGACGAAACCAGTTAATAGCTCTTCATGGATACAATATCCAAATCAAATTATGTACATGAAGCTTGAAAATGTGGTCTTTCTTGTGATCATAAACAGGAAAGTGTGAAAAAAATCAAACGATAAATGATCGCACATAGCTTCACACAACACCTACCTTACGATTGTTGTTTCGAAAAAAGGCTAAGGGCGATTGCATGCTCGATTAAGGCTGATGAAGGACGATTGCATTTATAGTTTGGAAAAGGCGAAGGGGATGGAAGCCAATGGAGAGTGATCCCAAGTGTAGCACTTTTCCCTCTAGGGACACATCAGACTATTTATGCAAGAGAAAAATGATCTTCCTAAACTTGGTTCATGTACAGCAATGACCTACATCTCTATCGATCAAGTGAGAATCATCCTCGCTTTAGGTTGTGGAGCAAATCAGTCAATAGCTCACTGTGGATGCAATATCCAACTCAAACTGTGTACAAGAAACTCGAGCAGGTGGTCTTGCTTGTCATCAAGAACCAAAAAGTGTGAAAGTTTGCATATGATAAGACACCACACACTCCCTTGCACAACACCTAGTTTATGGTTGTTTTGAAAAAAGGCTGAGGGTGATTGCATGTCTGCATGAGGCCGATGAAGGGCAATTGTATGCCGATCATGTTTTTCAGTGCACCCTCCTCAAGTTGTCAAATGAAAGGACTTTAATTGTGTATACGATTGTCGGTCAAATGGTCATAGGACTTATAACTTAAGCTATTAGGCGAATGTGTGGTTTTGAAAGGACATAAGCGAATGTATGATTGATAGAAGCTGATGAAGTGCAATCCTAAGTCCAACACTATTTTATGGAGTGTTTCTCTCTAAAGATGCACCAAATTACTTATGTAAGAGCAAACGATCTTTCTAAGCCTGGTTCATGTTCAACAGTGACTTGGAACATTGCAAGTCAAGTGGGGATTATCTTCATTATCAAGCTGTAGACCAAATCAATCAATGGCTCTTTGTGGATGCAATATCTTACTTAAACTATATACATAAAGCTCAAATTACTTGTGATCATGAAGTGGAAAGTGTGAAAAGTTCGCAAACAATAAGTGATCACACAGATCATCACATTGCACTACCTTACATTTGTCATTTCAGAAAAAGAGTAAGGATGATTACGTGCCAGATTGAGGCCGATGAAAGGCGATTGTAATGTTAGATCCACCCTCCTCAAGCTATTAGATTGAAAAACTCCAATTGTGTATACGAAAGTCGATTAAATGGTCGCTGGGCTTATACATTAAACTATCGGTCGAATGTGTCATTTGGAAAAGGTGCATCGTGATTGCGTGCTCCATTCGTATTGATGATAGCTTGAACCTAATTGAGAATGTTTCTCATTAAATGAGAAAACATAAGGCAGAGCATGTGTGCCTAAATACAAGCTCATTTGTCATTGTGCCTTGGGAGTACGAGCAAAAAAATCAAACCTATGCTCTAATGGTGGCTACGTGTGGTGGCGACTTTTGTAGCATGCTTTTGTTTGTTCATTTAAAGATTCATGCTCGCATTGGGATTTAAAACAAAGCAACTCATGTAAGGAATGTTACATTGGTTTGTATTCCTCATTCGAAGTGTGGGACTAGAAGAAAGAGAAGGAGGACGTGCTAGTCGTACGTAGGCCTCTACAGATAACCAGCATTGAGAACTTGGGAGAGTGAGTCATGCATAGGCCTTTGTAGGTAAGCAGCATCGAGAAAGAAATGGATGCCCATGCAGCCAGATCATGAAGAAAGGCCAAGCACTTGATCGAACCAGATGGGGAGAGGAATGAGGAAACAACAAACAATGTAAGATGGCTAGAAAGAGTGTTTCTCAGGTACATGGAGTAAGATGGGAGAAAGGAAGACACAATAGAGAGAAGAATAAGTTACAGGGGAGTGTGATAAAAGTGCAAAGGCATTGGGCAGTAATTATTCTATATCTTAATGTTAAGCTAGTTGAATCCATTAAAAAGGATCTCCAGCCTAGACAAGGGATCAGTAACCAAATGCTTATTTGCAAATCATCCTTAACAGTGACTGTTATATCCAAGGTGCCTGATATGGTATTGTTTTTATGCAAATTTTTGATGAGCTTGTGAACTTTTTAGACGGGTGTGAGAGAGATCACACTATGATAATAATGTAGACATACTATTGCATTTCTTTTGCTGTTACAATATTTGTTTGAAATGTTAATCGCAAGGATGAAAACAGTCTACGATTAGGTCAACATCATGCAAAGAAACCGTTGGTGAAGTCTATGGCACAGTAATTACTCATTCATATTATGTGAGTAACAATGAACCCATGAGTTCTTTCCCTACTTTGCAAGGATATTACCTCATGAAAACTGCAATGGAAAAAAACAGAATGAACTTTTATAGCAAATTATAGTGCAAAGAAACAGAGGTTCATATCTATAGCAAATTCAAAAGCTAATAACCAGATGTCTAGTAGCATGGTCTATCAAGAAAGATGAGTAATTTAAAAAAATTTGAAATGGGAATAAGTTATAGTTCAACAAGACACTACCAGACTACACAATCCATAATTATGTATTTAAAATCTATACCATATCCGATGCCTTATATAACTATAAAGTAACTTAAGGTGAACACAAAAAATCATGATAGCAGAATCTGCTAGATTTGCGAATGACCCACAAAGTGGATGAAAATACTCAATTTTGGATGTTTGGAGACCCAAATAACTAACTCAGTCAAAAATAGTTTCACATAACCAAGTCCCTGATGGGAGAGAAAGAACCATATAAAATACTACAAAAGTCACCTGACAAAGTGAAGATGTTAATTGGAACTTTCCTCAAGTTCACAAAATTTCTCTTCTAACAGGCAATTAACTCACTTGACCACAAAAACTCATGTCTAATTGTATTTGTCCTCAACCCGAAACTGCCATCCACCATCGTGAATTTTGTATTCACAAACATCCTTCACATAATGTGATCCTATTCTTCAGGCACCATATAATTTGTTCAAAAGGCCAATTTGTTGCATAAATGCGTTTGCTAATAACACATTAAAGTTGGCTAAATGAGTTATCAAATAGATGCACTAACATGCATATGAACGAAAGAACATAAAGACAACTCCTACAAGAAAAAGTTGGTAACATCAAGCCCTATTGATTCCATTCTTCAAAAGCAATTTGCCTTAGGCATTTGGAATCAATCGGGTCCCCTATGAACTGATCTAAGAGTGCTTATATATAGGTTATTAGGACCTGAGCTAGTGATTATTAGTGAGGAAGAACCCTAATTAAGTATTAGGGCTGAGTGTGTGCATTGTTGTGGGGCGGAGCCCCCCCCCAACTACTTGAAAAAAAAAAATTACATTAGAAAAATAAAAAAAATTTCATTGGGTAATAAATTTTTTATATTCAGATTTAGTTTGACCCTACTCGAAAAAGTTCGAAGGACCGTTTGGCCCGCTCCTGAAAAAAGTTCTGGCTCCACCCTTGATGACTAATAATTAGTATTAGATATTATCCAACAATAAAATCAAGCAAAAGAATTCAATTCAATTTGATGTTTTCCTACGTTCCTGCATTTGACTGCCTAGTGCAAGGTAGAAGGTAGGCGCCATAGCATACAACTCCGGTGTATTTCACCAAAATAAACGTTATGTGCAAAAGCATATAGAAGAACAAAGGGAAAAGAGTTTTATTCACGGAAAAAAAAAAGTCAAAACAGAAGAAAATCAAGCAAAAAAGAGGAAGGGGCGGGAGACACTGGTATATGACTGCAGAAGGTGCAACCAATCCATCACATTCACACAAATTTGATGATGATCGGCCGAACTGCAATCTTGCCCTGCTTTTCTTCAATCTAGACATGTTGCAACACCATACCAAATTCAAGCCGCCGACCTTGAAACCGTGCAATTACCAACCAAAATTCCCCTCTAACAAGTTTCCAAACATTAACCTAACCACCAAAATCAACGATCATGACAAAAGGGAAAAAGTTTAGAAACCCCAAAAATAGTGAAATCTACTCACGCTTGGATTGATTTCGTCAAACAAAAACTGAGTTCCCTCTCAGTACGCATTCAAACAACATAGGGTTTGTATCCGGTACTTGGTCTTTTGCTGATAATTTTAATAAAATAGTATGCTGAATGCAATGCTGAGAACTCTGACAGACTTTAAAAGAGTTTCACCACAAGCGTCAGAGAACCCTTTGGGTGTCCTATTGTCGAGGTCTTCAACCCTAACCTAAACTCAGTTTGTGTTATTGGTGTCATCTGATTGCGTTCTCTTTGCATAAAGCAAAACTTCAAAAACTTCCGGTATCTGAAACAACGTTTTGAGTAGAAAATGAAGAAACAAGAGTTTAATGTGGGTATATCAGCACATAGTAATCAAAAGGCAAAGATATAGACTGTTTTATCAAATTTGAAAAGATAAAAGACCAAGAACTAGGTTGGATTTCAGCTTCAGGGATTTGATCACCTTTACGAATTTAGGACATTGAAACCGGTCTGAGATCGCACAGTAGAAAAAAGAAATTACGGTAGCTCATCTGCTAATCAAGACCAATAAACCAAACATGCAAGTCGTTAACCTGACCACTATACACACACGCACGTGCATACACCGACACACTAAATACTTAACAATGCATTCATCCATGAAGTGATGTACGCACCGCCTTGCGTAATATGTGTTAAACATGAACCATAATTTTTACATGGCATAAGCTGTTTCATCAAAAAGGGAAAAAAATGCTGTTTCATATTTACGGAAAGAAACAAATAGAAACTTTATGCATCAGCATTGGAACATCCATATACACAAAAGAACATAGAACATTAGCATGTACAAGATATAATAAAATTACACTTGGTGAAAATGGTAGAAAGGTCAGCTTCTACAACGTCATACCATGTAAAAAGATGGGCCTAGAGGTCAGAAAGGAATTTCCCTTTCAAATCCATGGTATGTACAACTATAGATAAACATTACCTAACAAGACGAATCTTGCTCTCTCCGAAAAGAAGATAACGAGTTCAAGAATGAGGTCCATCTCTTGGTGTACCCACGTTGCTTTCACTATTGTCACGCCGCTTTTTTGCCAAGTACTTTTTGTTGAATGCTTCAGCATTTTCTGGATATTTTTCCAATACAAAATGCTCTATACATTTCAAGTAAGAGAAATCTTCACGGGTCCCATTTGCTGACACAACATGCAGGCACCGTGTTTTTTGGTGAGCACCATGCCTGTCTATCTGATTGAATGAAAAGCAAAGAAGATAGAACTCAGATAAAGAGGCTTCATAAATTGAATCACTTGCCCACTAAGCAAGTATTTCTTTCTTGAACCTGAACAATAGATACAATAAAATGATAAATGCAGACTATAGTCATGGCATAGTATCGGCAGCTTATGGGCTTAATGCTATAAGACAAGTTCTATGCTGTATCTAGGCATGTTGATCATTTGATTACACAAGCAGTTCCAAGTTAGAAGATCGTCATGGAAGCATAATGCTACAGGACGTTGAAATACTTCAGCATTTTCCCAGAGGATAACAATGTTATTCTACATTTATTAAAATGTCCAAGCGGGGCCATGCCCCCAGTGCATAAAACAGCAAAAGCAAGTATTTGAAAACTAAAGAATTGGATACTGAACTATTTCTAAAGAAACATTCATTTCATCTGAAAACTATAATTCAGGGTTAACCACTTGAACATTTTTCATTGGTGACATTAACTCACATATCTTCAAACGAATGCTATCTACAGAATTCCCATATTTGTTGTGGTCATCGCCTGATGTTCAAATTTATCGGACAAAAATGATAGTTTTTGTTGTTCCATGCATCTCCGTTAAACAAGTGGGTCTCCTATGAAATACAAAAGTCCAAGGTCCACTAACAATAATTAGGATTCCTCTCCCCCCAAAAGAAACAATTTGCACCAGTATATGCAATTAATTCAAGAGAAAATGCTGAAAACAAAAACAATCCTCTAAAAGTATTATTTTGATATATCAGAATGATGCAACACTCATACGCACAATTACAAGAACATGTTGAAATTGGCTGAATAAGGTAAAAGCCTCAAACCAACTCTGATAAGGAGTGGGGATTTTTCAAGGGCTAAACATCAGTATCACCAATTCTCACTTTAACACCAAGAAATTAGAGAATGCCCAGGTCTTCTCATCCATAATACCTGATATTAACAATGTCAAAATACAACTTAGTTTCATATAACATATAGCCCTGAAAAGATGCTTTTCGCAATGTGTTCTGTTTTTCATCTGAAATTATGTTTTTAATTTTTTTTTTCCTTTTGACATTCTAATAACCAATTTAATTTGTAAGGAAATTGGTAAAAAAATCACGATTTGATAATTTTTTCTATCATTCTATGTTTTTTTATTTTTTAATATTCAAAATTTCAAGGTTCAACCAATCCTATACTCAGACTCGCTTGCACCCCTTTTTTTCTCTCATTCTCTCAACTACTTTTTCTCTCTCCCTTCTCTTTTGTTTTTCTTGTTTATAGCCATCCTCCCTATCCTACAATTGACAAATTTAGGGACGGAAGGGGACTTAAAGTTCCATATTGTGAGTGTGTGTATACCCACACCCAAAAGTTTTTGAAATCACTTTGCACCTGTGCCTGAACCCAATGTGACAAAAATGAGACATGTTTTTGTTCATCTCCCATTATCCTTTTATCCAAAACCAGTTGCATCAAAGCTATTCTAACGCTCAAAAACAACTCTCAGTATTCCAAATTAGGAATCAAGAGATATTACAGCTCCAACTCATTTCCCTCAACACGTAATGTAAGTTGCATAATGCAATAAGTTAGCGATACTTAGATTAGTCAGACATGAGTGTGCGGATAGAACAGACATGCTCATTTACATGAAAAATCAAAGGAGATTACAGATTCACAGTACTATGTACCAGAAATCACCTAGATAATCTGGATACACCAAGATAAAGTCTTGCAAGCAATCCATGAACATTAATGATTGGATACAGGAAATCCCCAGATCGAGAAATGTTATTCAGCACAACAGCACACGAAATGGTGAAGGTAAGTTTGCTGAAGGCCCTGCAGCATATATCTTCATGAAACCAATTTGACCTAATTCTTCATGTTTAACTTTAAATAAAAAATATGGACCGTACTAAATCCAGAATGGCTACGCAGACATGGTGAATAAATGAATATGATAAGTGTTTCTTAGTCAAACTCAAATGTGGACAGCCAGCTGTCTGATTTTGAGTAATAAAGTGGTTCAAGCTTTTACCGTGGTAGATAATTAATTTTATAAGTAAAGAAATACGTACCATCAAAAAGTCAAGGCTATCACTGATTTTTGATGCTCTATTTGGATGATAATGGAAAATATTTTCCAGTACAAACTTCTGATCTTCTAATGAAAGTCGGTCACCGTCCTTATAACTGTACATTAGATACAAAAATGAATATCAGTTATGCACTTAAAACAATGTAAAGGTATTCAACTTAAAGGAGCACAAATATGAATGAACATGAATAGATAAAGTGAATAAAATGTAGAATGACAAATGCTATAAAGATTCATAGGACAAGCGTTTCCCATCACTTTCTTGTGCTGATAATACAGTGAACCGCCCAAGTTGGAAAGAGTTGGAATATACTTCAACAGCAATAAGGAAACACCGAAAGCATCTAAACAACGAGATCTTTGTTCATTTCATTCAGGATATCAGGATCCACAAGCAGCTTGCCCGTTTCGAGACCTAGCAAGCTATACTCTACACATTGAACTTATAATGATCTCTCTTTCTCATCCAAATGCTTGTTTTTATGTTTGCCTGGTATCGTTCTGACAAAAGATGATGTGTAGATGTTTACTAGAGCCTGAGTTGGACAGCGAGAAACTTTTGGGATGGGTTTCCAAAACTTATAACTAGTAAACAACTCTAGAAAGCAAAAACTCAGAGTCTTTAATCACTACATAATCACATGAATTTTCCTCCTATGTCAAGGAACTTACAATTACCTTGGTAAAGAAACAGATATTTTAGTTAAAAAATAAAAGTACTGTTTATTATTGGGTATATAAATGCCTACATGAGTACCTGGAGGAAAACATAAATTAATCATGCTTCTTGAAATAATGGGTTTTCTCCTGTTAGGTACTTGGACATGGAAGATGGTATTTTAGATATTCGACAAATTTCATAATTACTGAGAGATACTATGCTATCTTGAATTACGAGAAACATAAAAGTACTAGATCAGGACAACTCTCTAATTGTTTCTTACCAATCTGGCAACAGGTTGTAAACTACACAAAGGATTTCTCAGTCTGGATATTCACTATCTATTTCTTTTTGTAGGTAAAAGAGGCCTAATCATAATTTTCCTATTTTAATAGTGAAGACATTTTACTAATGCTGCCCTGACAAAATATGCATTTCCTTTTTCGTAAACAAAGATACTTTCCAGAAAATTTTGGTCCAATATTTTAAAGCCCACTGACTTGGAACTCGACCCATCCAATCCTAGTTCATGACTCGCAAGTTAGCTTGGTAACTCAGGCCAGGTTTTGTTAATGACTTGAATACATATATAACTTAAAAATAAGTCAACCTAACATCAAGTAATAACTAAGTTATATTTCCTCATCTGACAACAATAAATTGGACAAGTAAGCTGCTACTCCTACTCTATAATTGCATATTTCAAAAAAATTATAAACAAGAATCAATATATCAACGAAAAACAAGTCAATAAGAAACAAACACTAAGATCAACATATTCAACATTTACAACTATATAGTAACTAACAAACTCAACATGTACGTTAATGTTACAAAAAATTAAAAACCCAAAAGTAAAGAGGCCAATGTCCTAAGAAACAAGTACACCATACATGAAGTTAGCCTAATTAGCTTTGCCTTTTCATTTGCAATATGTAAATTCAATAAATCAACAATTATTCCAAATTCTTATATTTTAACAAGATTTGTGTCATAATTAAGTAATAGCAAACCAATCACCTCATTAATTACAAAATGGAAAGTTTCTCACCAAACTAAACTAAATGAGTTTCGGCCAAGTCAAGCTGAGTCAGCCCGAGTCACAGCCGGGTCACAGTGGTGTCATGTTGAGTTTCAACAAAAAAAAATGAGTCCCCTTACTAGGTTGACCCAGTAGAGGGCTGAGTCCAGCCGAATCAACCGAGACAATGACTTAGACACGACGAGTTTTTAAACACTGTCTTGGTCATTCACTAGTGGGTAAGACAAGCATTTTATGCTTAATGCATTCAAATGAATTGACAATGTTTTCCTTCCCAGCTTTTTCTCGGATTCACAACCAAGAGGAGCACCTATGCCTGTGACATTAAACAAACACATGGCCATGTCATTAACAAAAAATCTCTAGTTGATATCAAGCAAGCAGTCCCTGAATTCTCTTGAAGCCATAACTGCAATTACCACAACCAAGTATTCTATCTAAACTCAGAAAGAAGAAAGAACAAGGAGTTTAAGTATCTAACCCACAATTTAGAATTTAAAAAAAAAAAGAAAAAAAAAAGGGAACCTTGAACAACGAAGAATTCTTCTCATTGACAGCAACAGTGGCTCAACATCAGCAAGAATTTTTTGTTCATCCGCTGTGAACATAGACATAGGCTTTCCTGTTGCTGTAAGTGGACCAACTTTGTTAACATTTTCTGGTATTTCTCTGGATGCATCAGCATGACATGCACCTCTATGAATCTGACCATCTGATGTGCTTGTCGCATGGGAAGATGAATTGGGCATCTTTCCAGATTTAAAGGCAAAACCTGGTGGATTTGGCCGACGTGGAGTATCTTTTTCTTTGTCAGTTTCCGAAGCTTCTGTGCTCACTTTCCACTTCAAGTCTGCATCTGAAAATCCCCAACTCTGGGACGCACATGTGGCCGTGAGTTCTTGTGATGATGTGACTTTTTCAAGGTAAGGTTGGGCATTATTAGTCTGACTTTGTTGCATTTCCGTTGTGCCCCAGGATTCCCAACTCTCTGACTTGCTAGATGTAAGTTCATCCTTCCGACTCCATTCACCCCAAGACTCTGAAACAGGAGCACCAAGACTATCAGCTTTCCGGTTCTTTGGTTCCTTTGGATCCAACGAATGCAAACCATGGCTGTCCATTAGTGAACCAGAAGGCGCTATTTCTGGAGTCTGCTTCTTTGCTGATCCAGAACAGACCCAACCACTTTCTCCCAGTTGTTGGTCCATCTCAGAACTATGTCCATCTTTTGATCCCCATCCACCACATAAAGAACTAGCAGTGTGTTCATCTTTATTCCAGGCACTGGAACTTGAATCAACTGAACAAGGATCATATTCATGGTTCTGCAATTCCTTCTGATCCCATGAGCCAACACTATGTCTAACCACTACTGCATCAATTTGATGTGGGTCCGTATTTTGCTTCTTTTCTGCCCCAAAACAAGGCCAACCGCTTGCCTCTACTTGCTGGTCCCCTTGACTGACTTGTTTGTTCTTTGATTCCTTCCCACAACTAGGCCATGAGCCTTCTTTGGTATTCCATGCTTTTGCTGTCACGGTTTGAACATCATCACCCCAGTCTCCCCAACCGTTAGATGCCACAGCCAATGGGGACCCATTTGACCAACATGATTTGCCTAAACTTTCCAGTGCAGCAACATTATCATCTTTGGAGTCCCATATATCTTCATCAAAGGAAAGTTTCTCACCATTTAATGGGCTATTTGGAGACCCACAAAAATCCATGTCAATGTCATCGACATCTGCACCAAGACACAAGTTGCTCAATTCCCTATCATTTGGCATTTTGTTCACCAAGTGTAAAAAGTTATATAAATCCGAACACTCCATCTGACATAAGAGGACAAGCAATATGTTAGAATACCAAGAGAAGTAAAAAAATTCAATATGTTATAGATGTAAAATGCAAGAGTACTAAGAACTAACTTGATTGTCGGTCCATGTGATTTCAAATGATGCTCCTGTACCCAGAGCTACGCGCTTTCCCCAAGAACATGATGCAACGACACTGGATAAAGAATCACTATGACACCTTTCTGCTGCTCTCTCAAAACATTTCATTGGTGTCTATAGACAGCGCAACTAATAAATATGCTGATACAAGTTCCAAATTGGATAAATTCAGCAATATCAGATATAAATAACTTACATATAGTGTAGATTCGGTAAATGGTACGGGCACTTCAAAGGTGCGAAACAATGCCTTATATCCAGTAGTGTTGAAGCCAAGAAGGTTACCAGTGCCAGACATGCTACTACCCACCAAAATAAGATGCTCTTTCAGCACCCCTTTTGCAACATTTTTCATTGATGATGATAACCTCTACAAGAATAGAATATGTATTCATACCACTTAGAAGAACAATATAACATAAAGCAGCAGGTTTAGCCAAATATGAAACCAAAACCCAATACTCATGCATGACAAATGCATAGAACTTCTTTATTTGCATAACATAAAATTGTTGTAACATATAGTAAATCTGCAAAATCTTCTCATGAAAAAGAAACCGAATTGCCAAAGCAGAAGACCTGAACAAGTTCAAACTTAAATTTATTTAGGCAGTTCAGGGAGCAATCTTTGCAGCTGCCCTGTGAAAAATTGCAACACTAGTCCTGTTTGGGAGCAAGTCTTTTCCAAAGTTTGTGGTAGTGAAACGGGTTTTGCCAATCCAAATCCCTCATTACTTGCTGTTTAAACTCCACTCCAAGTTATTCACTACAACAGTGATAGGTAAATCTAACACTTCAAAGAGCATAGCACAATAAGTATAGCATTTCACTGATGCTTGAAAATGACAGGATGAATATACCATAACAGCAAGATTTATTCCATTCATTTAAATACAGATCCATATGAGAAAACATGCTATTAGACCTTTTATTGTCAAGATGATAAAACCCGAGAGGAATAACGAAGAGAGGAGATCAAAAAGATTTCTTCTGCATATGCTATAAGGAATGTCATCAGGTCTACCAACGTGAGTTGGTCAAAACACTTTTTTAAAAGGTAGCAATTAGAACAGAAGATGATCTGCATTAAAACTAAATCGAACTTGAATATAATATGATTGGACCTGTATCTGTAGTTCTGTACAAATCCGAATGAGTAAATCTGAATGGCATATAGATGAATCTTATGATCTAAAATTGAGAACAAGGACTAACTTTGAATCAATTTTTCCTGCAAATTTGATCCATTTGCAACCCTACTGAGTAGATGCATGACTGTCTTAAATACACCCAATCAATCAAAGGCTTGCATCGCTAGATCTAACATAATTGGTAAGACCTAAGAATGATAGAACCATAAATTTGAGTTAGAGTGGGAATCCCAAAAAGATAGTTTTGTTTGTCCCATATTTTCTCTATCAAGGTCTCATGTGTAGGAGTCAACCAATTGACCAAAGAATTCATTGAAATGTTAAACCACTGGAAAAAAAAACAAAAACAAAAACAAACAGCTTGAACAATTGGAAATGCCAGTATGCTGGAACAGCTTTAGCCAAAACACTAAAGCCACAACACCATCCAACAACCTTGTGCAAAGGTAAAATTAGTATAGTTTTGTTTGACCCATATTTTCTCTATCAAGGTCTCATGTGTAGGAGTCAACCAAAGAATCCATTGAAATGTTAAACCACTGGAGAAAAAAAAAAAAAAAAAACAAACAGCTTGAACAATTGGAAATGCCAGTATGCTGAAACAGCTTTAACCAAAACACTGAAGCCACAACACCATCCAACAACCGTGTGCAAAGGTAAAATTAGTACCCTCCCCACCACCATCCCCCACCCAAAAAAAAAAAAACGATGAAAATGCAGACAAGAACCCCAACACAAAGGGAAAATATACATGTCCACATGTTCAATGCTGAAATTTTTGCTGAGGAAAAACTAAAAAAAACTCATATAGTACTTTGATTCAGAAAAACAACAACCAGATAACAGTACCTGGATTGACTGATCAAAGGCACATGAAATTCCCAATCTTTCCTGAATTTGCTGAATACCATATGGAATACAACGTGCCTCATCAATCAGTGGCATCACGGCCAAGCAACAGTCCATGGCAATCCTCCAAGCATCACCTTTATTTTTCAAAGCACTTCTCTGAATCACAACTTCAAGAGCCAACTCACCTCTTTCTGATTTTGTGGGATTTTCAACCCAAGATGTTGCACTGGGATTCACCCATAAAATGTTAACCATGTCTATTCGTGGATCACCTACGACAGAAAATAAAAATGAGCATCAATCTATGTACAAGAAATGATACAACCTTGTTAAATTGCATCAAGTATCTCATGACATGCAGACAAAATAGAATATTCCAAACTTCTGCAGAGAAACAACCCATTCAAGAACAAGATCAAATAAATGGATAATGAAAAGACATCCTATCATGCATTTTCTCTTCACAAATGTTCTGCTTCATAATCAAAATGCAAACACTCTGGTCTATGTCCATTGGTTGACATTCTGGTTTATGTCACATGGTACCATTTTGTGCTTTCTCACCAAAAAGGTACTTTTTCTCCTAATGAATAAATTTGTAAAACCTTCTCCAAGTAAAAGGTCTGCAAAAGTTCTCTGTTCCCATAATTATTCAGTGTAAATTCAACGCTTCAGGTTTTATAACTGAGCCAAAAGGAAAACCAATTACAGACATAAGTCTGTCTTCCTCAATTATGTTCCAGATCATGTGTGGCAATACGATACAATACTAGTCGAGATAGTGCAACTTCTTCCTTCTCTATCTCTGTAATACATCTAATTATACTTTAACCTTCGGTCCTTCACCCTTTATGCTAGCAATTGCACAGAAAATCCAAGTGTTGAGATCCTTAGCCATATAACAGTCAACAAACTTGTTTTTGCATCAAGGTGTATTTTTATTTCCTTGGCCATCAGGGAGCAGGTCTGGAATATTATCGTGGCACCATAATAGCCATCAAATACATCTAATATTTGAAAATGTCCTGGAGAGCTCAGCATTTTATGGCATCCAATAATGCTGGTAAAAGCCATGATATTTCAAGACATCACATGCACTAATGTCATGTTATTTTGATGATATCAAGATCTTTTTGGAGTTGAAAAAAAATATTATTTTTTAAGCACGTTTCTAGAACAATTTTCTGAGGAAATCAACATTCAGAAGAAAAAAATTATGAAGACCCTAAATTGTAGGAAATGATGTCAATGACGATTTATCTGCCGATCCATCATAAAAGGTCTTTAAATATACCAACAATCAATCATTTAGTTCTTTTTTACATCTAAATATGTTGTAATTTGCTTGAATCAATTAGACCATATGCCACCCATTTTTTCCTTGCTTTCAAGAATCGCTTGTGTTCAATGAATCTGAACTTGTAGCAAATCATGAAAGCTAGAACCTAGGTGTTGTTCCAAGGAGACACCAACACACATAGACAGGGGTATGTGTGTGCAAATATGCATGAGAGCACAAGTATGAGACACTGCCAGCACCAAGTGTAAAGTGTAAACTTCAGTACAGTATACATATGCCTAGGCAACTTTTAGCAAATAAAACCATGCCAAATTGCAAGTAGTGTCCACCTCTCAAATGGATAAAAATTCAGCTTCTAAAGCATTCTCTCAACTCTCAGCAACTACAAAGAAAAGAAAATTGTAGAAAAGAATGCATTGGATAATTTACTTGAATAAGGGTGTCATGAACATGAGCATTATCAGTATATATGCACTACAAAGGGGAGGAAATGCTAGGGTGACACCTAACAAGGGAAATAAAATACCTTGAACCACAGTCTGCAACAAGGTTGGGCAAATAGCATTGGACAACATCTTTAAAGTCTTCTCAATGCAGCCACCATATAATGCCCCATTTTTGTCTGCATATGAGAATTGTATGCATGGTGGCCTCAAACTGTTACCACAGCCATGCAGGCCAAGTCGACAGTGCTCACTATGAAAAAAGAGGCAAAAAGATAATTAGGAGACAACAGACAAAAAAAAAGTCAGATTGTTCTCACAAGATAGTCAGCATCAACATTGGAATATTGCCAACAACAAATAAAATCATTACTCATATAATAGCAACAGTATTGCCATTTCTTCTTGTAGAAATAATAGACGCACAAGAACCAAAGATCGAACACAGATGTAACGTGGATGTTAGAATACCGTGTAATAGGGAACCGGGTCCGGATATGGACCCGGTACCCATGTGTGCGGGAACCGAGGACGGGCTCGGTTCCCTAGGCGGGTCTCTCTTCCTCCCTCTTTTATTCTAATCACTTATTGTAATTGTTGATTAAGTGAATTAAGTTTTCTCTCTCCTAGGGTTGCGGTTTTGCCCCTAGGTTAGAGCTTCCCCGTGGTTTTTCACCTCGTTCCGAGGTTTTCCATGTAAATCCTGTGTTTGTTCTTCTTTATCTTCTTCCGTTGCGTGTTTCTACAGTGGAAAACCCTCAACTAGAGGGAAAAAACCACGGGTGAGGAGGTCTGGTGTCCACTAGCCGCCAGACACTCTCTCTCTTAAAAACTTCATTAACACACAAGATTAGGGTTTACAATGGTATAAATATGCCCCAACCAAGACACACTGGATCGGGTCCAGACCCATACATCAAGATCCGTCAACACTCCCCCTCAAGTTGGGCATACATATCAAACATGCCCAACTTGGATACATTTCTCTCGAACGAAGTCGAAGATAGAGCTTTCGTCGGTTTGGTCTTCAGACTTCATGTAAGGTAAGATTAACTCTTTAGCATCAATCCTTTCTCGAATGAAATGCCGGTCAATCTCAACATGCTTTGTTCTGTCATGAAGCACAAGGTTGTTGGCCAAGTTGATTGCAGACTTGTTATCGCAATACATCTTCATTGGTTCTTCGACCTTTATACCAATATCAGTCAACAATACTTTCAGCCACAAAAGCTCAGAAACTCCCATAGCAACTGCTCTGATACCATGTAGAAATAATAGACGCACAAGAACCAAAGATCGAACGCAGATGTAACATGAAAAACCCTCAACTAGAGGGAAAAAACCACGGGTGAGGAGGTCTGGTGCCCACTAGCCGCCAGACACTCTCTCTCTTAGAAACTTCATTAACACACAAGATTAGGGTTTACAATGGTATATCTATGCCCCAACCAGGACACACTGGATCGGGTCCAGACCCATACATCAAGATCCGTCAACACTTCTTTGACATAGAAATTTCATTTTCTGGCATCATACAGTCATTTCCAGATAGGAGCCAAAGTAATCAATCAGAATAGCTCAAAGCAAATCTCAGACCTCTTCTCTTTGTACCAACTGATGTCGTGAGAAAAAGAGAGAGAAGAAAACACGTCCAACTTATTATTCATCACTTACCCTAACCCTTACTTAAGGGAGAATTAGGGTAAAGAACGAAATTACAATGTAAACCAAATATTCTAAAAACTACCTTAATGTCAACACTCCCCCTCAAGCTGGAGCATAGATATCTACCATGCTGAGCTTGTTACAACACTTTGAAAATTCACTAATTGCACGAGCTTTAGTAAAGATATCAGCAGTTTGTTCTTCAGAGACCACGTGAGTTGTAGCGATCACTCCTCCTTGAACTAAATAAACGAATGTAATGACAGTCCTTCAATGTGTGCAGTTCTTTCGTGAAAGACTGGATTATTTGTGGCTGCCCTGTTATCACAAAACATTGTCATAGGTAGTTGAACTGGAATATCAAGGCTTTCAAGCATGGATTTAACCCATGTTAATTCTGTTGCCGTTTGGGCCATGGCCCTATATTCTAACTCAGCACTAGACCGTGAGACCACATTCTGTTTCTTGCTCCTCCAGGATATAAGATTCCCTCCTACAAAAACACAAAATCCAGTAGTAGATTTTCTATCTTCAACAGATCCTGCATAGTCTGCATCACTATAGGCTTGTACATCTAAGGTTTTCCCCTTCTTGAATAGTAGTCCTTTAGTATTTGAGTATCATCAATGCAACTTTCCAATGAATCTTCCTTGGTTTCTCCATAAATTGACTCAGTTTTCCCACTGCAAAACTAATATTCGGTCTTGTAACTGTCACATAAAGAAGCTTTCCAATTAAGGATCTATACATCTTGGATTCTACAAGTTCTGACTGCTCATCATGTAGGTGCAATCATGGATTCATGGGAATGGTGGCAGGTTTTGCGAGTCAGAGATAACCGGAGGTGAGGAATCAGGTACACTTACCTCAGGAGAGGATGATGGAGGAGAGCCATGTGAGAGACCCTGTCGGCGAGAGTAGACTAATGGAGGATCCGAAAAACGATTTTGGGGTGGTGATGAACTTGGAAGGGACATAAGCAGGAAAGGTGGGATTGGCAAAGGGTATTGAAGGAGACTTTCAGGGCAAGAGGTGGATGGTTGTGGGAAATATGAACAAGACTCAAAGAATGTGACGTCTGCACTGACATACTCTTTCTGAGTGAGAGGGTCAAAGCATTTATAGCCTCGTTGGTTCTTCAGATAACCAATGAAGATACATTTTTGGACTTGGGTAGCAAGTTTATCTCGCTTTGGTCCAAGGATATGAACAAAGCATGTGCATCCAAACACATGAGGTGGAGTTTGAAACAATGGACGATCAGGGTAAAGCATTTGAATTGGAATTTTGTTAAGTATAGATGAGGATGGTAGGCGATTAATGAGGTAACAAGCAGTTAAGATCGCATCCCCCAAAAGTAAGATGGTACATGGCTCTGTATCATAAGAGTACGAGCAACTTCCAACAAATGTCAATGTTTTCTCTCTGCAACACCATTCTGTTGCGAGGTATGTGGACAGGTGAATTGAGGAGTAATTTCATGTTTTGAGTAAAATTGTAAAAGATTGGACGATTTGAATTCAAGAGCATTGTCAGTGCGAACAAACTTAACAAAAACTCCAAATTGAGTCTTTATTTCAATAATAAGATTTTGAAGAATACATATAGCTACAAAACGGTCCTTCAAAAGATAATACCAAAATTTAGACCGACTAGCAGTACGGCTAGGCCCCCACACATCAACATGAAGTAAATCAAACAAAATATGACTCGAAGGACTTAGACTCAAAGGAAAACTACTCCCAGTGTGTTTCCCAAGTTGACAGGCTTCACACTGGAGTGACTCTGACATGAAAAGCTGAGGAAACAAGCAACGAAGTTTTGACACTAATGGATGCCCAAGTCTGAGATGCCACTGAAGACTGGTAGGTTTGGATGGAACTGATGTAACAGCTATGTCCATGGCCTCAGACAGAAAATAGACTCCCCCTTGTTCATGGCCTCCACCAATCATCCTCCCAGTCCGCCAGGATAAAAAATGACTCTACAGTTCAAATCATGAGTCAGCCCTTTAATTGAGAGAAGATGAGTAGGAAAGTCAGGAGCAAACAATACGTTATTAACAGTTAAACAATCATAAATTTTCACACTGCCCCAACCAATAATAGAAGAGAAAAATGGTGAAGCACAGTGAATAAGTTTGGTCGACTGCAAAAGTGCTTGGAGGTTCCAGAATCAATAATCCATGACATACCTAAATCTTGGTTCTGCGTAGTGGTGGAAACAGCAGAATCGCCCACAACTGTAGAAGCCAAGGAGGAACATGAAGTTTTCTGAGCCAAAAATTGTTCAATACTCTGATTTACTCATACTAACAGTGACCTTTTCTGCATTTGATTCTGTATGGTCATTTTCAACATGTGAAGCTTTTGGGATATGAGACGAACTCTTGATCTGTGATGACTCAGATCCTCGAATCATTGGGCTACCATGTTTATTCCAGCATCTATCTTCTAGATGACCAAGTCTTCCACAGAACGTGCATTGAAATCTACCATGTCCACCTCCTGAACTACGGCCTCCTCTCCCTCTATTGAAGGCTTGTCCTCGACTACCTGAGATCGCTAAGGACTGTCAACGACCTCCTGAGACAGCTAATGCTGAAGAGGGTGCATCAGTTGAGGATGGAGATAGAATCACCGCCAGACGACTTAGTCTGTTATAGGCCTCAGCAAGGTCTGGAATTTCAGCCCCAGTCAACATTTGGGCTTTGGCTACTACAAAATCAGGATATAACCCAGCTAAAAATGTCGCCACCATGTGCTGCTCAAAATGGGTTTTGTAGCATGATTGACAAGGGGGAACGTAGGGCTTTGAGCCTCTCATAGGCTGATTTGACTGACGCAAAGTATTGGGCCAGATCTGAGTCACCTTGTTGGAGTTTAAGAAGTTCTTCTTCAACCTGCAAGACTTTTCTCATATTGTTATCGTGGGAGTAAGTTTGCTTCAGAAATTCCCACATATGCTTGGCAGAGGTATAATACGCAATCATAGGAGTGATGTGTGCCTACACGCTATTCATAATCCATGACATAACAATATTGTTATCTTCCTTCCATGTAGAATATTTTTCTGTCTTAGTTAGAGATTCTTCCTCCTCAATAACATGTTTCTTTCTCTGCTCCTTAACAAACATCATAAATACGCGAGACCAGATTTCATAGTTCGAGCCGTCTAACTTCACGGTAGACCCAAATGAAACAAGATTCTCAGAGACTTTATATTCTCCCTGCGTATCAACAGTAGTATCCCTCTGCTCCATAGTGAAGATCAAAGAAAAATCTCTCTGCACACTTAATGTAGACTGCTGGAAAAAAAATGAACGTGCAGGCAGAAAAACCCAGTCACAGATTTTAACGTCTAGACGTTGTTAACATGCATTCAAAGCAGGTAGCAGTCACACCTCCTTCACGACCATGAACAGCAGACAATTTTGCCGATAATTACTGCTGAGAAACAAACTTACAGACGAAGATTGTCGCTGCTTTTTCTGTTCCCAACCTCAACTTTCAAACAGCAAGTCCACATCTTGTTGTTCCACAATCAACAACGTCAACAAGCCATCTCAACGATCAGCAGCAGCAACAAGCAATCTCTGATCAGCAACAGCAACAGGATCCCAGCAGCCACACCATGTCAGCGATAGGCAATCTTTGATCAGCAACAACGACAGGATCCCAACAGCCACGCCATGTTCCACTAGTGGATCTGATCACGCATTCCACATAGGCGTGATCAGATTCCACCCACCAGCAAGCAGTAGAGAGAGGAAGAAGAAGGAGATGAGAAAGGAAAAGGGGAGACGAGAGAGGAGGAAGAAGAAATATAACAGTCACCGGAGAGGAGAACGCCGGAAATCTACCATTCGTCGGCAGCCTGAAGTGATCACACGCCACTGGCTCTAATACCATGATGTCGTGAGAGAAAGAGAGAAGAAAACACGTCCAACTTATTATTCATCACTTACCCTAACCCTTAAGGGAGAATTAGGGTAAAGAACAAAATTACAATGTAAACCAAAAAGTTATTGTAAATAATTAAAGAACTTGACAGTGTAAAACGGAAAAAAATCACATTTCTTTGAAAAAATGGAAAAATGAAAAAGACTCAAAAAAATGCATTTAAAATGTGTTTTTCACTTTTTCTCGCCTCCTTTTTTATGCATTTATTTTTTTGGGGTTCGTGGCATAACTTGTAATGTTTGAAAATTATAATGGCTTTAAAGTAAACAAATGTAAAAAAAAAAAAAAGGTTGACTTCATCGATTATACCTGAATCGAGTTCAGAGGAAGGAAATGGGCATTATAGGGTTTCTAAGAAAGACGAGTTATGTCGTGTGAGTTGGAGAAAACAACTGCTCGTTCAGTTCACTGAGGAAGGCAACACATTTCATTCTTCGTTTTCTTCCTCTTTAGCTCTTACCCAAAGTTTAAATCTCTTCTTAGCCATCTCTCTCTTCCCCAGTTCTCTTTCAGTCTGTTCTCCTTCTACCTCTCTCAATTTATGTCCACTCTTTTTCCCATCTCTCAGTTTCTGCCGTTGCTCGGCTGGGTTCCCAGTTTCCACACAACTATCATCCCTCGGTGTCTCTCGCTCCTTGTTCTGGTTTTTAATTTCTCACATTATTATGTTGATGGGTTACATGTTTGTGTGGGTTAAGGGACTCTGAATGGACTGCACACATCGTGTTTAAGCGTTTCCATTAAAAAACTGTGATTATTAGGTTTGTCACATGGGTGCTGACCACACTCTAAATTTGCTGCTACACACACTGGGTGTGCAGTGGGTGCAGCTATTATAACAAGTTGCATGGTTATTGTGTTTATGTTATAGTAATTAATAATCATATAATATACATATTTGTAAAATCATAATGTATTGTCTATTAGTTTTTATTTATTTCATTTTCTCTAATTTTTAGGATCTTTTTTTTAAATAAAAATTTACTGTACTTTTCCCTTTTTTGTAAGTTCGCCCTATTATACCCGAGAAAAACCTTGCCATCTAAAACTCCAAAACATTATTTGTGACTATACTTTAATTTGTCTTTTTTACTTTTATTACATAAATAAAGAAAGAGAGGGAGATATAATAAATAAAAAGTAAGAAAAATTTTTTTAAAGGCAATAGCATAGGGTGTGGCTGGGGTGCGAGTCGGAACCGCACCTGCATCACATTGATATGGGTGATGTACTCCTTCTAAAAGTCCGTATGACATACATTGAAGCACAGCATGACTTGATTTACTCAGCTCGACTCAACCAGAACTCGTTTGACTCAGTTTAAAACTCATTTGTCTCGGATCAATCTGCTCATGGACTTAATTTTTTTAACCAATGACATGAGCAGTTATTTACTATTTAATTACTTAATTTGAGATGCATTTTCTAATCTATTGGAATATAGATTCAAACCAATTAAAATGTTTTGGTTAATACCCATGAAAAGCCTCACCAACGTAAACCCAAAACCCATATTTGACACAATGAACTGTCGACATATTTTGAATATATCAGCAATATCTGTTACAATACTTTCTATTCATGACAACTTGTGATTCTTGCATTACAGGTAGGCTCATAAGAGTAACAAAAGATGAAGAGGAAAGTTCAGATCATGACAAGAATGGACAGCCTATATCTACACAAATTACATGGTGATCTGATTAAACATATGGCACAATTAGCTCCATTCTTGAGTACAATATAGTAAGGTTTATCAAATGAAAACGCATCCACCATAGAACCACTAAAACATGTCATTTTCAAGTAGTTCCTTTTATCTTCAGATGTCAATCCAAATAAACTTTGGGCAAAGTCTGATAAACTTAAATAGTCTACAGTCTACACTAATGAAAAGTTTGTAAACATACATTAGTGCTTTATACAACATAATCAGGTTCCCCAATCTAGACAAAAGTGGCTAGTTGATACAATTTTGACAACTGTGCTCCAGAACATAGAAAAGAAATAAAATCCTCTAACAACCAGTTCAATTGTTGGCTCTTAAGTCTTAAGTCTTAAACAACACTCAGATTAATAGATGTGCACACTTCTATCTGAATCCTATATATGGACTAAGCTAAGTTCCAAAACTTACAGAAAAATTGACAAAAACATGTTCAACTTTTGAAATAATAGCAAACAACATCACGTTTGAATTTCTCTGATTTGACAGCCTGCCTTACATGAAAAGAGGTGATCATATGAAAAAAATCAAAATTAACTGTGTTTTCTTATACCCCAAGAATTTGAATACCTTTTTGTAAAAAATTGAAAACTTATTATAAAGTTATTGCTGTTTAAACTGATATCAGTTAGTGTGGCCACACCTCCTATGCATGTAACAAATCTTCACAACATCACCAAGATTTTTCTTCTCAATGTCAAATCGCTGGGAATGTGTTATTGTGGCTTGAACTACTTTTGAGTTCAGTTAGGATGCTTATGTTGCTATGTTCTACTGTTTTGTTGAGGCTGCATTTGCTATGTTTGCCTTGTCTTCCTTGTGGTATTACCAGGATTTAAAAATGAAAGCAGACATACATGTCATTGCGAAAGCAGTTGTAATCGATTTGGACTCAGCACACACTATCAAAAGTCTCAAGCTATGAAAGTCATATTAACTAATAATGTGCAGCAAGATTTAAAAGTTTCACCTCCTCAAAGAATTGTTAACTTTTCACTTAAACTGGCCCTGAACCACAATCATATGATTCTTAACAAGGAATTCAAGAGCTTGCACTCTAACATCCTCCATCAGAAAGGAGTTTCTCAACTATGCATAGACCATCCAAGCTCACTGTGACCTGCACCACTTGTTATATTCTTGAAGAAGAAAGTCATGTGTTATTCTCAGCTGTTTATAATATATAGTTGATTTTGCACAAATTACCTTGAGAAATTCAACCATCATTAACGTCAGTGTGTGGTCATCTCATATAATTAATGTTGATTAATTTGTTTTGTGGCCAAAAAATAATATTATCATTTTTTTAGAACTTTCATTTTGGCTGCGTGGACATACAATTGGAAGCAAATTTTAGCATTGTAGCTTCACGATCTACAATTGGCAAAGGGTGACCAAAAAAAATCAAAGCATTATAAAAAAAATATAGAAGTGATGGCTGTTATCTGTGTGGTCTGCAATCAGGTTTGAGAAAATAACAGCTTACACAACAACCCACTGTCATTGGGACCATTGCACAAAAACCATGTGCGGGTATTATACTGCGAGGAATTTCCAAAAATCTCGACAATTTTTTAAAAAGTTTAAAAGATCTAATAAATCTTAAAAATTATAAAAAATAAAAAATCATAAAAAATACAAAAAAAACACGTAATATACGTATAATACGCGTTTTTTCATGTTTTTTTATTTCCTGGAGTTTTTTTTTAAAAAGTCGTGTTTTTTCATGTTTAATACGGCCGACTCTGTTTTGGCGTATTATACGAGTTTTTTTCCAATAGGACGCGTTTTTGTGACAATGTCAATGACCAAACACCTATTTGCCAAATTAATTTACAAGTTCTCGTACAATAATTTATTTATTATTTGAATCTCTCAGCATATCATATCCTTGTGACCATTTATAGCTTTTTTTTGTTTCTTTTTAGTTTACTTAGCTTTCTTCCTTGCCAAAGCATTTCACCTAACAAAGATATTTAGCAAACCATGATATCATATAGAGAAAGAAAAACTGATTCCAGCTAAATAATGGAAGCATTTCCATCATCTATTTTCAAATTCCATTATATACAACATATCTATCATTTTGAATGAAATTTATGTGGATGTACTTTCGATGTTAATAAACCTTACTGCATGACAAATCAAGTAAACACTAAGTACTTCACAGCAGAAAAGTACTAAACAAATTAATCACTTTATCCAATAGGCAATGCAATACTGAAGTCTAAGCAAAGGAGGCAGCTTAAGAACAGTACCAAGCATCCAAAGCAATCTTCATATTGAAGTGATGAAGAGGATGCTTTTTCTTTTCAAACTTTTTCATAACATTCTCACATTCACATAGAATTTCATGAATCGTACAACCAATGGTATCAAATTGCACCTGCAGAAAAGGAATGTAAGCAGGGAGACTTGTTAGCTCACAGTTAGTTAAGAATTTTTCAACCAAATGAAACAATTTGTTTGAGTGCAAAGGAATCACCTTATCAAGATGGATATGCCCAACAAGTCCTGGAACAGTACCACAACAGTGAGGTAGAGTCATCTCGTTTTGAAATCTGGAATTGATAGCAAACTTAAATGCATTAACCGACTCCTTGATAATGAAGTAGTTTCAGCGAGTGCAGGCAATGGGTGATAAACAGGTCACATCCTACATTTTATCAATTCTACTTTCTACATAATTCACTTCATGCATCCAGAAATAGGAAGGAATATAGTCACAAATAATGTTTCAGAGTTTTAGACAGCGAGGTTTTTCTCAGGTACAATACGGCGAGCTTGAAAAAAAAAGAAAAAATAGTAAATTTTTTAAAATTAAAAAAACTAAAAATGAGGGAAAAATATAATGAGTGAGAAACTAATAACACAAACATCAAAAAATAAGTAAATTTGCAAACAAAAAAAAAATAGAAAATGAAAAAAAACTTTGGCATTAAAAAAATGAAAAAATGCAAAAAAACACGAAAAATATGCAAAAAAACGTGTAATCGTTTTTAATGTTTTAAAAAAAAGTGTTCATTTAAGTTTTAAACGGTTGTCCTATTTATCGTGTTTTTTCAAAAAAAAAAAATGCTTTTGTGACACTGAATAGGAAGGCACAAGTCCCCTGCGTTTTATTTATTCTATTTTCTACATTGTTTGCTTCTTGCCAACTTGCCAACAGTTAATATAACTGAGTGTTATACTGATAGAAAAACAAACTTTTTATGCAGTTGGGGTTTCTGGTTGAACGCCATGCTATAGAGGTCAAATTAAGGTCCCTAATAAATTTTTGTTCCAATCACCGACTTGTTTTTTGACAATTACTCAGCAAGGTTCCTCTCAAAAATTTTGGGAAGCTTTTAATACAAAAAACTATTAAACAGCATATTTTCTCTATATCATACAAAGTTGTAGATAAATCCTTCAAATATATAAAAAGAGCAACATTTTTTCAAAATTTTGCAAACAAATGTTGTGTATAAACTGGCCTAGCGTGTAGTCTAATATGTTACATTAAACAAAATAACTCTGAAAATAAAGTTACTCCGAAAACTAATTTCATGAATGCAACCAATATTGTAAAAGGCATATCATAACGTGTATCGGTCGGCCCGACCTATATGCATATCGTATTGTATCATAAGCGAATCGTAGACGTATCGTAAATTTATTTATATTTTAAAAGAAACAGAAAAGATCTTGAAAAATCAGGAAAATGTGTTCTATATAAAAAACTCATTACACACATAATGAACATTTGGTCATTCATCGTTCATAAGTAACATAATAAAATAAAGTATGAACCTTAAAGTATTTTACATCACATTGAAATGTATAATTTGTGGTTGTGCACTGTCAAATGAGAATTGAAATAATGTTTATGATTAAGTAAAATCATACTTATTATCAACCGATACAAGAATGATTATCGTTTTCATCTTCATCCCTTCAAAATATAACTTTTCATTTAAGACAATGAATTCTTGGCGTTTTCTTTTTAAAATAGTGAAATCACACCCTCCCAAAACTCTTAGAAACGTTGAAAATGAAAGGGGAAAGGAACTTTTAAAAAAAAATCTCAACAAAAAGGGATCTAGGGGCATCAGACCCCTTTGTGAAAAATGGAGCCACAATCAGCCAGTGTAAGATTTGGCCAAAATGGGCACGACACATGCATTTTTGTATATCACACCCACATTATATAAGTTGTTCAACCTATACGATACGCATCACACGATACGGCTCTGTATCATGCGCAGATAACACTAGGTGTAACTACATTATATCCAGTGTAACTTATGATATATCATAGTATCATTAAGGTATGATATTGTAACTGTATCGTAAATTTTTTTTAAAAATAAAAATAAAATCAGAAAAATATATAAAAAAATCGAAAATTTCATAAAAAATCAGTAAAAATCAAGAATAATATGTTCTTCATAAAAAACATGTTTTACATAATGATAGACTTATTATTGTTATAAAGTTACGCGTTCATCATTCATAAACATCAAAATTCATAAGTTATGACTCAAAAAGGTATCAATCTAGAAAGCACAAGTCAACAATTACATAATGAAATTGTGAAAATGTTCAATGTCAAATTGCCAATACATAGAAAATCAAAGCACTCTCTCGACTCTCATTCATAATCTTCGTCATATTCATTTCCATCCTCATCTTCATCTTCTTCTTCATTTTCATGAATTTGAAGATCCTCACCAACATATCCAGCAGGCTCTCCTTCATCAACAAATTTGTCTGTTGTTTCACCTTCAAGGTTGAAGCATTGAAGATCTTCATCATCAAATATTGTAGTTGGTTCTTCCTCAATCCATGGTTCTAGATCATCAAAGTTTCCTAAGCTGATAGGATCAAACTGAGATGTGTACTTTCTTGTTGATGCTTTTTGTAAATGTCTATGTTAAATAAGAGAAAACTTGTTAATAAATAATTATATATAAACATATTGTAAAACTGATGCTTTTTGTAAATGTCTATGTTAAATAAGAGAAAACTTGTTAATAGATAATTATATATAAACATACCGTAAAACAATTGTAAATATTAAGTTATATTACCTTTGTTTCAACCTCATATTATATTGAACAAAGACAAGGTCATTCAACCTTTTATGTTCGAGCCTATTCCTTTTCTTGTTGTGGATATGTTGGAAAACACTCCAATTCCTTTCGCATCCACTAGCACTTCATGTCTGGCTGAGGTCTTTAATTGCAAAACGTGTTAGGTTTGGACAATCAATCCCAAACTTATTCCACCACAAATCTAAACAAAAATAAAACAAATCTCATGTAAAATTTAAAACTTAAAACAACATAAAGGAATCAAATGTAAAAAATGCAAAGTAAATTAAAAATTTTTATGTCTTTATCTGGACGAATGATTGTCCTGGCTCGAACTGCGTCGGGTTGTCCCATGTCCCCAAAACAACTATCATATAGATCTAACTCACTATGCACAGCATCTTGTTCTCTACAATCTGTCACTAGCATTGAAACCTTTGTCACTGTGGTACGCCGAATGGACCCGAGTACCCGTACCGGTACGCCGGTACGTGGTGGTACGTTTGGATCTGGTTCCGGGTCGGAACCAGATCCAAACCGTATGAAAATGAAAAGCAACAAAAAAAAACCCTACGTCGTCTTCTTCCTCAATGCCTCTCGAGTCTCGACTTTCTTACTTCTTCCAACGGCGGGAGATTTTTGGGCAGCGGCGGCGACCGGCGACGGACGACTGGTGGACGGCGACGGACGGCAAATAACTTGCCTCACTGACCCTCGCGGGCTCTCCCTCATTTGCCTCACTGACCCTCTCGGGCTCTCCCTCATTTCTCTCGAGCTCCCTCTTGCTCTCTCTCCCTGACGGACGGCAAATAACTTGCCTCACTAACCCTCTCGGGCTCTCCCTCATTTCTCCCGAGCTCCCTCTTGCTCTCTCCCTAACGGACGGCAAATAACTTGCCTCACTGACCCTCTCGGGCTCTCCCTCATTTCTCCCAAGCTCCCTCTTGTTCTATCCCTCTCTCTCGCTTTCACTTTCTCTTTTGCTCATTTTCATTCTTAGTGTTGTTTTAAGTTTGGCAGCTGGGGAATATGTTTTTTCCCTCTTTCCAGCAATTAGGGGGTGTTGGAGGGCAGTAACGTACTGCCTTCGGCATTTTGCACCTGGCTGAACTTTTGAGGGTTTGCTGCAAACGACTATATCTGTTTGAGAGCTGTAAGAGGGTAAGCACAGTCAAACGAGCTTAATTTTATGCATAATTGCCTTAAGGGGGTTGATAATGTATTAAGGCGATATGTGAGGGACAAAACGTTTAAGTTATTAGGATCGCATCAAAAAAATTATGTTGTTTGCTATGATGATATCATTTGTTTTGTTTTTCTTAATTTTCTTAATTTAAAAATAATAATATTATCGTATAAAAAAAACACCGTACATGTACCTTGATTTGCAAAAAAGCCGTACCCGAATCCGTTTTCTCGTACCCGTACCTCGGTGACATAGATTGAAACACAATTCAACAAACCATGCGAGACTTCTCTGTCCTTCTTAAATGTAGTAGAAAATCTAATTGCAAGATTTACATAGTAGGCTGCTGCATGGAGAGGTTGATGAAGTTGTCCAGTCCACTTTTTATCTATAATCTTCCATGTGGGCATATATAATTTTTTTTTCCCTTTCAAGTTGTCTCGAATTGCCTCTTTTGCTTTATCCATAGCTTCATATAATTACTGTTGAAGCATATAAGTATGGGTCAAAAGACCGGGTCTGGGTATGGACCCGATCCAGATTGTAGCCCTCGTTGGGCCTTACTTAAGTCTTTGTAACCCTAATTTTTGGGTGTGAATGAAATCTCTAAGAGAGAGAGGGTCTGGTTGCTAGTGGGCACCAGTCCTCATCACCCGTGGTTTTTTCCCTCTAGTTGAGGGGTTTTCCACGTTAAATATGTGTTCGTCCATCGTTCTTCTTCGTTTCACTTTCCAACATGGTATCAGAGCCGTCGAACTTGGAGAAAATTGTTTTTCTAGGGTTTGTGAAGTTCCAACCCTAATTTCTCTATCTCTCGCTTCTGCCGATGTTGCCTCCACCACTGTGTATCTGCCGCCGTGAAGTTCCGGCGTTTTTGGTTGGGTATTAGTTTTTTGGTTCGTGTTGGAGGAGTCATCGCCGGCACTGTTCATCATCGCACGCACCAGGCTCCTCTCCCGTCACTGTTCATCGTACCGCCCGACGCTCGACGTGGACGCAGTCATCGCCCGACGCCGTTGAAGTTCCGGCGTCTTCTTCTGCATCGCCTGAGATCATTGCTGCCGCCGTCCTGCGTCTGCCATGGTATCTCTGCTACCGTCGTGTTTCCGCCGCCATCCTGCGTTCTGTTCTTGGACGAAGGCGGAAAAAGCAGTGAAGAAAATCAGCTGGCGTTAATTTTTTGGGAGGATTTGCTGGTAGAGCAATCAACCGCTGGATTCGTCTGTGTCTCAAGCATCTCCCAGCGAAATTTCAGGATTTTTGGTGTTGTGGATGAGGAGGAATCGATTTTAGAACAACCGCGGGTTTTCAGGCGAGTTCTTCCCCTTCCGACAACCAGCGTGCAATCCAACTTCAATCCAGGGCAGAAGGTTGATAAATTCGTGTAGATGATCATCTGGGTAGATTCCTAACAGATTTCCGCATCCAAGGAGCCCAAGATCATCGGATTCCGATCAGATTCGAGGAAGATACATCGATTTGAAGCAGATCGAAATTATCTGTCACTTTTCCGGTGACCACCGAGCATTCCGGCGTCAAATCCGGCCGATTCTTGCTCCAAAATGTGTTGATGATCATTTCAGAGGATTCCTGACGCGTTTCCGAACAAAACGAGCTCAAGAACGCTCGATTTGGCCCAGAAACGATCCTGGAATAGCGTTTTGAAGATCACCGGTAAATTCTGCCCTTTTCACCGGCACGGAAGGAAAATTCCGGCCAACCCGACATTTTCTGGCACCGGAGTTCTTCGGTCCTTGGCGAGTCGGCTGTTTCGTGTCCGTAGCGGAGACGCATCACTCGGATTCGCGTGTCCCGTCGTGTATCACGCAGTCGTGTCAAAGAAACTCGGCGAATCCCGCCTTCGTGTCCCGCTCTACAGTGATTTCTGGTGACTCGGAGTCCCGCTTCACACGAATCCTGAAATTTATAATTGAGGCGTCGACGTGTCCGCGTGTCCCATTCTTTTGAAGCATCATCTGGGGCCGGACCCCACCCGAGGACACTCTGAAGGCTCTTCTCAGTCACCCGAAACATCAGCCAGCTTCAATCGGCCACAGTTTTCTGCTCTGATCTCCGATTGGGCTGATTTTTGGCTCGTTAGAACCGTCACGATCTTGGCTTTCCGCTGCCACCGCTCGTCAGACACTGCAGTTTCAGCCTCCGCCTCTGCCGTGATGTTCCGGCACCGTCACCCAGCTCCGCCCAGCTCTCTATTGTTAGTTCAGTACGCCCGACGTTGTCGTGTGTGTGGATCAGGTGCTCAACATCCACCGTGAAGTTCCGGTGGACTCCGATGGAGCGTGTTGGTTGATGTGCCCGACAACAATATACCCCTCTCCACTTTGCCACCGTGAAGTTCCGGTGGACGTTGTCGACCCTACTCTACTTGTCGCCGTGAATTTCCGGTGTCCTTCCACTACTGGTTTCAGCCCGACGATCCTCTGTTGCCTCTCTTGTGTCACCGTGATGTTCCGGTGAAGTTGCAGTCGCTCGTAGCGTGTGTTGCTCCCTGTCGTCGTTCGAGTTCCAGCGTCTGCGGATCGTCGTCTGTCTTAGTTGACTCGAGCGTTTGCTGAGTGCCATGAAGTTCTGGCGTCTCGTGTCGATCTCTCCTGGAGCCAAATGATGCACTTTTGTCTCAGTTTGAAAAGAATGTATCCAAGTTGGGCATGTTTGATATGTATGCCCAACTTGAGGGGGGGTGTTGAAGCATATAAGTATGAGTCAAAAGACCGGATCTGGGTATGGACCCGATCCAGATTGTAGCCCTCGTTGGGCCTAACTTAAGTCTTTGTAACCCTAATTTTTGGGTGTGAATGAAATCTCTAAGAGAGAGAGGGTCTGGTTGCTAGTGGGCACCAGTCCTCATCACCCGTGGTTTTTTCCCTCTAGTTGAGGGGTTTTCCACGTTAAATCTGTGTTCGTCCATCGTTCTTCTTCGTTTCACTTTCCAACAATTACCCTATGGAAGGCCTATCCTCGTTGTCAGCTAACCTGAAGAATTTTAACTAATGGCACACAGACCTTCAATAGCTTCACACATAATTCCCAAAATTAGTTAGTGAATATAATATCCACAACTAAAGAAGAATTTCTTTTATGAGCATGTGGATATGCAGCCCATTCTTCACTAGAGAACATCTGCCTCCACGGAGTTCTTTGTTTCACTATACTCTGCACAGTCAATACATTTGTGGCAAATCTAGTTTGTGCATGTCGTATCAATTTCAACTTCTTTTGTAAATTTTCTCATCAAACTCAATACATATGCATGATTATAGATAAATTTTTTAACCTCTTGGCATTGGTCAAGAGTTGATTTCATATCATGCATCTCACTAAGATCTTGAAGCATTAAATTAACACAGTCAGTGGCACATGGACTCCAATAAAGTGTTCTATACTTTTGAAATAACATATCCCCTGCAGCTCTATAATTTGCAGCATTGTCTGTAATAAACTGTACAACGTTTTCAGGTCAAACTTCTTGTACGACATTATCAAAAACATTGAACAAAATTTCTACATTCTTAGTAACATCAAACAAATCAAGAGATTTGAAGAACATTGTATCTTTAGGCTCTAGGGCAATAAACAAGAAAATTCACAAGTGTTCTTGACTTAGTATCAGTCCATCCATATGACATAATGAAGCAACTTGTTTTCTTCCAGCATAATTTCAACTGATCGCAATGTTCAGATAACTTTTTTCACCGTACCTTGAACAAATTTGCCCCTCACCTGATGATATGATGGCATTTTGAATCTGGGGCTTATAGATGCAATTGCATCTGCCATGGCTTGGAACTGAAAGGAATTAGCTGCATTAAAGGGAATACATGCATCATAAAACCATTCACATACCGTCAGTTGTGCCTGATGTAACATATCTTTAGATGTTATAGCAGCACGAATCTGAGGCTGACAACCTGGGCCAGTACATGAAGGGAAAAAGTTCCTAATAGAACCAACACAAGACCTACCACTAGGAACTCTACCACTAGGTGGTCGATGACCAAGCCTAATATCTGGTGTACCTCTTCTCTTCCTTCCAGATGGGCCAGATCGATCTCCTTCATACATGATTCCTTTCCCTCTACGGCCTCTAGTTCTTGAGCTCTCCACACTTGTTCTTAGACTGCTATCACATTTAGCATCATCAACATTTTCGTAAGTTTTTTCTTCTTCTTCAGCTTCCTAAGGCTCATTATAGCCCACATCTGCCTCTTCCATTTGTTTTTGTATCTTCTTTTGATGTAAAACATTAAGCATGTCTAAACATTGCTGATGCACAAATGGAGGCAAAGGTTTGTTTGGTTTTCCATCGCATGGGAGATGCATCTTTGGATGTCTCTACCAAATGGTGTTTCATTCTAATAATCCCTCCAGAAAATGTATCCTCACAAAAGCTACATTTGAGTCTTAACTGATCATTCTCCTTCACCCTTTGACACCATTGCCATGTGGGATCAGACGATGTCATATCTTTACAAAAAAACGAAAACCTACAGTAAACTTAACGAAAAACAATCGAAATCTTTCAATATACGGTAAAAATATATGAATATATGGTAAAAAACAACAGATTTCATACCTTAGGGAGAAAAAATCAAGAAAACCCCTTTCCTCCCAACGAGAATCAGCCACCCACGTACAAATCGACGGTTGAATCACTGATTTCACGGTGAAAATTGATGATGTCCCTCCAAGGATCCCTACGTTAGAAAATGAAGAAGGGGCAGACGTTTTAAAGCAAACATCAAAAAAGAAGGTTCGGACACCCCGTTCTTGAAATAACATTGTATCGTGCGATACGGGGCATATCATACAATACACCCCCCATTTACGATACCGGGGGGTGTATCGTATCATATTTCACGAACGATACGATACGTATCATACGATACGGCTCTGTATTGTATGATACATACAACACTGGGGATGATACTAGGTGCAATACATCTTCAAACATAAAAATGACTAAAAGAAATAATTATGTTTTTCTTGGATATTTTTTGGCATTTCTCTGAAAGATTCAGGAAAATCTCAGCAATTTTTTCAAATATGAAAAACCCCCTTAGAATTACATTAAAATAGAAGAAATGAAAACCTAATAAGTAGACATTGGAAAAACTTTATAAAATGATAAAAATAATGTCTTAATGATGATAAAAATAATAGTAAATAATTTTGATTTACATTTAAAGGTGAAACCCAGGATGTCAATTAACCTTAGAAAAGAGAAAAAAGAAAAAAGAATGGGCTAAATATATTGTTCATGCTTTTCAAAAAGACGCAGTTTTTCAGGTCTTCTATTGTTTTTATCATTTTTCTCATTAACGTTGCGATATTTTTCAAAAACATTGATTACGATATTTCTGACTATGAATAGAACTTAAATAAGTTTTTTAAGGCTCGTGGAAGATAGTCTTACACATTAAAAAAATAAAATAAAATTCTAGGCTGATTTCATTCAAACAAATTAGAGATTTCATGGTTTTCCATATAAGCGCCTATGTGTCCTCCAATAAATAACAAGTTTAAAGCCTTAAGACCATTCAATTGCTTCAAGACTTAAAGAAAAAATCATACAAAAACCACAATTATGTATTTTAACATCCATTTATGTCTTGAGAATAATTTAAATTGTCAATCTTGGATAATGTTTGCAATGAAACATGCATGTTGCAGGTTAGCATATACCAAGGGCAGAGCTAGAAATTTTCTTTCATGGGACACTAAATATATAGTTAACAAATTTTCAGTTGGCCTTGGGGCTGGCTCGGGTCTCGTGGGGCTATCCCATATAACTGGACCCAGGTCTACCCAAGTTTTTAATATGTACATTTAAGGTTTTGAGATTGGGTTCCATGGGTACTGTAAGATTTTGATGTATATCACCAAACCACTAGATGAAGTCTTGAGGAGATGCGAGAAGACAAGAAGATGAACAAGCCGCCCAAGAAGAGAGAGAGAAGAATAAAGGCCGTAGGCTTGGCGCCTGCCCCTTGTCATTAATATATACTAATTTGTGTTACAAGTGAATACACAAAAAAACAATAAAAAATACAAGTATGCCACCATTGTGGTGAAGATGGGTTGGGTCTGACTTGACCCGAATCATATCTTAACAAGTACTCCACCTATCTATGCCCCTGGCATATACTTGTTATTTGTTATGTTTACACAATTCAAGTTTTTCATAGAGAGATTTGCTTCCTATTTTTTATATTATAATGTATTTTTTATTCTTTTTTGTTTTTAATATTAAAATAGTTGTGTTGAAATACTTAAGACATGCTCTAAGAAGTGTTGAATGTTTTTTTATTATTCATTATATTCTCTGCCATCTTTTCTTCAGCCTATATTAGAATCAAATTTGTGCATGTTTTGCCTTGTTTTCAGTCTGCTTATAGAATTCCATCTCATGTTTTTCAGCAGCATTAAATATCCATTGTGTCGTTAATTTCATATTTGTTTCACACGATCTTAGTTCTCTGCATGGCAGGGACTCGATAAGCCCCCTTTTCCCCCAAAAAAAGGGCTAACGATTGTCTTTCTTGGGGCATTCTGTTTGACGGCATAAGAAGGTTTCCCTTCTCGTTTATTCATGGATTCTACTTCTAGTAATGGCATTTCTTCTAGTTACTTTACCCAACTTGTTTCCCAAAAAGCTTACTCATACGAATTATCTGATCTGAAAACAACAAGTAGTTCCTTTCATAAGGAGCCATGATCTATTTGGGCATCTAGATGGAACTTCCTTTGTCCCACCGCAGTTTATCTTTCAGGAGGTGAAGAATCAAAACCTGTTACAGAATATTTGGCTCAAATGAAGGGGATCACAGATCAGCTTGTCGTGATTGGGAACACATTTTCAGACCGTGACAAGGTTCAACAGATTCTAAGTGGGCTAGGCCGAGAGTATGATATGTTTTGTACTGCTTTAGAAGTTATTCCTAGTTTCGAAGAACTCAAGGCCAAACTTCTTCAGCATGAGTTGAGTAGAAAACGAATCTCCAAGATTAGTGATGAAGGTTTTCACAATGTGCTAGGCTGACAGTAGATGTGGATATGGTCGTAGAGGTGGGGATTACCAAGGAGGACGAGGGTGTGGTCGTTTTGGTCAAGGTGGCATAGCAATTTCACCAACTCCTCCCCCTAGGAACTGAGAATTACCGGAGAATTCCCGCCTGTTTCCTATGCAACAAGAAAGGTCATGTAAAGGCATATTTTTGGTACAACCCGCAAAATAAGGGAAAGACATACAAACAAGAGAACAAGCAGGGAGGAATGTAGACAACACAAGGTCAGCATAAATCTATGTCGAATGATGTGCAGCAAATACTTATGACAGCTCTTTCAAGGATGCATTTCAAACAAAATGATCAAGGACAATGGTACATACACTCTGGGGCTGCTATACATGTCATTGGATATGCAGGTAAATTCTCTAACTTATTCCCTTATTTTGGAAGAGGATTTATTGTCACAGGAGTTAGATCATATCATTCCATACTCATACTGAAAATGCACAAATTCTTACGTTAAATATTATCCTTGTCCGATAATATACTTTCCCCAAATATAAAGAAAAACATTGTTTCTATGTCTAAACTTGTTGCCGATACATATTATTTTGTTGAATTCACTCCTTCTATGTATGTCAAGGACCTTCGAATGAAGAAGACGTTCGCTAAGGGAGAGCAACAAGGGAATATGTACGTTTTCAAGGAAGCTCTGGTATCCTCGTCCATATTCACTTCTTCGTTTGGCTCAACAGTTCCTTCTCCAGTCTGTAGTTCATCTTTTGAACTGCAGGTTCGGAGTCCAGATGTCTTGAATTTGTTTCAATGTAATTAACTTGATTTATGGCATAATCATTTGGGTCATTGTAGTCAGATTTTATTGAGAAACTTGTTGCAGATGATCTTATTCCAAAGTATAGTTTAGAGTCTGTCTCAGAAGTCAATAAGTGTTCAAGTTGTCAACTTTGTAAGAGTCATGTTCTTTCATTCCATATTTTGAATAAGAGAGCTTCTAAACCATTTGAGAGTATTCATTCTGTTGTGTGGGGACCTACCCCAATTTCATTGTCTGGCAGTCGTTACTGTGTCATTTTTGTCGATTCCTTCTCACGTTATACTTGGATACATTTTATGAAGCATAAATTTGAAGTCTTCATACTTGTCCAAGACTTTCACAACCTAATTTGAAACAAATATTCGTCTAATATTGTATATTTTCAGTGTGATGGTAGAGGAGAATATCTCTCCCAAGATTTTAGCGAACATCTTCGAAATAATGGGATAACAGGACAAATATCTGCCCCTGTACTCCTCATCAAAATGGGATAGCAGAGCGAAAACACCGACATATTGTAGAGACAGCTTTAAGCATGATGTCAATGTGTCAACCAGCCTTTGGACGAAGGCTTTTGAATACTGCTGTCCACATCATAAATCAACTGCCCACGAGTATTTTCGAAAATAAGTCTCGTTAATATGTTCTTTATGGTCAACATCCTGTGTATAATGACCTTTTTGTGTTTGGCTGTGTTTGTTATGTTCACATACATTCTTCTTTGAGAAATAAGTTTCAAGATAAAGCTTTGAAGTGCAAGTTTGTTGGATATGCCAGTAAGGGATATAAGTGTTATGATCCTAGCAGCAAAAGAATACGAACTTCACGGAATGTAGTATTTGGTGAGTATGAATTTGATAACAAACGTGACCCCATTAATTCAGTCTCGTTGCAGAAAGAAATCTACAACCCATGGTTGAATTCAGAACTCTTGTAGAGAGAAAGTCATGCACATCCTGTTGTCCTCTTGTAAATGTGCAGTCAGAAACAGTTCAATCCAGTGATAATTATAATTTAGATCTACCTGAGTCGAATGATGGTTCTTATGTGGTACAAGCTGCTCCTCAATGGTTTTATGGAGGTTGACAAACAACAAGATACTTTGACATTGACACAACAGAAATACACTTTGGATCTTTTGATCAAGACAGGCATGACTGATTCCAGACCTGTTAGTACTCCTAGTGTATTAAATCAAAAGTTGAGCTCAGCGGAAGGGAATCTATATCATGATCCTACAAGGTATTGCAGTATTGTTGGCATGCTACAATATCTTACCTTCAGTCAACCAGATATTGTATATTCTGTGAATCAAGTGTCACAATCTATGCATGCTCCTAGAAACAGTCATATGGATGTTGTTAAACGAATTTTAAGGTATCTGAAAGGTGCAATTGGAGATGGCCTTGTCTATTGCAAGAGTGATTCTTCTTGTAAAAGACGTGCTAATTACTTACATAAATGCAAACTGGGCAGGAGATCCAGATGAGAGGAGATCGGTTTCAGCCCATAGAGGAGATCAGTTTCAGCCTATGTCACATGGGTATGGGTAGGGGTGCGGGTACAGACCATTCTCAAAAAAGTTGGGTGTGGGGGTACGGCCACACACACACACACATATATATATATATCAAAAAATTATAAACAAAATAACATATTCACACACACACACACACACATATATATATATATCAAAAAATTACAAACAAAATAACATATTCACACACAGACACACATATATATATATAGAATAACATATTCATAAATCATGATCCAAAATTTATAGTATATATATATATATATACAATAACATATTCATAAATCACGATCCAAAATTTATAGATACTATCATACTACTAAACAAAGTATGGAAGTGGAGATCGCTCGCCGGAGAAGGGCAAGCCACCACCACGGTACCACCCGATTGCAAGCAATCCCTCTCCTTGGCCGCCGGATTGAATACAGCAACAACCACAATATATACAGTCTTATGCATTAAAGGAAGTACGGAAGAATGATTAGAAAGGCACATATGATTATTTGTGACAAGTTGAAGTCCATGGTGGAGTTCTGATTTGCTGTTTCTTTGGATCTTATTGCCTTTTCGGCACAAATTTAGTTTGGATGTTTAAAAATGGCCCATTTGGGGGCGGTTGGGAGTAGGATCTGGGACCAAATAGGAACGTCATCGAGGTGTTATTAATTGGACCCAACTCCTTTGGTGCTCTTCTCTAAAAAATATATCTGAGATCTGTTTTTTGGTTTTTAGATAATGATGCTCAAGTTTTAGGCCAAGATTGGATCTATTGCTAAAATCTGAAGTTGCCCTAATCTGACTTCATTTAGATAGCTTGCACCAATCTGTCTGGGGTTTGTGACTCCAACTCTTGTTAAATCCAGGACTCTATCCAATGGAATCTGAGTTCTGATCAATCATATCCAAAGGCCCATTTGGGAGCGGCGGGCAAAAGACCTCCGCGCGATTCTCTCTTGGAAACCCTAGATCTTCCCTCCCTTTCCCTCTTTCTTTCTCAAAGAGTAGCAGCGGCAGACCTGCGGCAGCAAGATGGGGCGAGTGAGAACGAAGACGGTGAAGAAGTCATCGAGGTAGGTGATCGAGCGGTACTATTTGAGAATGACACTCGACTTCCACACCAACAAGAAGATCCTGGAGGAAGTGGCCATCATCCCCTCGAAGCGCTTCTGCAACAAGATCTCCGGCTTCTCCACACACTTGATGAAGCGCATCCAGCAGGGTCCAGTCTGCGGCATCTCCCTCAAGCTCTAGGAAGAGGAGCGGGAGCGTCACATGGACTTCGTGCCCAACGAGTCCGCCATACCAGGTGCGTTGACCATACCCGGTGCGGTCAATGTCGCCCGGTGCCGCACCCGACGTCGTACCTGCACCCGTACCGGTGTCGTACCAGTGCGGTGCAGGTACTGCTCCTTCAGAGCCGTACCTGTGTTACGTAGGTTTCAGCCTATTGTGTTTTTATTGGAAGAAATCTCGTTACTTGGACCAGTCGAAAACAAAAGGCCATAGTCTGATCTAGTACGGAAGCTGATTATAGGTTTATGGCAGCAACTAGCAAGGACTGCCAAAGCTACATGGGTGATAAATTTACTCGGCGATTTAGGAGAGCCTATTATTCAATCATCCTTATTGTGTGACAATCAAAGTGCCATCAACATAGCTTTTAATCATATTCTTCATAGTAGGACAAAGCACATTGAGATTGATCAACACTTCATTCATCAAAATGTTGAGGACAGGAAGATTGAGCCATGTTACATTCACACTGATAATCAAGTTGCTAATTTTCTTAAAAGGGTTTAACTAGTCATCAATTTTGGTTTCTCAAGAGCAAGTTGTGCATGATAAAAGGAACATGCACAACTTGAGGGAGGATGTTAAAGGATGACCATACGGATTTGGATCTTGATCCAGACCCAAGCCGGTCAGGAATAGGTGTTTTATTTCTCACGTGCCTTTATGTTTCATTAATGGCATATGAAGCAATTTTGGTGTACCCTTTTGGTTTATTATTTTGGCCTTGTATCTACCGTGAGATAATAAAATTTTAGGGTTGAGACTGCGTGCAGTTATCGTAGTCATTTCCCTTCTCTCCTCGCCTTCTTCTTCCTTATTTTCTGCAAGACTGAACTGCAGTGAATATCAAGACTGACATACCAAAAATTGACAAGTCTGTGCACCCAGACTTTCTGCAATCACTAGGTACCACGCCTGCACCCACACCTATATGACATGGCTTGAAGCACGTACAACAATTTGGAGACATACACATTCCATAAAACCAGATGCTGCAAAGTTTCCACATTCATTTACTGCAAGAATAAACATAGAAAATATCCCAAATTATAGGTCACTTTCATCAGCGAGTATTATACTTTTGTGCAGATCAAGTTAGTTTTCTGTGCAGCAATAGCTATTAGAGTCATGACATGTTGGCTAAAACCTTTCTCTCTGATTCAATCATTTAGTTCATAAGGATCCTATCAATTGCACAAGCATTTGTAAATTATCTCACCTCAGAAACTGGAAGAGCATTCACATCTACAAGTTTGACCCACACACAGAAAAGTAACAGTATTTAACAGAAGGAGTTTCATAATTTTAGCCGCTGATCTAGGTCCTCTGTCTACATGACAATCACCAACAGTAATCAAATATCCTGTGTGGATTTAATGAAGACGTTTTTACAGGTGTAGATTACTTGCACGCACACACTCACACACAGAGACACAGACAGAGAGAGAGAGAGAGAGATGGTTATCAGGTTTATGGCTCATGCAATAACAACAGCAGTGTAAAAATAAGCTGCTTACAGCAACAAAAATAATAATAACCAGCAGCAGAAGCCGGGCTAAAAATGATGCACTGGAAGCAACAAGAAGAATCCTTTGTTATGTATATAGATTTCCTAAATTTTCAAAAACATAAAATTGAAAAAAGACCATTCCCATCAAAAGGAGGACAAAGTAGCATGAGAAAGAAAGGAACAATAAATCAGGCCATACAACAAGGAGTGACGTCCCAATAAGGTATCTTTGAAAATATACTGATGGAGTGACAGTCATGATGATCTTACTAGAAGACGTTTGATGCTTTGATTAACTAGTAAGGACAAGGTAATCTAAAAATTACAAATTTAACAGATTACCAAATGAATAGTTTCACTCACAGACAACCTGCTGTGAAGGCTGCTGAATTAGCCGGAATATCAAATTTTGAGATGTCGTTTAAGGTCCATGAAAAGAAATTTTGATTATGAAGCTAGAAAAGGCTGGACCCAGAACAGGTTAGAAAACTCTAAACACTGAACTATATATCAATATGCGAAAACTGGTCACATACTCAACAACAAATTCAGCTGCGAGATCCTTCAAGGTCTTCCTCCGCAGGTGATTCTGAACAACCACTGCTGCCTTCTCCTTGCAGTATGTTCTTCCACGGTCACAGTCTCTTAGGTAAATTATTACACGTGAGTCAACGTAATCGTTTTTTGAGTTATGCTTGCAAAAGAGAATCTCCTGTTCAACAAATTGGAAAAAAAAATCAGAGGAACTGATAAGTGATGTAGCAGGTGACGTGAAATACCTTCATATTATCCCAGGAGGAGCTGTTACTGGGGGAGGACTCTAGAACAGCCTTATATGCAGGATTTGACACTGCTGTTGCTGCCAATACACCAACAGGCTCACCAGCAGAAAAGGAAGCTTCAGGAGCAGCTCCATTTCTAATGGAGTATGTGAACTGAACAATCGCACTAGTGCACATGTTCCTGACTGTCCCATCATAGCAAACGGTCACATTGCGTAGAATTGCCATCAGATTCTTAAACAGAAGACCAGGCTCTGTAAGCCCTCTTGATGACCGAACTATTCCCTCTCTTGATGCAACTGAATGTATTAAATCTTCGAAAGGGTCTAACCCATTAAACAAACAGCCACCAACCAAACCCAATGACTCGGGGGAATACTGATTTCCCTCTATGTACTTCTGTCGAGAATGGGAGATAAAGTAATCCACTAAATTGTTAGAATAGTACTTCCCCCTTGAATATAACTGCTGACCCAAAAATCCAAGCTGTTGAACCACCTTACTGACTGCCTGATCACTGCTGGTATCTATCAGTGAACCCAGTGATGATGATTTAGAAATATATTGAGTAACCGGACGCTTCACCTCTTTTAAGTAACAATCTACTTGTGATTCAACAAGCTCATTATTTGTCGACCTCATAAAGTGCAGCAAAGGTGTCAAATCCTGAAGTTGACGTCCAATATCATGCATAACATGCTGTGGAACATAGAAGTCATTTAGTCCTAAACTACAGCCATGGAAAAACAAAATCTCCATAAGCAATGGCTGCAGCACATTAAAGACTCTAACTTCTTCGGATGGACCTTTTGTTACAAGTATCAACTTAAATATTTCAGTCAGATACGTTTCAAGCTGGCCTTTTTTTATTTCAAATTCAAGAAATTCACTCTTTGTAACTTTGTATCTCTGACCATGGCAATCAAGTAATTCAGGTAAGGCTGTCTGAAGTACTTGTAAGAATGTCCATAAAGGTCCAGCTCCATTAGCTTTAATAACTGCCGGCTCTATCAACTGTGGTGATGTCCACATAAATAACTGTTGTGCTTGAGCTCTGTCTATGAAAAAGTCCTTATAAATGAGCTTTGCAGCCAAAACAGAGTCAAGCACCAGTTGAACGTTCAACATTTCATTGTGGGAACTTTGTAACTGCTTCTCAACAGCAAAGAGTTCTTGGACTTCTGCCTTGGCCGATAAGGACTGAGGATAGTATATATGGATGCAATCACCATCGAAATCAGCACCAAGAGCACCGCAGATGAGAGGGTTGATCTTAACAACATGATCGTCATGGATATAAACAGACAGTGCTTGCAATGAGTGCTTGTGAGTACTAGGAGGCCTGTTGACAAAGACCAGATCACCATCAATGATCCTCCGATTGATAGCTTGACCAATTTCGAGAGAATGAGGCATCTTCAAACTTTCCCTCATTGTGTATGTACATAACCCATCTTTATAACCAAGGCAGAAACCTCTATCTACAAGTTCCTGCAATTTATCTCTGTTAAAAGATGTAACCCTCTCCTCAAATGTAATCTTTCGTGCAATTTCAAGTGGCAATCCTATTTCATTTATGCCAGTATATGCATCACCGGTTATCACACAGCGAGAAGAGAAACCTGAGCCTTTCCGAATAAATAATGTTCGTATCTTCTCAAGCCATGCCTTTGCACAAACATTGATTTCTCTAAGCTTTTTTTCAATAGTTTTAGGAGCCTGATTTGATGAAAGAAAAACAATACATAAACTATTTGGTTGACCATGCTTGAAATAGATACCCAGTTAAACAGGAAAACATGAAACTGGTCTACCTTAGCAGCACCTCTCTGCTGCATATATTGTGCACATGCAGCCTGCAGATCACCAGATTCAATTTCATGTGACTCAAAGTTAACAACGCCATGCCTTGACCTCTTGATCATATCTGCCTTGGTTAGTATTCTTCTGAGCATGGACATGGTAAGATCCTTAGAAAGAAAAAAAAAAATCAGCAACATAAACAGGTATTCAGGATTATTCACATCAGTAAAAGAAACTTACAGATGACATGCTACTTATAGCATCAGGAAGGTCAGGTACACACAGACAATTAGGAGGCACGGGCAAACATTTCAATACAAGACCAGATTGTGGAAAGCAACCCCTTCTAGCTAGTGCAGTAACGGTATCTTGAGGAAGGTTTTCCAGAATCTGCAAAGCCTGAACACCATGCAGAAAATGAGGACAAGGATGATATGCAACACTTCTAGTGAATGACCTACAATATACAAAATTATTTTCAAGCTCAACATCCACCAGAAAGCAGGTTGACTAAGTGGACAAGAAAATATGAGAAATAAGAAATGATAATTGTTTAGTCATGGAAGGCCAAACACGAGCTCAAAACTCCGGTGGACGAACCATATTTTGTCTGAAAGTAGGATGACCATAAAAGGTTGATTGACTAGGTTGCTTGATAATTGTACAAAACTCATTGTACATTATTTCACTTATTTTGTACATACATCTTATATTGCAGCCAATAACTCATACATTCCAAATAAGATACAGTTACATGTTGTAACTTCCCAGACACAGAAAGCATAAAATTGACATCTGAATAAATAATGAGTTGCAGCTTATGGGTGTAGTCCGCCACAAAAGCTTCAATCAGTCATTTTGAGAAAAATATCAACTTTGGTAACTTTGATGATGGACTAACCCCTTTAAAGACTACCATATTTTTGGTATCGCTGGTCACATACTAGTTTGTATCCATGGTCAGATCTTCTGTAGTCTATGCACAAAGAGGAACCTGGGCCCACTATGTGTTAGCTAATAATAGGCAACATAAATAAGTGGAAGCTAATTAACAATAAGTAAACAGCGAAATAAGAAACGATAAATCTTTTTTATCCAAAGTCCCCAAGACAAGAATATGATACAGGACCCTACAATGAGACAACCAGCTGAATAAGAATCATTATCCATGATGTGAATGAGATGAAATAAAATTTCACAAGGTTAATTAAGGATAAAAGCCAACCTCATGGGGGAGTAATGGTCGACAAGGTGCAGTTGGGTAATGATATCCATATCTATCCAAGAAGCTCCAATCAGGCTCTTTCCCTTTTGGAAATTTCAGCTCTAAACATGAAGCTCCATCAATATTCTTTGCCTCTCTTATCAGTACTGGAAACATCTATAATAGAGATAAAGAACACACAGCTTGTTGAGTGTCATTATACACAAAGCTACAAAATCAATCTAATAATAATAAAAGCGTCGCACATGACACAACAAGCTTAAATAAATATATATGTAACAAAATCATAGTTACATTTCTGAAATTTCATTATTGTAAAAATCTTTGTAACATCCATGAGACTGAGGAAAGAGTGATGCTTTGCCACCACTAAAAAATTAGCTTATAAACAGAGGGACTATAAGGCAGTGAGGAAAAACATTAAGATAGCATCACATAATAACATTAAGGTTCCAATTCTATGCAACAATTAAGTTACAATTTTGTAGAAACATTGTGTCCAATCTATGGAAAGGATAAATAGAATATAACTTAATGAACCTGAGAAAGTCAAACAAAGCCATTATGATGCCCTTGATAAACATAATAAGAAATAGGAAGCATGCAAGAGACATAAAGTATGTACCTATTGGCCCATTGTTATGGTTATTCCGCTGTCTTGAAATCAAATCATCAAAAAGAGCAATTTTATATATCATACCTGACATTTGGAGCAAGGTTGATATGAAATTCCTGAAATCTTGGCTGAGCTCAGACCAGCAGTCTGTTTTTCCTAAAGATTTCAAACAGATGCAGTAAATAAATCAGAGGTACATGGATAAAGCAGAAACACAATGGAAAAGAAAATTTTATACTATCAAATAGCCTACAACTTTTTCAGGTAGCTGGAATAAACTCTACTGTCAAAAGCAGTCGTTCACCCAGAGGAGGATTTCCAATTATGGAATGCTAGAGAACCAGCACTGGAGCTAGAATTTTAGGTCAAAGGGGGTGCAAATATGTAAAATTCAAGTTAAGAGGGAAAAGAGACCATTCATCGTATGTTTATATATTTTGGCAAGTCAAGAGAGGCACACGCCTCCCCTGGCTCAAATGCACCCCATAGAAGCCAAAATCTAATGTGCCCCAGGGCGGCAAAAATATGGAATTCTAATATATGCAAAAACAATCTTACTCATGCCAACTAATAACATATAAATTGAGGTTTTCTATAACCAAATAAGTAGTATTGTCACCATGTAAACTAGGCCAAACAAGTAGCTAATAAACTTGAACTAGCATAAGGCCTCTACCATAATAAAGCTTAGTATCATTAGCTAAGATATTCCAAATAAAAGTCTCTTTAATAAATGTGGAAACCAGGCTGAGAGAAAACACGCAATTTATTTCATTAAGGTGCCCTAATCAGATTTTATAGTAATTGGGACAATAAAGAGAAAATTCACAGAATAGTCTAAGAAAAACAAGAAAAATAGTGACAAGACCATATGGCTCTTCAATATTCATAAAACTACTGACAACCTTTCTTAACACTCCCTCTCAAGCTGAAGCATACATACCAATCATGCTCAGTTCGTTACAGCATCAAGAAAAATCAGAAACAGGAAGAGGTTTAGTGAACACATCTACTCTTCTGAAGTAACATGAATACTAGATATAAACCCTGGTTGGACCATATCCCTGAAATAGTGACAGCCTACTTCAATGTATTTGGTCCTTCCATGAAATACTGAATTGTTAGCAATGTTTGTAACAGCTTTTATTGTCACACATCTTCATATGTAAAGATACTTCAATTCTCAGACATGCAAGGACGGATTTTACGCATGTCATCATTGTGGCAGTTTGAGCCGCACCATGAGATTCAGATTTAGCACTTGATCTAGTTACTACTCCCTATTTCTTACTTCTCCAAGATATAAGATTTCCTTCCAACAAAGAGACAAAAACCTGTGGTGCACTCACTTTCATCAACAGATCTCATATAATCTGTTGAATAACATTTCTAATAGGTGGTCTTTTGAATATTTAAAAGTTGTATTAACAGCTTTTATTAATAGTTGTTCCAGTCTTGGACTGATTTTTGTAATTTCTTCTTTTTAACCTAATTCTCATTTAACGTGAGAAGGGGGCAGCTTAATGAAATTGTTCGTGCAGCTCTCTCTCTCTCTCGATCTCGATCTCTCTCGACTTCTTCTCGTCTTTCTTACAACACGGTACCAGAGCGGGCGACCTGAGCACCAACGACTGTCCAACTTCCCGCGATCTCTTCCTTCTCTTCTCCTCTCCCTCTCTTCCTTCATCTGTTCTGGTCAGCAACATCAGCAAGGAGTGGGGGTGTGGGAAGAGCATTATCAATGTGAACATTTTTTACATGAAGATTAAATTGCATGTTTATTTCAATAATAAAATGCTTTAAGATACAAGGAACTTCAGATCTCCCTTTTATTAGGAACATCCCAACAATTTGGAAAAGTAATCAACAAGAACCAAATAGCATCCAGACTGGGATTAACTAGGAACTCAACTTGGCCCCCAAAAATATAGATGAAGAAGATCAAAAAAGAGTATGACTCAACTATCGTTGGTTGGAAGGACATGAACCATGGTGGTGTTTGCCCAATTGGCATGCATCACAATGGAAGGACGTGCTAGGAGAGATCTAAGGGACAACTTGACAAAGCCTTGGCAAAGACCCAACCTAAGAAGCCGATGAAAGGCACTCGAACTAGATTCTTAGTAGAAACCAGTCACAAATAACGTCTCGGAGTTTTAACCGGCGAGGTTTTTCTAAGGTATAATACGGCGAGCTCGAAAAAAATACGAAAAAAATAGGGTAAATTTTTAAAAATTTTAAAAAACTAAAAATGAGAGAAAAAATAAGTGAGAAACTAATAACACAAACATCAAAAGATAAGTAGATTTGCAACAAATAAAAAATGAAAAAAAATGTTTGACATTAAAAAGCTGAAAAAATGAAAAAACTGAAAAGATGCGTTAAAAACGGGCTAAAAACGCGTCTTTTTCGTTTTTAATGTTTTTTCAAAAAAGCATGTTTTTTTTTAGTTTTAAACGGCTAGTTAATTTATTGCATTTTTTTTTAAAAAAAACGTGTTTTCTGTGACTACAGTAGAAACTACTCCAACTTATTCAAAGAGATAACAAATGTCGCCTTCCTCATACCAATTTTCCTCCCCGTTGATGAATCTTGAAAAACATAGAAGCTAAGGTCAAATTTAACTTTACAATGTAACTTGTTGAGAAAACGTTATGTTTTGAGGTTTTCTGCATTGTTGAAACTTTTGTTAGGTAGTTCTTTGAATTTTTCAATATGTATTGGACTCTTTATATAAAGGGTTAAACATAACCCTAATTAGTTCTTTTTATTATATTAGAAGGGTGGGAGCCGTGAGTAATTAACTAGCTCTCTTCTCTCTCTCGTTTCTTTTCTCTTGTTATCTCTTCTCTACCTTCTCTCAACAGTTCTATCCTCTACGTCTTCATTCTTGCGGATTCAACATTGAAGTTCAACATGGTATCAGAGCGGATAGTCTTGGGATCCTGCTAACGCCGTTCTAAACCAGCAAGCTCCCTTGTTATCCTCCCTCTTCATCAATGTCTAGGTGTTGTCTCTCTCTCTTGACTGAAAACAAAAGGTATTTCTCAGCCTGTCGAGGGTTAGGGTTTTGATCATAAATATGTAAATGTGATCAAAAACCCTAACCCATGTTGATTACAGTTGGTAGTAAAGTTTCTAGTGTGTGTAGACAGCAGTTGATCGCTCGAAGATAAATATATATAAATTATTTTCTGCTGCAACTATACTATTGGTGTGAAGCTGCAGAGATTGTTGTGGTGTTGCAGATTTAGTATGTTGCAGAAATAGGGTGTTGCAAGTCAGAAATCTTCCTTATGTATTGTTGCTGCCGACAGATTTAGTATGTTATCTTTGCTGCCTCTGAATGCTTGTCGTGGAGTTCCAAAGTGTGCTGTGATGTTGCAGAAATAGGGTGCTGCAAATCAGAAATCTTCTTTGTTTTGTTGTTGTCGCAGTGGAATTTTGCTGTAGTGGAGGTGCAGAAACAACGACAGCATTAATATTAATATTCAGTTGTGGAGTAGCAGTGGGTATTCTTATTTGAGGCAAGTTAACTTCACGACATTTTTAAGTTAGATTCAGTATGTCGTAAACGTCCATATTCGTTTATCTTCAAGGGCTTGTCATGGCTGCAAATCTACAACATGAACCTGGAAATCAGCCAACTGAGGCTGGGGTAGAATACAAAGCATTCTCAAATCCTTTTTCTTTTGGACCTACCATCAAACTCGATGGATCTAATTATGATGTTTGGGCTAGAACTTTCATGTTATCAGTCGTTGGACATGGAAACAAATATATATTAGAAGAAGATGAACCAACAGAAAAAGTTGGCAAGTCTGCACGGTGGGAGGAAGAAAACAGTATAATTAGTGCATGGCTTATGAATAGCACTCAACCTCATATTGCCACTGGTCTCTGCTACTATAACACAGCTAAAGATAAGTAGAATTCGCTCCGGCAGACATACTCTCAAGACAAGAACATCAGCAAAATTCTTCAAGTTTAGTGTTGACATATGTTGTATTTGGGTCACCTATCTGGGTCTGTACTTGGACCCGATCCAGTGTGTACTACTATGGCCCTAATTAAGTTGTGTAAACCCTAATTTTGGTGTGTGAATGATAATTAAAGAGAGAGAGTGTCTGGCGGCTAGTGGGCACCAGTCCTCCTCACCCGTGGTGTTTTTCCCTCTAGTTGAGGGGTTTTCCACGTTACATCTCTGTGTTTATCTTTCTATTTGCTTTTACCATTTCTACATGGTATCAAACTGAATATAAGGTTGTTGCTACTGGAGTGTCAGAATTACTGTGGCTGAGAGTATTACTGACTGATATTGGGATAGAGATTGAAGGGCCTATGAAGATGTACTGTGATAACAAGTCTGCAATCAATCTGGCCAACAACCATGTGTTACATGACCGAACAAAGCATGTTGAGATTGACCGTCACTTCATCCAGGAGAGAATTGATGCCCGAGAGTTGATTCTACCATATATGAAATCTGAAGACCAAACTGCTGATGTTCTGACTAAACTCTTACCTGTGACTCAATTTGAGAAAAATGTATACAAGTAGGGCATGTTTGATATGTATGCCCAACTTGAGGGGGAGTGTTGACATATGTTGTATTTGGGTCACCTATCCAGGTCTGGATCCGGATCTGTACCTCAACCCGATCCAATGTGTTACTACTATGGCCCTACTTAAGTTGTGTAAACCCTGATTTTGGTGTGAATGATAATTAAAGAGAAAGAGTGTCTGACAGCTAGTGGGCAACAGTTCTCACCTGTGGTTTTTTTCCCTCTAGTTGAGGGGTTTTCCATGTTACATCTGTGTGTTCATCTTTCTATTTGCTTTTACCGTTTCAACATTCAGCAAGAACTATTACAAATGCAGCAAGGTGACATTGATTTAACTTAATACTTTACCAAATTGAAGTTTACTTATGAAAAGATGAACTCTTTAAAACCTCCTTGCAAGCATTTTCTCAAATCTCACATGGAGCAAATGATAGATGTTAAATTTCTTGTTGGACTATCATCAGGTTATTCTGTAGCCAAGGCACAAATGCTTACAGGGTCTGGTTTACCTGATCTTGAGGAAGCCTTCAAGAGGCTAAATAGACTGGTGGTTACCCTTCCTCCCTCTACAAATAATTCACAGCCATCTGCACTTGCCTCATTGGGAGGAGGACGAAGTGTACAATACCCTTCTCGTGGTAGAGGAAGAGGCCATGGCCTAGGAGGGCGTGGGAGACTCCAATGCACGTATTGCGGTTGTCTTAGTCACTTAGAGGATAGGTGTTGGAACAAAGTGTGTAAACCGAACAAATCTTCGTCCACGACTATGACACCCTCCTCCATACCAGCTTCAAACTCACAGTCCATTAGTATGGTTCCCAAGGTGAATCCCAGTGCTGCTTCGGTAAATGTCACTTCTCTCAAGTTAACTCCGACCGAACTTGAATTAATTATGGAGCATCGATCAAATGTTGCACCTTCCGCCTCATCGGCTTCTGCTACTATCACAGATTCAGCATTTTCTACAGGTAGAACTCCCTCTAATGGTTGTTGGATAATTGACTCTGGAGCGTCTGGACATTTTTGTGGAAATGCTAGTATTTCGAACTTGCAGAAATTTTATCCCTCTCAGTATGTTCGATTAGCTGATGGAAGACTATCTCTAGTTGAAAAACATGGAGATGTCTGCCTATCTCCATCTTTACATGTTCATGAAGTACTATATACTCCTGAATTCCCAACTGTAAGCAAAATTACTAGAGATGAATTGTCGAGTTATTTTTTACCATGGCACTTGTGTATTTCAGGACTTATCGACTGAGAGGAAGATTGGTGGAGGCCATGAGAGAGATGGAATCTACTTCTTGGATACTTTCGTTAAAGAGGCGTCTCTTTTGGTTGATTCACCTTCAAGTGCATTCCAGTGGCATCTCAGACTTGGTCATCCATCCTTTCATAAACTTCGGCAGTTATGTCCTCAGATTTCTTCTTCAACCTCCATCGAGTGTAAAGCTTGTCAATTAGTCAAGCATAGTCGTACATCTTTTCCTTCGAGTCAAAGTCAGTCTAGCCAAAGTTTATTTGATTTAGTTCAAGTTGATGTATGGGGACCTAGTCGGGTTCCGAGTCAGTTGTCGTCCCGTTATTATCTATCCATTGTTGATGATTTTTCTCGAGTCTCTTGGGTGTTTTTAATGAAACACAGATTTCAAGCTTCTTGTATCTTGAAATCTTTCATCTTGGAAATAAAAACTCAATTTAATACTTGTGTCAAGGTTGTTCGCACTGACAATGCTCTCGAATTTAAATCTACTTCCCCACTTGAATTCTACAAATCCCATGGTATTGTGCCACAATTTACATGTCCTCACACATCTCAACAAAATGGTATAGTTGAAAGAAAACACCGACATTCGTTGGAGGTAGCCCGCACTATAATGATTCATTCTCATATGCCTGCCAAATTTTGGAGAGATGCAATCTTAACTGCATGTTACCTAATAAATAGAATGTCATCATCTTCAATAGACAACAAGATACCAATTCAAATCCTTTACCCAAATAAGGCCTTGTTCTCTTTACCTCCACGGGTATTTGGATGCACATGCTTTGTCCATCGACTTGGACCTAATCGAGATAAACTTGTTGCACAAGCAACTAAGTGTGTCTTTGTGGGATACTCTCAAAATTAAAAAGGGTATCGATGCTTAGATCCTATATCTAATCGAGAGTTTGTCAGTGCTGATGTAACCTTCCACAAGTCTTCTTTGTTCTTTGTTGCAAGCTCTTCACATTCCGAGTTTGAGATGCCCTCGTCTGTTCCACTTCCAATTCCTCCTATTCCACTTGAGTCCATTTTGTTTATTTCACCTCCTACTTGTCTCAATTCCTCCATTCCACGGTTTAAAGAGCATCCTCTTATATATTCAAGAAGGAATCCATCATCTAATGACCTTGTGCCATCTTGCTCTCGAGAGGTATGTAATTCTGACTTACATAATATGTCTGAGTGTTACATTGATGTTTCTCATCCTGATGATTTACCTATTGCACTACGTAAAGGGATCAGACAATGTACAATTCATCTTCTTTTTAGATTTGTTAGTACATCTCATTTGGGAAACCATATATGCAAATTTATTGATGTCTTGTCAGCTACTTCAGTTCCTATATCTCATGAACAAGCTCTTTTGGACTCTAAGTGGTACCAAACGATGAAGGAGGAGATGGACTCTCTTATATCTCACCATACTTGGGATCTTGTCGAACCTCCATCTAGGGCAGATATTGTTGGCTCAAAATTGGTCTTCACTATCAAGTATAATTCTGACGGTACAGTTGAGCGATACAAGGCACGGTTGGTTGCAAAAGGGTACACACAGACGTATGGTATTGATTTCTTCGAAACCTTCTCCCTTGTGGCACGTTTGGGTACTATCCGGCTAATTATATCTATTGTTGTTCATCATGGATGGAATATGTATCAATTAGATGTCAAAAATGTCTTTCTATAGGGGGATTTATGTGAAGTAGTATATATGCAGCAACCGCCAGGTTTTGAGAAACATGGGGAGTGCACCGAGGTATGTTTATTAAAGAAGGCTATATACGATTGGAAGCAGAGTCCTAGAGCATGGTTTCAAAAATTGTCTTATGTTGTATCCAAGTTCGGGTTTCATAGATCTCCTTTAGATCATTCATTGTTTATAAAAAGGTCCTCACGAAGTATGGTGGTTATGGTGATATATGTGGATGACATCATTTTAACTGGTGACAGCGAGCAAGAAATACAAGATACAAAAGAGTATCTCCAACAACACTTTGTTACTAAAGATCTTGGCTCTCTACATTACTTCTTGGGGATAGAAAACACTTTGTTACTAAAGATCTTGGCTCTCTACATTACTTCTTGGGGATAGAAGTAGCAAGAAGTAAAGAAGGTTTAGTTCTTTCCCAAAGAAAATATGCTCTTAACTTGCTCTAAGAGACAGGTATGACTGGAACCAAACCTGCATCTATTCCTATGAATTCTCGTATTCACTTATATGATGATAAATTTGAACCCGTGCATAGCAAGTCATATAGATCACTGATTGGAAAGCTACTATATATAACCATAACTCGGCCTGATATATTCTTTGCTATGGGAAAACTGAGTCAGTCTATGGACAAGCCAAGAAAAGCACATTGGGATGCAGCCATGCTTCTATTGAAATTTCTAAAAGGTTCTCCTGGAAAAGGTCTATTATTTAAAAAGGGTTCATCACTCCGGATAGAAGCTTATTCTGATGCAGATTATACAGGTTGTATTGATGACAGAACGTCCATACAGGATTCTGTATTTTTGTTGGAGGTAACTTAGTTTCTTGGCGAAGTAAGAAACAAGTTGTTGTGGCTCAATCTAGTGCAGAGTCAGAATATCGAACCATGGCTCAAACTGCAACTGAAATTACTTAGGTGAGAGCCTTGTTAGAAGGCCTTGGAATTCAAATAGAACTGCCTAAAAAAATGCATTGTGACAATAAAGCGGCTACTTATATAGCCAATAATCATGTCTTTCACGAACGGACCAAACATATCAAGGTGGATTGTTATTAGAGACTTAGTTCAAGCAGGGATTATTTCTACTGAATATGTTGCTTCTGAAGATCAAGCTACAGATATATTTACTAAAGCTCTTCCTATATCTGATTTCACAAAGTGTTGTAACAAGCTGAGCATGCTAGGTTGAGGGGGAGTGTTGAGAAAACGTTATGTTTTGAGGTTTTCTGCATTGTTGAAACTTTTGTTAGGTAGTTCTTTGAATTTTTCAATACTTATTGGACTCTTTATGTAAAGGGTTAAACATAACCCTAATTAGTTTTTTTATTATATTAGAAGGGTGGGAGCCGAAAGTAATTAACTAGCTCTCTTCTCTCTTGTTCTCTCTTCTCTACCTTCTCTCAACAGTTCTATCCTCTAGGTCTTCATTCTTGTGGATTCGACATTGAAGTTCAACATAATTCCTTAGTGAGGCGGCTAACGGCCAATAGATTTTTTGGAAATTGTGGTGTATGCAAGGCCTTTTGAATATGTAGATCAGAAGTAAGAGATACATTCCATTGTCCAACTAAAGGAGACAAGCTTCCATCCACCAATTTAACTAGGCAAAGGAAGAGACGGACAATTGTGTAGAAAAAATCTCGGAGTCCCCATTAAAGTGGCGAGATGCTTCAAAATCAATTATCTACTGCTAGCTTGATCCTATTTTTTAGTATCTGCTGAAAGTGTTGTATTTGTCACAACTATGGAAGATGAGGCAGCAGTAGCAATAGATCTCTGAGCCAAACCTGATCACACTCTACACAAGAAAGATCAAGTGTGAAGGATTCAGCTTGTAAAGTACTCATCTAATCAATACTAGGGAATGTAGCCTGTCTTGTAGACTTAGTAGGGGTTGTAGTCCATGTGGAAGGGCGACCATGTTTATCCCTATATCGGTCTTCAAGATGCCCATGCCACAAGAAGAGCATAGAAGTTGTCCATGGCCACGACCTCTACCTCAAATAGGTGCAGCAGAACCACTTCCATGATCTCCTGTAACTACAAGGCAGAGGAAGTTGAATCACCTTGGGGCTAAAAAAGTGACACAGCCAAGCGATTCTATATATTATACGCATCTGCCAGAGTAAGAATATCACTGCCCATAATCATTTGGACCTTAGCAACTGAAATACTTAGGAGAGAGACCCGAGAAACCATCGTTTGTTCCTGGTAAGTCTTATATGTCACAACACAAAGGACGCAGGGCATTGAGCCTCTCATAGGCAGACCTCACCAATGCATAATACTGTCCAAGATTTTGTACACCTTGATGCATGCCAAAGATCTCAGACTCTACTTACAAAACCAGGCTGATATTCTTATCTTGTGAGTAAGGGACTATGTGGATAAAGTCCCCCCCCCCCCCCAACAACCCCCTTCTGCATTTCCATGTGGATAAAGTCCTGTGCATTTTGGTACTCTCTTAAATAGTATTTGCATGTGTTTTCACTCATGATTGTTGCATCCTCAGGTTATACGTACTTCAGATAAAATTTCCATTTTCATGGACAGGGGAGCAACATAATTGTTTGTTTCATCTAAGATAGACTAGTTGTAGACTAATCAACCAAGTAAAGTGAAGAGTCCCTGGCTTCAAAAATGGGGACTACTCACCTGACGAACTAGTCAGGTCAACTAGTCCCTGTTTTCACAATCAAGCCCCAAAGAATATTATTCATGCATTCATCAAAGCAAATACAGGATCTAGCAAAAGTATGTGCACCTTCTGCTTTTTTATGCTTGAACAATTCAAGCATATCTTGCTCAAAATGCGCTTCACTTCGCTGACATGATGTGGGTGAAATATTGGCGTGGGAAACTCAATATACCCAAAGTGACCTACACAGATATTTAGAAGAAAAAAAAATTACAAGGTCTGAGATAGAAATCTGACAACCAAAGAGGGAAAGAGTACTAAAAAAAGGACTTTCATAATCACTATTAAAAAATTCATGCACCTTCACATTCCCCAGGTTCTGATGTCCCGCATGATTCACATTTACCAGATTCCACAGGTAAACCGAGGAATGGGTTCATTAATTGACTGGGGTAATTAATTGAGCAATCGCTAGTAGAGTACAACCGCTGAAAGAAAATAGAAAAACTGTTAACACGTTATTGCCTTCAACCATGGACTGAAAAAGGCAACTATAGTGCTACGCTAGTATACCAACAATAACAGATGAATTATCATATTAAATCACACATGAACTATGAGAGAAAGAAAGCAAACATGTTTCTAGCCAATAGATCCAATGCAAAAGTACATGCAAGCAAAAAATTGAGAAAGATTAATCGGAACATCAACACCAACAAAGTTGTAAAACCATAAGGCAAAACCTACCAACAATATAGGATGCATTATCATACTCAATAACACTTGCACTATGACTTCTACCCAAAAGTACCAATGCCAGAATACAAGTAAATAAAAATGAGAAAAATTACTGAAACATGAACACCACAAAATTGTGAACACATAAGGTAAAGCTGCAAATTTTGATCATCAGAAATCCTTAAAGAATTTATCAAAGAGGAAGGGAACACTAAATAAGAAAACTTCTAATATAATACAATGGTTAACTAATGGACCACAGCCAAAGCTAACTAGTTAGAGAAAAGAAGAAAAAGAAAGGAGAGAGGAAAAACCTAAGGAATTAAAATAAAGTACAGGGGACAAATATCTCAAGTGTCCTGTCCATACAAGTATGTCACTTCGACAAAGGGCAAAAGAATCTATCTGCACTTTTCAAATGTTTAATTCTTCCAAACATATGTTCAATAATTTCACTTTAACAGACATAATTTCCCCATAGAATCATCACACATGCAGAAGAAACCAATGCAATAAACCCCACAAGGTCTACAGAAGGAGCAGGAATTTGCTTTCAAAAGAACCTTCAGCATGCCATTTGAAAGGATGTACCATGAGGAAGAGAAAAAAAGAGAATGGTTGGACCCCTGTAACATACATCAAGAATTCAATAAATAAAGTCTATGCCTCAATGCAAGTGCAACCTATGTCTTAGGACAACATATTCAGAAGGCACACTGAGGTGTGTTTTAATCAAACATTTTGTATGAAAATTAGAAAAACCATAATTCCATAATTTTATACTAATTTAATATTTTTTTATTTTTGAGTTTCTTTCCCCAGGAAAAACAAGTTTTCCTATTACTACCTAAGAAAGACCTTGCCAAGGAAAACTCAAGAATGTCATTTGTGTTGGTGCATAGCACATTTGATGAATGTGATAAAAAATGGTTCTGTCAACTGTCTTATTTATCCACTGTTTCATGGATCTTGATTGCATGTCTTCAATCACATGCAATGCAACCTTTTTGCTTCTAAAATTTGTCATCTTGTAGATAAAATTTCAAGTTAACGAGAATTCAAGAGTTTGCACTTGAGTAGAATTCACGTTTATTGTTTTAGATTAACATGATATCCATATGTATGAGAGAGAGCATATGGGTGTATGCATATCTATATGTTTTAACTTCAGAGATTAGTCATACTCTTGCAAATATGTTTGTGTCATATCTGTTCACATATTTGCCTCCATCTACATAGCTTGCTCTCCTTGCCAACTCCAGTCCCTCCTCTTTTCACCCACTCAGGCTTCCATACTTTTTGGAAACCCAACTCTAATGCAAAAAGAAGCTTTTTGTTGTCATCATGATGTATACAAGTCATCTTCAAATGCAATTCCAACTTCAGTCCCTTCCTCCTCTTTTTTACCCACTCAGGCTCCCCATGCTTTTTTTGCAACCCAACTCTGATGCAGAAAGAAATCTTTGCCGCCATCATGATATATACACAACAATGCTTAAATTGAGATGCAGACACTGATACATTCATGTTCATATACATGTCAATGAAAGTGCATGTAGAGATTTAGCAAGTAATATGTGACATCATATGATATGATAAACACATGAAGGGAAGGTAAACATCCAGTAACTATGTAAAATCATGGAGACAAATGGCCTAAACACATATTGACGCAGAGAAAAGTTAGAGAGAGAGAGAGCATGATTCTGGGTTGGTCAGAGGTTAACAACCCACCCGGAAAAGAGGCCCAAAGGCCCCACCTTTCATACCCAAGAAAAACCTTGCCAATGGGAACTCAAGAACGACAATTGTGGTGGTGGCTTTGTGCTATTTGGTGAATTTGATAAAAAAAATGGTTCTGTCGAATGCATTTTTTTATCGGCTATTTCATTGATCTTGATTACATGTCTTAAATCATCTGAAACATTTTGCTTCTAAAATTTGTCATCTTGTATATAAAATTTCAAATTAATCAATGAGAATTCAAGAGCTTGCACTTGAGTAGAATTCATGTTTTTTATTTTAGATTACGACAACATACATATATATGAGAGAGAGAGTGTACGGGTGTACGTATATATGTATGTTCTAACTTCAGAGATCAATCATATTCTTGCAAATATGTTTGTGTGACTGTGTCATATCTGTTCACATATTTGTCTCCATTGACATAGCTTGCTGCCCTTGACAACTCCAGTCCCTCCTCTTTTCACCCACTCAGGGTCCCATACTTTTTGGCAACTCAACTATAATGCAAAAAGAAGTTTTTTGTTGTCATCATGATGTATGCACATCAATCCTTAAATGCAATACCAACTCCAGTCCCTTCCTCCTCCTCCGTTTTACCCACTCAGGCTTCCCATGATTTTTTTGGCAATCCAACTCTGGTGCAGAAAGAAATCTTTGTTGCCATCATGATGTATACACAGCATTGCTTAAATCTAGATGCAGCCACATACATTCATGTTCGCATACATGTCAATAAAAATGCATTTAGAGCTTTATCAAGTAATATGGGACATCATATGATAAACAAATGAAGGGAAGGCAAACATTCAGTAAGCTTGTAAAACCATGGAGACAAGCTTATAAAAGAGAGAGAGTTATACAATTTATATGATGAATGTGTAAAAAATTAAAAGAAACTTTTTATAAATTGCAAAATAAGTTGCTTTTTGTATTACTGTAATTAAAACATAAGTAACTTTAATAGTAACAAAATGTAAAAGTTAAAGAGGAAGTTTACAGAATTGTAAAATTAATCCTCTCCTTGGAAAATGTAAGGAAAGAAAAGTTCAAAAGTAAAAAAGAGAAAAAAACTTTAATGCTGCCTCTTTTTCCTTTTCTCCACCCACACAACCGTTTCCTCTCCACCTACTCCTCTTCCTTTTCTCCTCCACCTCCTTCTTTCCTCCTCTAATCCAATTTCTTGCCCTTCCTCCTCCTTCCCTTTGTAGATATCAAAGTAGTCTCATAGCTGATGAACTCGTTGAAAGTTGAGGGAGTGTGTGTGTGTGTGTGTGTGTGTGTGTGTGTGAGAGAGAGAGAGAGAAAGAGAGAGATTAGAGAAAGGTACAAATTTGACAAGAGGAATAGTGAGAGCAAATCTAAAGGAATTGTTCTACATATGCTACAAGAATGCCATCAAGGTATATCATCATGAATTGGCTCAGAACACCTTTTTTTAACATAAAAAGTGTAATTAGAACAGAAAATGATCTGCATCAAAACTAAATCTGACTTGCATATAATATGGTTTGACCTGTATCCATACAAATCCAAATGAGTAGGTCTCAGTAAAATATGTATGAAGCTTCTGCTATAAAATTGAGATGAAGGATCGAGTTTGAATCAATTGTTTTTGCAACCCTACTGAGTAGATGCATCGCTTTTAAATATGCCCAATCAAATCAAAGTCTTGAATCGCTATGTGAGAGTGGTGCACAAATTAGAGTCAGACCAGGAGTCCATTGTAGACAATCAAGGCAAAACAGTTTTCTTTGACCCATATTTATCTATAAAGATCTTATGCTTAGGAGTCAAAACTGATTGAGCCAATCCAGAACCAAGCCATCCAGGATTCGATTGCATTTGTGCCACAACTTCAGTCTTGACCCAATCCCTTGGCAGTTGAAGTCAAGTCGGACAATTCCCAAGTCGATTCGACTGGTTTGCCAACTATAATTGTCAAATGAGCCATTGTCGACCAACTAATCTTCAAGAAAAAATCAAGTTACCACAAAATTAACAAGTAGGTGCAAATTATCCCAACCAGTCCTTTGACCATCTAGTTGGCCCTCAAAAGGGAAACATCAAAATGACAAAAAATATATTGCAATTGATTTTTTCCAACTCTCTCTCTCTCCTCCTGTGTCTTTTTCTTCTTCTCTTTCTTCTTTTTTCCTCTTCTTTTTTTTTTCCCTTTTTTTCTTCTTTCTCCTGCCATAAACTGCACTTGCATTGCAAGTCTTCTTTGTTCATGCCAAAGTGTGCTTACGGGGTACAGCAGGGTATGTTGTATTTGAGAGCTTTAAAAGTTTTGAAGTTCACTAGCATTTATTTGAAAATTTTGAAAACTTAAGTTTTTGCTTGGAATATAACTAATATAGAAGGGGGTTAAGAAAATTTTATAAACAAGGAAAAAAGGATTGCAAGGAGTATGAAAACAGGGCAAAAAGGACAAAGCCCTTTGCCTCGAAATCTGTCTCTCACTTATCCTGAAGATGTGCCTCATTCTCTCTCTATCACCATGGTGGTGGTGGTGCAGACATGCTCTCTCTCTCTCTCTCTCTCTCTCTCTCTCTCTCTCTTATTTTTTTCAAAAGCATTTCAAAACTTGTGTTTTATGCTGTCCACATATCGATGGGGGTATCCGATGCATTCTCACATACCTGTGTGACTTAGCAGTTAGCAATGTTGTCGTTATTTTTTTTCTTTTATTTTTCTCTTTTTTCCTTTTTTGTTGTTTATTTGTTTGTCATTCTTCCTTTCTACCGAGTCACTTTTATGCAGCTTTCTTCCTTGTTGTTGGAGCTTCTTTGTCTTCTTCTTCTTCTTTTTGCCACGAAGGAAATTTAGAAAATTACTGTTTCCTCTTGTTTTATGAGTACAAACTTCATATATAGACTCTTAAGTAGCATTAGATACCTTTCTGTCATGGATGGACTATGTATTCTATTCTTTTACTTTATTTACTGCAATATGACATTGCCTTTTATTGCTTTTGACAATCGTGTATATATTTTATTTAAAAAATGATTATTTTTTGTGAGTACGGGTGGACCAGCTCAGACCATTTGATTCCAAGTAGTCAAGGGTTTCTTCCACTTGTCACCAACTGACAATTTTGCCTACATAGTTTCGGACATTAACTTTTGTGTTAATACATTCTCTATTGATGTTACTTTGGAGAACTTGGACTGACCCAAAAGGACTAACCAAACTATTCTTTTAAGGGTTTACAATCCGTGCCCAATGTCCAATTTTAACTGCTCAGTGTGTGTGTGTATGTGTGTGTGTGTGTGTGGGTATGTTATAGTATCTTTGCTTTCAAGTTAGCATTCAGGACTGCAACTTTGTCTCCTTTAAAGATATCAGGGCCCATGCAGCTCCATGTCCATGATACGCAGATTGTTCTAATTTGCTGACATGTAGAGTCAATGGCAGGTGATCTTCTGGTCAATACTGATGAGCTTTCCAACTTCACCATTGCCCTTATAGGCAATTCACCACTGCAGCTGTACATTCATTTCAATGCTTCATTGTGGCCCAGCAACTTCCCACTGATGTAAAAAATACTGAAACCCTTCAGGCTTAAAAGATCAATGGAAGCAAGTCCACAGGAACTTGAATCTTAGCAACATCGTGCTTGAATTCTGGGCTACAAATGCGAGCTAGAGATGCCACCTTGAATAAGCTCCTAAATCGGTAAAGATTGGAATCACAAAAATATTGACAATTTTACAGATTTTGAATCTGTCTATGATCAGCATGAATTCTCGACAAGAGCAAAACAATTTTAATGATGGATCTACACGTTACAACAACCGGAATATATCATATATTATTTCATAAGTTTCTCTTACAGCAACCAGCAAATATGGATTTGATAAGTTTCTCTTCGTGAAAAATTGCAAATCAACATGATCATCAAGCAATGAGCACTTACAACTTCCTCAGCAGAGGACAAAGTAAAACCAACGCTAAGAAGCCTTGCTTCTGGGTAGGAGGAGGAAGACTGTGCCACGACACCCTCCATTTCCTTCAGCAGCAACTAAATCCATCAGCAGAACATCAAGGAAAATGAAAAATAAGCGCTGCACCAATGTCTAACAAAGGAAAACAAGAACGAACAGCTAGATACTTCAGGAACCATCAAAATGAAAATAAAAAAGAGGGGAAGGGAAGAACAAGTTGTAAAGGAGTGGTAAAAAGGACAAGCTGGAAACATACTTTTTGCAGTAAACAAGTGACGCACGCCTGAATATGAAGGCTCATTATTTATTTTAAGCAAAGGACACACCGTAATGCGAGAAAAATCAACTTGTAGCTCATGTCAACAGAAACGAAAAACAAAATTGAAGGAAAAAGAAAGAGGAACACGGCAATGCATACACCATTGCGATGCCTATCCGGCATCGTGATAAGCATTTCCCGTGAAAACGAAATGGATGGTCTCTGTAACAACAGGAATCATAATCGTCCACTGTCTTTTGACCTGAAAATCATCGACCTACATTTTGTTCCCCCTTTTTAACCCTAAAATGTTGCCACAACACTGTGAACAAACTAAGAAATAGAGAGAGAGGGAGAGAGAGGGTAGTCTACCACAGTACGGAAGGTAAATGCGAGGTATCGCTCGAAGCAGGGGGGGCGGGGAATGCTGCTTCGTTATTCTTGTATGCTCCGCTGGGCTTCCCTCAGGCGCGCTTCTCCCTCCGTGGAACACCTGTCGGAGAAACCCACGACCCTTTTTCCGTTCCTCCACCCTCCGGCCTTCTGCCGGAACTTTCCCTCCCTAATTATCTCAACGAGTCGGTGGCACATTTTTCTCGTATTTGCAAATATCCGAAAAAATATTGACATATGACAATTCGAAGCTTCTCCATAACTCCGCTTGCGGTCAATAAAAATGTCCTGTTCAATGGGCTGCAAAGGGTAGCAGGTTCCAGAAATAAATTCTAGTAGAAAATAGGGGAGACCTATTTGGTCTCAAAAGCAATGTCATTTGCCAAAGAAAAGCTTATGGGTGTGTTTGATTACTTAAAATCTTAGGATCTTAAATACGAGGATTTTATACCCTTGATTTCTAACAAGAATCTAATATGTTATATTTGATAGATGAAAGGTTCACATGATAAATTTGTAAACTTCGCATTTTAAATCATTAGATCCGAACTCATAAGATCGTAGTGGACAATCTAATAATTATTTTGGTGTATACTTGAGTAAATGTGACGATCGTTAAAAGGGATGCCACGTATATGCCATAATTGCTGCACGTTTGCATGTCACATATTTATGAGTAGGTCACTGATTTGGATCCTCCTGATCTGTCTTCTTCATGCCTGTTGGGATTGGAACTTGAGGCTTATACTGCACTACCATTTCAGTAGGGTGATGGCCGACCAGTATGCATTCCTTAAAGGTCGCAACATTCAAGAATGTTTTTTTGTTGGGCCACGAAGTCTTTCATTCCCTTACCACTAGGAAAAGCAAAGCTCTGAGTTATAATCTTGATCTAAGTAAAGCTTATGATTAAGTTAGTTGGGCTTTCCTAGAATTAGCTCTTCACCACCTTGGGTTCGACAACAAGTGGATTGATAGGATTATAAAGATTGTCAGTTATGTGTCCATGCAGTATTGGTTAATGGTAGGGAAGGACCTTGGTTTCAAGTGAAGAGGGGGCTTTGACATGGTGATCCACTCTCTCTATACCTATTTCTAGTGGTAGCAGAGATGATAAGTAGGAGCTTCCAGCAAGGAGTTATATATAAACAAGTTAGGTTCCTGCAAGCCGGTAAATCAGGAAACCCTGTTGCATCTATCATGTTCGTTGATGACTTCTTGTTTTTTTAGCTTATCATTGGCCTTCCATTCATAAATTTAAAGAGCTACTTTGGGAAATTGCAGTTAATATTGGGTTGGTAGTTAGCCTAGAAAAAAGCCAGGTGGGAGGGTTTAATGTCAGTAGATCAGAGATTCAACAAGTGGCAAATGAGTTAGAGTGAGCAGTTGGATCTATGCTGCTCAACTACTTGGGTTTGCCACTTCAAGTGGAGAAGCTTTCCACAAACCAGTGTCATGTGTTGCGATTACGATGGAAAACAAACTAGCTGCCTGGAACAAAAAAATCTTATCTTATTCGGGTTGATCGTGCTTTGTTAAAAGCATCTTGTTTACGATTCCCTATTGCTGGAGTATAGTTTTCCAAAATGCCTAGTAGCACTATCAAACATATTGAACGCTTATGTTCCAAATTTCTATGGGGTGATGATGTTCAAAAGGGATGCTTCCATCTAATCTTGTTGCCCAAATCTTGCCTTCTGAAATCTGAAGGTTGCTTGGGCGTTAGATGTCACAGGGAAGTCAATAATGCGGCCTTAGCATCCATGGTTGTTCGAGCTCTTTCTGCAGATTCGGCATGGGGTACTTATATCAGGGGTAAGTATCTTCATAATTCAAGTCTATGGGACATCAAACAGCAACACTGTGTCTCTAATTGTTGGAAGGGTATGTTTAGAGCATGAAAACTCATTAGGGAGAACGTTAGCTGGAAAGTCACGAGTGGAACAACAATTAAGTTTTGGAAAGACCAATGGTTGGAATGCCCACTTAAAAGATGCCCTTATTTACTAGAGGTGAACATGCAAGTGGCTCAGCCTAATGTTACAATCTACCAAATGGTGACCTCATTGTACAATAAGGTGGAAGCTCTAATACAACGTATGTTTCCTGGATGCTTTCCTTCCCCTGAATCTTTGGTTGAAGAAGATGTGGACAAGATTGTTTGGAAAGGGCAAGAAAAGGGCGTCACTTCTAGGCATGAGATCTGACAATATCTGCGCTCTAAAGGTCAGGTTAAAGATTGGAAGAAGACTGTTTGGGTCGGGTTTGGGCCCTCAAGAGCATCCTGGTCACTATACCTAGCATGCGAGATAAGTTGCTGACATATGACAATCTACAAAAGAGAGGAATGACTTTGGCATCCATGTGCTTCCTTTGTCAAGATGCAGGGGAATCAGTCACCCATTTGATTACTGGTTGCAAAGTGATGAAGGGTGTGTGGAAGGTTTTGGCTTCCCGATGTAGCTCATAGCCTCTCCCTAGAGGATCCACTAAAGAAGCCTTCAAGGCTTGGGGGAAGAAGAAACAAGGTTACAAGTTTTTGCATAAATGCAGATTAATCGTTTTCCACATTTTGGTTTAGTGTGTGTGGCGATTGAGAAACTAGTTGGGGCATGACACCCAAATAATTAGAAGATCTATTGCAAAATTGGTATGAGAATGGTGCATGGAGTTCGTTTTTAGCATTGAGGCAGATGATCACTATATGAAATGTCTAAGAATGTAGTCACTTACAGGAATATGGATGGAAGGCTGGAGCTAGAAGAGTGACAGCCGGATGATAATCCAGATTGTCACGTGAGAGAGGAACAACACTATGGAGTTAGCTGCTATGGTTAAATTGAGAAATGGCTCCATTCCTCTTGCAGTACTTAAGTGGTCAAAGCCCTTAAGTGGTCCAAGCCCTTAGCCTCTATAGGTGAAACTTGGCTGCTGAATTTTTGTTTAGAAGTGGTCACTCAAGAGCATAAGCCGATAGTTCTCTAGGCCAACAACAAGCAATGACTGTAATGTATCAACAAAGCTGCAAGAAGATACCATAGGTTGATTGATAAATACAACATGATTGGACATAATCTTGAATCTTTATAGATTGACAACATGTTCTTAGCCAGTGCCACAGTTGGTCTTTTTCTCTTGGCAGATGAAGGTAACCTCATTCAAAAGTGGAAGGACCTCCCAGCGGATTGAGATATTGTTGGAGATGCAAATGTTTAATGAGTCTCCATCCCCTTCTTGGGATCCTATAATTTTTTGTTGTAAATATTTCATTTCTTATCAATAAAGGTTGAAGGCCTAACCTTCCACAGGCGTTTTCTAGGCAAGATATACATTCGTAAAATTACTATTACTGACCTAGAGGACGAATGCATCAATGAAACAAAAAAAAACTTATACCGATGTCTGGCTTGGATGACGATAATGCTTTGCCGAAACATACATACGTTGATACAAGGATTAGCACATGTTGTTGATTTTTTTTTTTTTACTGACATCTGCCCACTAGTCATCGGTAAAAACCATAGTTCAGTGACATGTATCCCGCATGCGTTAGTGAAGCAAATGTTCATCAACATCTACGGGTAGACATGGGTAAAAGTTAATCTTCACAACATCACCTCCTGGACGTCAGTAAATTTTGTCTTTCACCGATGGCCATTTTCTCACGCGTTGGTGAATGTACCCTTTTTTTCAGTGGACTAATATTTTCAGACATTCATATAACTCATCCATCATCACTTTATTTGCATTTAAGTTCTCATCATAATAAAAATATAGATTTATATAATATAACTAACTGCACGCAGAAGTTGATGGAGTTGAATGTTCCATTAGTTATTGAATAATGTTGTTTCAAATATATTTATATCTTCTTTACATATTTCCAAGCATCTCTTCCTTTGTATGTCGATTTCCTTAAAGTGAAATATCATAAAAGGTTCCATATATCCATCTATTAGTTGTACTTTTACAACACGGGCTGTGGCTTTTTTTGCAAACGATTGCAACAGTCCAAAATTTTTGCCATCAAGTACAATGTGAACAATTTCTTGTCGTTAAGTTTTTATCGTGTGTGCTTGTTATAAATTTGATGAACTAACGATTACTATTTCAGGGGCGGAGCTACTGATTTCAGGCTCAGGGGAACTAATTCAAAAAAATTTAGAGCCCTTAAAAATGATCAAGTGGCACCAAATTAAGAATAACCAAAGAGTTTAGGGCACTAATATATAAATAAAAAAATAGTTGGGGCCAACCAATATGTAAATATATAAATTTTGTGGGACTGTGTGGACAACTTCCTGTACATAATCACATGTAACTCAGCCTCTGCTATTTTCAAACCCTTCTTGTGGCATCCAATGCAAGTAAAGTGTGTTACAACTGGAGGCACAAAAGCTCCACTTTCTTCTATGATTTTTCATCGAACCTAAAATCCATGCACTACCGAAAATGTAGTGAATGGTGTCTAAAAAAAACATGTCACCTTTCTTAGCATTTTGCCAACTACTATATAGTTGGGTGCATTCTAAGTAAGAATTTGTACCATATTTTGTTCTTTAATTTCTTCACAACTAATTAAAAAATTACATAAATTCGTTGTAATTTTCTCAATGTCATTACAATAAACAATCAATGTCATTAACGTAAACAAACCTTTAGAAAATTGTTCTTGATAAACCATTTACAATTAGAAAATTAAATTTCTTCATTTCCTATTCGTCCAACCCTCACCAAAATATTATTATATGGCAACTTAAATTCGATCAAACTTTCTTCAACTCTATTGAGTATGCTTTACCTTCTCTTCAATTCATAATCTATGAGGCGTTAACGATCTTTACACATGTACAGTTTTTAGGGTCGTTCAACATCAATAAATAACAGATTTATACCGTTTAGTGAATCTGCCTTGAAAATTAAGATAAATTAATGGAACACTATTGTGACATTCGGCGTTTTCAGGGTATTGGTTCTGGATCCATGTCTTCCTTATTGAACAACGATGCCCAAATATTGCCGATGAATCTGGAATCGGGACCTCCAATGCCAGGCTGCCAGCTATCATCCTCAGAGCTCCTGCCACCATCGACATCGAAGCTGGTTGCGGTCACCAACGTGAAACACAACATCGAAAATCATTTCACCACTTCGTCTCCGAAGCACAGATGCATGGTGCATAGTGTCGGAGAGCCCTAATTTCTGGCAATCATCAACGTGGCTACATCCTCCGTCGACGGTGGTGGGCTGCTCCTCTACAATCGTCAACGGAACAAGGTATCCGGTCGTTTATCATTGCCCAACATCAACGCAGCAGGCAAATTGGCGTCGAAGACGCCCAAATCTGTTGTAGTGTCGTTATTCAGTGAAAGCGTAACCACATCAGTGTTCATCCAGTGCCTCCCAAGCCAAAGCAAAATTGCAAAACTGGTTCAATGTTCACAAAGTGGGCTACAAGAATTTATTTCAGAAACTTCTACAACAACACCCTTACCTAATATCATAGTCATCTCATCAGTTGATCCAATCTATGCCCTAATAGCAATTGATCCTGCTTGGTCCTCAAATTGGTCAAAATAAATTCACACTGGATCAATTGGTAATATCAAAGAAACTAACGAACACATCTCCCTGTCCCAAATCGTCGACGTTGCTAATGCATCTAGCAAAAAATTTGTAGATCCCAATTGTTTTTTGGTCGTGGACTTAATGTGAAACACAAAAAACTGACTTGATGAAAGACAGCTTAGACTAGGTATTGGAAAAGGGAAACATGTTCAGATCCTATCTTCGATTGACAATTGACAAAACAAAATACAAATCTGACTTAAGTGTTGTATCCCATAGAAAAAACTATTGAATGATAAAATCAAAATCATATAGAAATTAATTGCTTCTTGGGAGAAAAGCAAATTGGAAAATAAAAAATAAGACTAATTTAACTGAACATACAAGCAATAAAATACATTGTTGGATGGGTTTAATATCTTTTTTTGTTGCCCATCATGCTAAAAAAAAACAAAAAATTAAACTTGATAAAATAACACAACCCTATATATCAAACAGATAAATCCTTATATCTTTTTCTTTATTGCAGCTAGATGAAAGGTTCTTTGGTAGCAATGAAGAAGACAGGTATGCGCCCGTGTCATAGACTGGTGGGCGTGAAGCTGAAGTGGAATAGAAACAGTTTTTTTTTTTTGGTAGGGTAACATTAGCCAAACGGAAGCCATACAATTACACACATGCGAAATTAGCGTAGGCCCTGATCTATCTACTTACGTACAAACAACTTGCCCACATAATTGATGCGCAGCACGACCTGCCCTAGCAGTTAATGGTTCTCATTCAAGAACACCTATGTAGGTAGTAGTCAAATCTAGCTGGGTATTTATAAATTTCACAACTTCAACAAAAACACACTATTCATAAAAAAAAAAAAAACTTCAAACCATGTCGGAGAGGTACAACTCTCTTAGACATTATTTCAAACAACAAAAGGGGGTGTACATATATGTATAAAGTATAATCAAACCTCCCCACACACAAAATTTAAGGTTTGTAAAGCATGAGTATGACTTGACATCATGGGCGACCCCCAGCATCCCCCATTCTTCATGTCACCTAATCAGTGAGCATCATCCGCTACATAATGAGGACCTAAAGAAGATGGATAATAAAAAACATCAACACAAGCACTTTGTACTATGAAAATCATGAAAAGATCATACATATTCCTTTACGCAAGTGTAAGGTACATACATTGTATTGATGGTTACATGTACATTGCAGCTACGTGAAAACCGTAGACGTTGATCGAGATAACTTAAAAAAATTATTCTTCTTTTCTTTCCTCCACAATTTTGCCTACTATTTCTTACACTACTTGTACAGTCTTAGTCAGAGTAAGGATCATTGAAACTTAGTGGCTTTTCAAGCTTGTCTTCATAATGATAAACTGAGTTATCAAAACTCCGATATTTCTCCAACAATTTCTCTAGGTCGTTCTCTATAGTTGGTTCAGCAATGTTGATTTCATTGGGTACTTCTAGGAGGTATGTGTCATTATGTTGGATCCATCTTTTGGTATTCTATATCACTCACATTACTGGAAATTTTAGGTGGGTAGGTTTGAGATGAAGTTGGTTTCTTGATTAAGAGCGACAGTGGATGAGTATCAGCACCACATGCAGTCCACTCCAACCCCAATGATAATACTTGGGTCGTAGCTCAAAAAGGTGGAGGAATAATAATATAACTATCAGAATATATTTTGGTGAGGCAGGGAATGGAATCCTCTCCTTGGCCGTCTATGATCTTCAGGGGATTCAATATGGATATATGGCCGTCGTGCTCTGGATAGAGAAGATAGCACGTTCCAGTCGATCAAACTTTCGACATTGGGTCGCTTTCCCTTTTCTTCAAGCCATGAAAGCTGGTCTGCCAGTTTCTTTGGCATGCCAACAAACTAGAGGGCTCACTCTGAGGCACACAAGTAACCAAATCACATTACTAACAGTAACGAAAGGAAATAAATAAATGAATGGATGGGCAAACAAATTATAATTGCATAAATTTCTAGGGCGCACACACACGCACCTGCCCAATATTTCATATGATGCCACCCACTTCGTCAGTGTAATTAAGGTCAGCCACTGGTTAGCTTATGTTCCCAACCACCGAGTTACTAGGAACTGACATTTTTGAGGTAACCACTACCGTGACTCCAAGTTTTATTCAGCTCAACTACGTTATTGCAGTAAGTTCATTCCATGCACTGTTGCTACAGAGGATGGACTCCTTTAAGTAGCTCGAGGAAGGAGAACTTTAATATAATAAACCTTGCATTTAGAGAATGGTCCGCTATTTCGGATGCTCGGGCCCCTGCGCCTCCCTACCTGATCCATTTTATGTTTTACAATAGGGTTGAATTAGTTTATAGTCACAAACTCACTGTCTAGGAAATAAAACTATCCCTAGGCTATTGCCCACATCAAATGATAACTCAGTTCATGAGCAAATATGACATAAAATAAATAACCGATCAACATGCTCAACCAAATATTGCATGAATACAATTTCATATTTGTGAACATTATTCACTTTTTCTATTAATTATGCTCGCCTCTGAGATAAAGCACAGACTTGTCACTTAACAATATTATTTTTGGAACTCAATTTACAAACCTGTATCTCTAACATAGCTCGAGTTCCTTGTATTAGTGTTGCAATCTTCTTCAAGGTTAATTGAATCTGAATAGCACGCATGTATGCATGTATTTATGCCCAAGGAAACAAGTTGTACTCAAATAGCTTAACCAATTTGTCTAATCTTGCAACTTGGTTTAAGCCGTTGAATCACAACTTTATCAACCTAAACAATTAGCAAAACACTTAAAAAAGTCGAATAATGCAGAATGAATAGTGAATTCAAAATAGAACTCCCGAGTGGTCATTCACCCGCACGACCTAAAATTAACTCTAGGCATGGCTGGGTTACCTAGCCAGGGCTGGGTTGTAACTGACGATGGTCTAGCCATGGCCAGCCCAAGTTGGCTGGGTCCCATGGCCTAGCCTACCATCTATCCAAGGTTCATCATATAGCAAACCGGGGTGTGAACTAACATGGTTTTGACAACCTAGAAAATTAAGTCTTGCGTACACCATTGGCATAGTTTGTTCGTTGCTCATGCGCGCCACACGCACTATGGAGTGTTTCGAAGTTTCAAACAAAAATCTATCAGTATTTAGGGTTGGGTATCGGGCTGAGCTTATCAGTATTGCATCTATTAGTATGTGTAAAAACAATAGAGACAAAAGAAACAAAGATCGAACATGAATGTAACGTGAAAAGCCCCTCAACGAAAGGGAAAAAACCACAGGTGAGGAGGACTAGTGCCCACTAGCAGCCAGACACTCTCTCTCTTAAGATTTCATTAACCTTCGAAATTAGGGTGATAAGTTTTAAGTAAGGCCCAGCAAGGGATACAAGCTGGATTGGGTCTGGACCCAGACCTGGTCCCAAGACCTATCTTTACATGCTTCAACACTCCCCCTTAAGTTGGGCATACATATCAAACATGCCCCAACTTGGATACATTTCTCTCAAAAGAAGTTGAAGATAGAGCTTTAGTCAGAACATCAACAGTTTGGTCTTCAGACTTCATGTAAGGTAAGATTAACTCTTTAGTTTCAATCCTCTCACGGATAAAGTGGTGATCAATCTCAACATGGTTTATTCTGTCATGTAGTACAGGGTTATTGGCTAGGTTGATTGCAGACTTGTTGTCACAGTACATCTTCATAGGTCATCCAATCTCTATCCCGATATCAACTAGCAATATTTTCAGCCATAGTAACTCTAACACTCCCATAGTAATAGCTCTATACTCAGCCTCTGCACTAGATCGAGAACACACATCTTTCCTCTTGCTTTTATAGATAATAAGGTTTTCTCCCAAGTAGACACCGTACCCTAAGGTAGACCTTCTAGTATCAAGACAACCTGCCCAGTCAACATCGGAATACCCTTCGATCTCAACAGACTCTTGTTTCACATATAAGAGCCCATTGCCAGGATTCCTCTTCAAATAGCACAATATTCTGTCCACAGCCTTCAAGTGTGCATCAATAGGGGCATGCACGAATTGACTCAGTACATTCATAGCAAAAGTGATATCTGGTCGAGTGCGGGTAAGATAAATCAACTTTCCAACAAGACGTTGATATCTTCATTTGGCTTCTTCACAGAGCAACTCCCTATATCTAAGGCTCAACTTGTGCCCAACATCAAGAGGAGTAGAAGTTGGTCTACACCCAAGCTTACCGGTCTCCTCCAATAGATCTAGTGTATATTTCTGCTGATTTAACACAAGGCCGGTACTGGACCTAGCAATCTCAATACCAAGAAAGTACCTCAATTTACCAAGAACATTGAGATCAAATTCGGCAGCCAATAACACTTTTAGCTTTGTGATCTCATCCTCATCATCACCTGTAACAATCATTTCATCCACATAGACTAAAAAAAGAGTAACCTTACCCTCCATCCTTTTCACAAACAAAGTATGATCTCTGTTTCCTTGTTTGTAGCCATGTTTTCTCATTACAAGTCTAAGCCGTTCAAACCATGCTCTGGGAGACTGTTTGAGCCCATACAAAGCCTTCTTCAATTTACAACATTTTCCTGGTTTCTCATACCTCTTCAAGATCTCTGTTGAGAAAGACATTCTTCACGTCAAGTTGACACATCTTCCACTCCTTCAACACTGCTAGAAAAATAATAACTCTAACAGTCTTTATCTTCGCAACATGAGTAAACGTTTCCAAGTAGTCAATCTCATATTTCTGACTAAACCCCTTAGCCACTAGGCAAGCTTTGTACCTCTCAACGTTCCCATCTGGGTTGTACTTTATGGTGTAGACTCACTTAGATCCAACCAGATGGGCCGCTTCAGGGATCTCTACCACTTTCCATGTCTGATTTCTGCTCAAAGCTTTCATCTCTTCTTGCATAGCATGAGTCCATTTATGGTCACTCTGAGCCTTTGTAACAGTCCTAGGAATCACAACCAAAGATAGAGATGATACAAAACATTTGTAATCTGTGCTCAGTCTAGAATATGACACAAAGTTACCAATAAGGCGTTGGGTACATGACCTGACACCCTTTCTCAGGGCAATGAGGAGTTCCTCCTTTTCAGTATCTGTTTGAATGTCTTCCTCAAGAGGTTTCTTCTGACCACGACTTGGGTCATTCAGGGAAGAAGTAGGATTTGGATTAGGGATCAAATTCTCATCATCAGTCACCTGATCTGTATGAACTCTTCTCCTAGAGTACACCTGCCCAAACAACCGATTACCTTCCTCTTCCGTTCTAGTGGGACACTCTTCAATTCTCTCCTGTTCAAGCATCTCAACAGGTGGACTCTTTTCACTCCTGTACTCTAATAACTCTGTAAATTGAATTTCCTGACTCGGAGAATACTCTTCCCGTGACATACACTTCTCCCCCTAAAGAGGATTCTTATAAAAATAAGAGACATATTCTAAGAAGGTAACATCCTTGGTAACATAGACTCGCCCAGTGGTAAGATCAAGACAATGATACGCCTTTTGAGTAGGAGAATACCCAACAAACACACCCTTAATAGACCTCGGATCAAGTTTCTTAACATGAGGACTATGATCATGAATAAAGCAAACACACCCAAAGACACGAGGTAGAAGGAGAAAGGGTTGATGACTCCCTGGAAGCATAGAGTGAGGAGTCCATTGAGGGCACGACTAGGCATACGATTGATCAGATATGCACTAGTGAGAACCGCATCACCCCAATATTGTTTCGAAAGATTCATTTGAAACAAGAGAGCCCTCGTGACATTGAGTAACTAAAAATTTTTCCTTTCAGCTACTCCATTTTGTGGAGGGTATAGCTGCAGGACGTCTCATGAACAATCCCCCTTTTTCGAAAGAAATCTTCAACAACTTGACATACATACTCACAAGCATTATCAGATCGAAAGGTATTAACAGAACTACCATATTGAGTTTTCACAAGAAGGATGAAGGTCTCTATGACATGAGGCACTTCACTACGGTCTTTTAGCAGGTAAACAAAGGTATTCCTTGAGTAATCATCTATAAAGGTCATAAAGTACTGAAAACTAAAAGGAGTATTAATTCCCGAAGGCCCCCACACATGAGAATGAATCAAGGAAAATACTTCATTGGTACGATTGTTAGAAACATGATAAGAAGCTCTAACATGTTTAGCAAACTGACAAACATCACCAGATAACATAGATATGTCCAACCCAGAACATAAATAAAGAAACAACTATTTCAAAATCCAAAAAAGGAGATGTCCAAGGTGTTTATGCCAATACAAAAATAATTGAAGACAATATTCTTTCTTCTTCTCTGTCCTGCTAACAGCTGTCATGAGAGTATTGGCCACACAGATGGGAAGTTGATATAAGCCATCAAACACCAAACCAATCCCAATCTTCTTCCTTGTCACCAAGTCCTACAAAACACAACGATTTGCAGATAATATGAGTTCATAATTTAACTCCTTTGTAATCTTGCTGACAGATAAAAGATTCAAGGGAAGATGAGGAACATGTAAGGCGCCATGCACTAAGAAATTGTTTAACCAAGAAAGACTCCCTTTTCCTGCCACAGAGGTAAAGGAACCATCAGCAAGAGAAACACGTTCCTTCCCCGACGAGAGCTTATATTCATGAAAGAGTTTATGATTGCCGGTCATGTGGTGGGTAGCATCACTGTCAACAATCCATTCTCTCATACAAGAATTACCTTTTTCTCAAGATATGGCAAGAGCATGGTTAATCTTCCCATCATCTGACGCTTTGGCTTGACCAACATCAATCTTACTCAAATACGCATGAAGCTCACGAATCTGTTCAGCAGAGATGGAGGCTTTTCCTCCACTAGGGTTTATCACATCAAAAACAAGCTTCTTCCCTCCAGAAGACCTCCCTCTACTATTGTTCTTTTCAGGATGCAAGTCCCAGCAAAACTCCACGGTGTGACCTAGTTTCTTGCAGTGTGTATATTTCCAAGGAGGTCGGGCAGCTCGCACAGATGCACGACTAACCAAAGCTGACCTTTCATTATATGACATATGATCCCCCTTTCTTCCACTTATGACTAGACGCCTTTGCTCTTCAGCCTTAACATGGGAGTAGACATCTTCAATACTAAATGATTCTTCTGAATTAAGAATTTGACTCCTTATATTCTCAAAGTCATCGTTCAGTCCGACTAAGAAAAGGAATATTCTATTCTCCCATTCTTTGGCTACATGATATACCTGGTCTTGGGGACAATTCCAAGTATAATCCGAATAGTAGTCAAGATCCTCCCATTTGAATTTTAAAGCTGCATAAAAGTCCAGATAGATCCCCTTGCCGAAGAGCATACAAATCCTTCATCAATTGATACACACAAACCTTCCCCTTCTTCTGGCCATACATTTGTTCTAAAATATCCCACATATCCCTCGCAGTGTTCTTACGAAGAATGAGAGGTTGAATATCAGAGGATACAAAATTGACAATCCAAGCTTTAACTTGGTTGTCCTCAAGAAACCAAGTATCCCAAGCCGCACTAGTTGCAATAGGTTCAACTTTCCTTCCATTCACATAGGCAATACGGCCTCGACCAGCAATCCCCATAGTGATGGCAGCAGACCATTGAAGGTAATTATCCTTGGTGAGGCAAATGGTAGTAACTTGAACATGGATATTTTCAGTTCTCGAGGCCCCAACATCAGCCTGATTAGTATTAACAGTAGAGGAAGAAGATTCTGCCATGATCTCAAACTAACACCGAAGGCAAACAAAACCAAACACTGGCGGCAACTCTGGACGACAACACCACCTCTGGCGGCATTAACAGAACACTAGCAATGGTAGAACTAGTGGTGGCTGAGAGTAGGGCAGCGATCCAGCAGAGGAAGGACGCCGGAACTCAGGGCGGCAGGCAAGGCAGGGTCGGGCGGCCTGGGTAGAGCTGACAGAGAAGGGAAGCAAGCAGGCGACGACTCCAGGCGACAGAGTAGAAGACGACGACGGGAGAGGGCGGCGCTGCCTGGCAGACAACTCTGAGGAAGATGGTACCTGGCTGATGATCAAGGAGTAGACGACAGGCAACGATGGGAGACCAGCAGGCAACCACAAGAGGCCAGAGAGACACTAGAGATGGCGTCGTGCGAGCCAGCGTCGGGGCGTCTAGGTAGCGGGCGACATCGTTAGATCGGGACAGGAGGTGACGCACGGGACGTTGGAGTGACACATGAGGCGATGTCGTTAGAGTGAGATGGTAGGCGACGCACAGGAATAATCGGGCAAAAAATGGGAACTCCACCACAGCAGAAGCGGGGCTGAACAAAAACAACTCGCCGGGTGATGGAGTAATGTCGGAACTTCACAACGGTACAATCCTCTACCCAAACAATGTCACAGTCTAAAATGGACAGTAATCTCAAAACCAGTTGGCTCTAATACCATGTAGAAGTAGTAGAGACAAAAGAAACAAAGATCAAACATGAATGTAATGTGGAAAACCCCTCAACGAGAGGAAAAAAACCACGGGTGAGGAGGACTGGTGCCCACTAGCAGCCAAACACTCTCTCTCTTAAGATTTCATTAACCTTCGAAATTAGGGTTACAAGTCCTTAAGTAAGGCCCAACAAGGGCTACAAGCTGGATTGGTTCTGGACCCAGACCCGGTCCCAAGACCCATCTTTACATGCTTCAACAGTATGTTTTTGATGATTCAAATCTGTAGGAAGTGTAAAGAAGAGCTGCACAACACAACATAAGAAAAGAAATTAAAATTCCTACGATCGAAAACCTAGAAATTTACACTTAATCAATGAAATTGCAATAATTTTCACCATACCTTTGATTTCTTCAAGATTTCTACTCCAAATGATTGCAGTGCACAGGTTGGTGAACTCGGCAAGGTTTCATCATCAACAAATCTTTCTCTCTCCTCCCACTATTTCTCTCACCTTTTCTCTCTTTTCCCCTCTTTTTCTTTCTCTTCTCCTTCAAGTTACTGCCCCAAAAGGGCAGCAACCTGATATATTCTAAAATATTATGTTTTGTAATATTTTATGGTATTTTATCTTCTTTTATTATGAGGAGGTTGCAAAAATGAATTAAATAGTACAAGGAGGCTACAAAGGTAGTTATATTTAACTAATTAATTTCGATTCTGGTTTAGCTTAGTGGCTGAATCCTAGCTTAAGAGCTTTATTTCTTCACTAATTAGTTGTTTAGGTTCTTCAATTATCATTAACTTAATCAAATCTCAGATTACCCAATTACTAATCTACCTCTGATCATGGTTGGTAATCACAGTGCCACTGATCAATGACAAAAATGCCCAAGTCTTGCTGGGCCTTGGGCTGTTACAGTCCCCTAGTTTGACTCTGAGTTTCATGATCGTCAGAGATTCATTTTTCTGTTCGGTTTGAAACATGACTGGGACTAACTCTAGTTCTTTATATAAGTATTATTAATTCTCGATTCGAATACTATGTATTAGCAATAATCACAAGAAGAACATAGTAAGATTCAAGAACTTTTAGCACAAAAATAGCAACTTGTAATCTAATTTCAGCACTAAGGAGGTAGATGTTACAAGATGAATGGAGATAAGATAGTGAGAGAGAATTTCTTAACATCACAAAATGGCATGTTCAATGATGACTGATCCGTACAACCCAACACAACCAACGGTAAAAGTAGAAAATATACATCTACCGTAGGCATTAAAGGCCTGGTTGGACATAAAAAAATTATGGTGTTGTCCCAGTTGGATAAGTTCCATTTGCTTTAAATAATGAATGATAAGTCATGGAACTGATTATATGGTTGGCTATCGATGATAAATGAAGAGATCTCCATCTAGATGATAGCATAGCTCATCAAGAGTCGAGAAACTAGAGAGCTCTGTCAATGCTTGACTTGACCATTGAGTTTAATGTTTGCGTGTTGACGTGGCTATGTTCATTTGCCATTAAATTCTAAAAACATCCTTTTACACAAATGCCGACCCATAATTGTTTTTCAATTTCCACAAATGCCATATTGTGTCATGCCAAGGATGACTTTATGTAAGAGAACAACACTTTCATTGTTCAAACTAAAAGGCTTTTTTCCTTGGCCGAAACTCTGTAGAGGAAAGCATTGCTCTCTCCTTGGTGGGAACATGCTTCAGAAACCTCCATGAAGCATATACATCTTCGTCATTCGTGATGACAGGTTGAGAACCAAAAACTATGTTACATTATGTAGAATAAATGACAAAGCATGCACTACATGATGCAGTTGAAGTGACAAACATCTTTCATCTTTGATGAAGCACATTTATTTTTATCAAAGCACATACATTTTTGTCATACCATGGTGGTAGGTAAAAACAAAGAAAACTATTGTATGATGCAGAAAATGTAACATGGAAGCTTGTCGATATATGAAACACAACACCATTAATGAACAAAGTTAGAAGGTAAACTATACTTTTGTTCACATTCTCTCTTCTATGAAAACAATGTAAATGCAACTCATCTTTTTATAAGAGTTGGCATATATAAAATCGACATAACCCCAAATATGATTTTGACAGGTCATTAGACAGATTCCTTTGATAGACGATCTGATTAGAACATTAAGTGTATATAGCCTAAGATGACATAGATTTGACTATAACTCATGGCTGTTCCATAGACAAAACAACATGATTGAGAACTCTATTCCATCCTTATGGGTACCAGCATGGGATATCAAACTGATTCCCTTGATATACTTATTGATAACAAAGTCTCTGAGTAGCATAACAAGATACCAGTGTGACAACAGCTCATGGCTGTTTCGATGGAGAGAATAACATGGTTTGTTCATGCCTTGACATTAGTGTGATAGATGCCATTGCTCCTTTCTAGGCAAATTCATGTGGTTTGTTAAAATATTTAGGGCATCTGCTCTCAATCTAAAACAAAATCAGATTTGACATCAAAACTAAAACAAAAATGTAGTTATGTGTGTTGCTATATCCATTGTAGGTAAAGAAGTTGGTAGATGGAAGATGTCATACATTGCAACCAACACTATTTTGTCAGCATTGGATGTGGAACTGTCACTAGTATAGACTGTAAATGTAGTTATAGATTTTGATGATGAGATGGCTGAGAAAATATTAAACATGCACTAATTAATTTTTGATGCAAAACGAATGCAAATTACATGTAGCTTTTATGGTGCAATAGGTGACGATCATGTGGATGCACCAATTCCCTAACATAAGAACCTAACATAAGAGCAACCAAAATGATGCACATGATAAAGAGGAAAATATTTCAATATATTTGGCCATCAATGATCATAGCACAAAGGGTGTTTATGTCCTTGGTGTGTATGCTGCACGAGATAGAATGAAGTTTAACAATGAAAAAGATGCATTCAGCTTCTACAACAATTACACATTACACAATAGGCATAGTGTCAGGAATAGTAGCCATACTAAAGATCAAACATGAGTTGTTACAAGTAAGACCTTTGTGTTCTTGAATGAGGGATGAATGAAGAAAAACAATGTAAGTGAAGTTCAAAGAGGGACTTTAAGATGGGAATGCAGTGCTATGATGGTGATATAAAGGCTTTTGTGCGATATTTTTTTTGTTAGGACATTCATAGGTGAATACAATACAGCCACCACATGGCTTCTCCTGCTATTACCCTTATGTTGAGGTCGCATTGAAAGGTGACAAAGGCCCATGCCATAATTGGATAAATAACATCTAATTTTAGTATTTGCTCCAAGCTACAAGTGTTTAACTATATTGGCAAGTTGAATGGTAAGCACAAAAATTTACCTTTTACAACCTCCAACTTAAGGGACCACCTCAAACAAGAGAGACAATGTGATGTGTTTTGTCTCGGAGGTAAAAAATTTTGTGCTTGTTGCTTTCCATTTATTTTAAAATGGCCAATTAAAAAGTTTCGGTTACAACATAAATGGAATAATAGTCGATGAGTAGTGTAACTTATGGATGCTAAGCCCTTGGTTCTAGTTTTGTGATTGTGCTATCCCATTATTTACAAATTGTCGTCATTATACAGGTAATCTTCCTAATCAGTGGAAGACCATCCAAAATGCCTTTGGTGTTGGTGTAAGAAAATATTCAGCAATTGCATCTATTAACAACTGAGAATGAAATAAAATTGATGTCATTAACCATAACAACAACAAAAGCATGACAACCTTTAACAAGAAGTATAACTCATTTGTTGTATCGCTATTATCACAACCAATTGACAAAAACTCAAAAGATTCAATAGCTCAGGAGTATAAGATGTAGCTGATGTATCTAAAAAGAATGTAGTTATTTTCAGAAGTTTGACCCTTGTACAATGCTAAGAGTCCAACATATCTTCTCAACTCCATAAATATTCAATAACTGGAAATATGGTTCACTTTGCTGAAATGGCCTCCTTTATTATAGCTTTAAAGTTATTTCCCCGTACATTCATCTCCTTTTCCTTTTATGATCTCTCCAGCTAGTAGTATAAACTTACTCTTAACTTATGAAATTTAAATACAGGTGTTTTTGCTCACATGAGATGATCTGGTCATTTTTGGGACATCCTAACAAACACTACCCTTGGGAGGTTTGTCTGGGTTGGGACATATCTTCCTCTTATTTGATTACTTGAGAATTTGAGGGACAAAGTCTCCATTATTTATCTTCTTTATTATATGCCTTCTTCCTTTAATCACAAACATCCTTAAGATAAATTACCATCTCCTTATCTTCAGGCGCATTGGCACCACTGGCATGTCCAACATCAGAACATATAAAAAACTATCTTATCAATCGTTAATTTTTATAGGTGTAGTTTCTCATTAAAAACTGTTGTGGATACTCATTCAATTGATAAGATTAAGGAGTTTTCAAATCTATCAAGGCAATTGGCCAGTCCTACAATTTGATAGCCATACTTTTTTTGTAAGTGGTTTCTATTTATTTATTGAAGATATGAGAAAAAGAGGACTTTTGTCTTTGCAACTTATTGGAACTCATACATATTTGAAGAATGTTAGGCCTTACTTTTTACATGATTGGTTTTGAACAATAGTTAAAAATTGACATGTGGTGTTCTTCAACCAGCCACTTTGGTATGCATGATTGTGTAGGATAACATGACTCTTGTCATTACATTGATGTAAGACATGTTAAGTAAAAAGATAGATTGGATTCTCAATAGCACTATGGTGGGAATGAAACTGCTACATAAGCATGTCTTTTTTTTACCAAATGGGAATCTTGGTTTTTGGTTGTTCAAGCATGTCTAGATGAGTTGCTCAATGCATATGAACAAGACTTTAAGAATTATGTAGATCACATAGTACAATGTATAAGTTTATGCAAGATAGCATTGATAGTACAAAACAACATTTATATCTTGTACTTGTGCCCTATCTCTTGCTAGAGCTAATGTCACCTCAACCACTTGCCTCCTGCCTTATGCTTTACTCAATTTAGCACCAACTATTTCAAGAATTCGTTCCTTCCAATCAACATCATTACCCTTCTTATCATTTACTCATATGGTGATTCCATTATTTCCTATTCTCGTAAACCGTTGCCACCTTAATCTTAATGCACCAACTCAAGCTTATTCATGTATTTTGCCCCACATTTCTTTTGAACTCATGTGCGATGTTTGAGTTACTTGTCTATTTCCACGTTAGTGTAAAAGCACAATGAATAACGTCTTTTTACAATCCTATTTTTTGTTTAATTCAAATAAATCTAGCTAACATGTTACAAGAACATGTGCAAGCTGTAAATGCGAGCGTAGCATCTTAGGAAAACATATGAGACAGAGAAAGAGAAATGAATGAAAATCAGAGGGAAAGCTAATGGAGCGGTGTAGTCTCGTGTAATAATGTCCAACATTGATATAATGGATCAAGAGTCTAATAAAAAATTTACATTTTCCCTCCACTTGATTCAAGTGATCCCCACATTATAACTACTATATATTTATTATATCCACTGTATACAACTGAAGCTATATATTTAGTATCAGTTTATCAATTTATTACTATGACATTATAATATAATTTTTATCAGTTGAAGCATGCTTAAAAAAAAGTGATTGTTAAATATTATTTTTACTTTATCAATTATACTTTATAACTTTTTATTTGAATATGAGATTTGTTATAAACATTTTTTTTTTCTAAAAGGAGCACGGAATATGTGAAAGTGTTGGAGACTTCATCAACTTTGCCATGGCAAATAGTATAGTAGTTGATAGAAAAAATAGGTGCCCATGTAAAAAGTGCAATAATTTTTTTTTTCAATCGACAAGAGATGTTGTGGATCATGTGATGTGTATCGGTTCTGTCCAAAATTACACACGTTGGCATTACCACGGTGAACTAGTATTACTAGTTTAGAGTGGTTATGACGAAATTGTAGAAAATGATGAAGATAACGTAGCCAAGCCGATGAGAGATGCATTTGGAATACATCTAGAAGAAGTTAATGTGAATGTGGATGATCAAGACGCAGACAACAACATGAAAGATCAAGATATATATAATAATAAATATGCAAAGTTGCTAAATGATGCTAACGAAGAATTATATTATGGGTGTGAAAACTCTCCAAGTTGTCTTTTATTATTCAGTTATTTCACGTAAAGTCTCTACATGGATGGAGTAATAAATCATTTGATATATTGTTAGAGTTATTGCAAGAAGCATTTCCTATTTGTGTGCAAATACCGAAGTCATTTTATGAAATGAAGAAAATTATTAGAGCATTGGACATGACTTGTGAAAAGATCAATGCATGTCCTTAAAATTGTATTTTTTTTTGAAAGAATTTGGTTGTAAGGATCAATGTTACATATGTGGTGCCTCTAGATGGATTCAAGATACAAAACAAGAAAATCAAAGTAGAACTAAAAAAATTCTTATCAAGTTTGTGCACCACTTTCCATTAATAACAAGACTTTAGTGAATGTATTTTTCTTCAAAAACTGCTGCAAAAAAAGGAGATGGTGTAACGAGGGATGCATTAAAGATGGTTTACTAAGACATCCAGCTGATTCGTTAGTCTGGACATCCATTTTTTGCATTAGAGAGTCAAAATATGAAACTTGGTTTGGCAAGTGACGGTTTCAGTACATCATATAGTATATGGATTGTCATCATTTTTTATACAATCTACCGCCATGGATATGTATAAAACAACCGAAGCCAGATTCCTCAAGAGAAAAGATTGATGTTTATTTGCAGTTGTTAATTGATGAACTAAAATTGTTGTGATAATTTGGTGTAGATACTTAGGATACAAACAAAAAATAGTTTTTTTGAATGTGTGCAACTTTATTATGGACCATAAATGATTTTCTATTTATGGAAACTTATTAGGATGAAGTACAAAAGGAAAATTAATATGCCATATATGCCAAAAGGATACATATTCTTATCGTTTAATAAATAGTTTCAAAGAATGATACATGGGTCATCCAAGATTTTTACTTGCATATCATGCATGTATATTGGACAATCGTTCATTTGATGAGATTGAAGAACTAACAAGTGCTCCTTTGTCTCTTTCTATAATTGATATATTACAAGCAGTTGAACATGAACAATTGTCGTACAATTGAAGAAAGAAAAGCATATTTTTCACTTTGCTACATTGAAAACGTAATTTATTACCTTACAACTTGGATGTAACGCATATAAAAAAAGTTTGTGACAACATAATCAGTACATAGTTGAATTTCGAAGGAAAGACAAAAAGATCATTACAATTCTCATATGGACTTACAGGTGATGAATATAAGACATGAACTTCATCAACAAATTGTAATAGGACTGGTAAGATATTATTGCCAATAGCATGTTTCAAAATGAGCAAAAAAGAGAAAAAATATATTTTGCAAAGTCTTGAGGAATTTGAAAGTTCCAAACATTTCATGGTGGGTGCGTTTGAAGGGACACAAAATCTTGGGGCTAAAGGGACATGACTCTCTGTTAATTCATCAATTCATTCCATTAGCCTTACAAAGATATTTACAAAAAAAAAAGTATAATATTGATTGAGTTGTGTAGTATTTTTAAGGAATTATGTGTGAAAGTTGAAAAATAAAATGATTTGAAGTATTTGGTGGAGAAAATTATACTGATATTGTGTCATGGAAAAATATTTCCACCTACATTCTTTGATACCATGATTCATTTGCCTATTCACTTTGCTCGTGAAGTATTATTGAGTGCGCCTGTTCAATACCATTGGATCCTTCTTATCAAAAGGTACTTTATGATGCTTTCAGGTCAAGTAGTTTGTTTGTAATTTTTTTTTGACCAGCTTTAAATGATTTCTATTGAAGATGCACAAATTCAAGTCTTAAAAAGAAAAGATCAATTGCAGAAGGGTATTTGGCAAAAAAAGCTTGACACTTTGTTCTATGTATTTATCCAGTGTAGAAACACATTTTAATTAATTAGAAAGAAATTATGAATAAGTTGAATCAACACAGAGTTGTACATTGTTGAAGAAAGGATAGTTTGTGGGAGAATATATATTGTTTACTATGAACAATTTAATGCTTCAAGAAATACCCACATATAATGTTTAGTCATCCTTTAGTGGCGCCTTACCTTCAATAAGTCACTGACTTAATTTATTTTTTATTTTAAGATGCTGTTAAAATTTTTAGTATACTCATAAGTTGGTTTTCCATTAGGCAATGGCTAGACTTGTTGAGAAGACAATATTATAAAAGGCCTAATAATATTGAACGCTTGCATGAAGTCAATTTTTTGGAATGGTTTCAAGATCATATAGGTTAAATGTAGGCTATTCCATCTATTTTTATTTCTAATATGTATTATTTAAGAATATCATATAACTACTCATTTATTTGCTATAGATTTGATAGTTACGTCAAATAAGCAATGACAAACAACTGGATGACTAACTTATATGGCTTTCACAATATCCTCAAAAGGTGATGAAGAAAAATAATGGTTTCGTGATAAATAGATTTTGATTTCATACACTTGAAAGAGAAGGGAAGGGAAAAACTGAAATCAGCGGCATTGTTGTGGCTGCACAAACTCCAAGTCGGTCGAGTATAAAAAAAAGAAATCCAGTTAGTGGTGAGGTTGCTCATGATGGAGTCATTATAGACATCTTTGAGGTTGAGTATGATGGAGATTAAAGTTTGTTTTATTTAAGTGTAAATGGTTTGATGTTTTGAGTTCACATGCTAAAGGAAGGATGAAAGATAGGTTAAATTTATGCTAGTGAATTCAAAATATACATGTAGAGAAACTGAGCTATTTATACTTGCATCTCAAGTAGAATAGGTTTTTTATATTGAAGATCCCGTTGACACAGATTGGCAAGTTGTTGTTAAAGTGAGACCTCAAGAGTTATTTGATATGCAAAGACAACAAACTACGTTAAAAAAAAAAAATTGATAGAGTGAATAATAATTTATGGGATAGTGGATCTTACAACATTGAAATATGACAAAGACAGTTGATGTTGTTTGGGTTAGACCAGATGTACCGTCCATGTTTATTAACATATAAATGGTTGCCATATATTTTTAAGTGACATACTATGGTATTTTATTCTCCCATTTGAGTTGCTTTTGATGCATGTGTATTTCTATTTTGTTTATTTTATGCAATGATTGTATTCATTTGTGACACATCTCTATATCCTGTGAGAATAAAGCATTTCATCTTAATGAGGTAAACATTTTGTGCTTTCATTGATTCTTTTTTAATATGTAGCAAAGTTTATTGTAAGTGGATTGATTAAGCTTGCTTCAATTATGTTTCTTTGATGTTGTAATTTGTTATGTTTATGTTGTATCAGATATAGGTGGCTGAAAGTGGATTGCTTAACCATATGTCTAGCAAGCAAGAATTCAAACAGCTAAGGCTAGCACAAGTATGATTCATCTATGTGTTTTAACCAAAAATATCTTTACATCTTTAAGTAGTGATTATTTTTTTCATTTGAACCATGTATGTGTATTAAGGTCAACCACCTTAGCAGAAAAAGACAAAGGGCATTTCTCGTGTATTAGATAGTGCAAGATTGGGTCCTATAGAAAATGTTAAAAGTAAAATCAACAAACATGATCGACCAATAGGAGAAAAATCACAAAAGCTTGGTTCATTCATTGGTATATTGATGCAAAGCCCTCAAATTATGCCGCTTACCTACCATATATGGAAAGATTTACCTTAGATATGCAAAGATGATGTGTAGAATTGTGTCTTGGTAATTGGATTTCTTGTTTTTCCTTTGTTTGAATTTAATACAACAACACACACACACACACACACATATATTTATTTATATATATCAAACATTTTTGTTGTGCAGAAAACATATGAAGCCCCAAAGTTTAGGGAAAGATGATAATGAAACAATCTGTTAATTTTCAAGATATTGAAAATGCACTTTGAAGAAGATATATCAAAAACATAAATCAGTAGAGAATTGTACAAGGCATTGCAAAGTCTCAATTCCTAAAGATCAATGGAGGAGCTTGATTCACCACTTTGAAACTAGATGATCCAAGGTTAGCATATTGTGTGTGGGTGTGTATACACACACACACACACACACACACACACACACACACACATATATATATATATATATATATATATATATATATATATATATATATATATATATATATATATATATATATATATATATATGTGTGTGTGTGTGTGTGTGTGTGTGTGTGTGTGTGTTAAACATTTTTGTCTTGCAAGAAAAATATGAAGCCCCCAAAGATAATGAAACAATATGTTAATTTTTGAGATATTGAAAATGCACTTTGAAGAAGATATATAAAAAACATACATCATTATAAAATTGTATAAGGCATTGCAAAGTCTCAATTCCTGAAGATCAATGGAGGAGCTTGATTCACCACTTTGAAACTAGATGGTCCAAGGTTAGCATATTGTGTGTGGGTGTCTACACACACACACACACACACGCACGCACACACACACACACACACACACACACACACACACACATATATATACATATATTGTATCATGTGACTATTTAGTCTAATTTGTTGTATGTAATCCTTTATAGTTTCTAACTTTAAAAGTTTGTTATAAGACCAAAGTGAAAAAAAAACAAAAGAAATCGGGCAATGTACAAAACTCCTTACGCTATGAGCACAACAAGTTTTGTTAGATTTTAAGCGGAACATGTATTGTCTTATTGATTATTATCATTACTGACTTGTTCATTATAAATATGAAGTTGTGTCTATTTTATGCAGGTTAGAGAAGGTGAAGCGGAGCCTTCTCATGCTGAGGTCTTCATTATGATGCAAACAAGTAAAAGAAGAGACTAGCAACCTAGCGACGGAGTGAAGGAACTGTAAGTCATGATACCTCATTATTATTAGCAATGATTATAATTAAAATGTATTAAATATACATGTTATTGAAATGTTACACTGATTGGCAATCTCAACTCAATGAAGCAATATACAAACTACTTGGGTCAAATGCGTGCTTGTGGAATAGTGGTAAAACCATCACAATTTTTTGATGCAGCTTCTAATCAAAGTGAACTAATGGTACAAAATATGCAATTGCAGACGGAGTTGGGTGATCTAAGCAATGAGGTGCATGAAGTAGAAAGCGACCATGCTTTTCAAATGCACGAATTAAAAGCCAGACAAGCTAAAAAGATACATGACTTTGAAGCCAGACATGCTAAACTAATACATGAGTTAGAAGCCCAAGTAAAAATGTTGATAACAATGTTGAAAATGAAAAACTAATTAAATATTCAATGAAACATGATATTTTTTATTTATATGATTAGAAAATAAATAGATAATTTGTTTGAGCTAACATGACTGTTCTCTTATTCTTTTTATAGGTTTGAAGATAGCTTTATAATCACATGCATCTCGACTAAGGATTTTTTTTTTGTGAAAAAAAAAAAGTTTGGTGTTAACTGATTTGGACATTACATGTAATTGTAATTTGTAAATATGTTGGTGTAAATAGCTACAGGGGAGGTGGACAAGATGTTGGTGTTCTCGGTAGAGAGAATGGTTGGTGGCATCCATAAGTATCAAATTGTTTTTCAGTCATTCGTATTTCTAAAGATAGTATTGGGGGAACTCTTTCTTCCATTTTCTATTCATGATATATGTATGTCAATCCAACTAGCTTATGATCAATCAACAAGAGAGTTTATGGATGGTGGCAGTATTGACCATTTCATGGAGAAAATGTTGGACTTTGTGTTCAGTGGCAATAAAATTTTGCTAGAACATCGATATGCTTTAGTGGAGGACAACATGATCTTTCTTAGTTTTTATAGTATTTTTGTTCCACTCAAATCAACTACATCTTGAATGCTTTGGAGCTTCACATATATGTTGTATTGGTATTTTATGGTCACATCAGCAGAGCTGACTGAGTAGAAACTTTGGTAGTGCACTTCAGATGGTGTCATGCAGCTCACTGTCCTTGCCATATCAAAAACGGTACCAGGAATTTATCATTTAGAAGACAAGTTGCTGCAAACAAGGATTTTCTCATATGCAGATACACATGGGCACCCTCTTGGAGCAAATTATCTAATGATTCCAGCAAATGCTCCGAAGTGCTCTAACCTATGTCACATGAGTGCGGGTGCCGGTACGGCACATCTCAAAAAAATTAGGTGCGGCGGTGCGGTGAAGATATTTTATTATTATTATTATTATTATTATTATTATTAATTTTTCGTAGAAATTGAATAACACAATTAAAATTATACATTTTATGAAAGTGGAAAAAAAAAATGTTTGAAAAAAAGGCAAACAAATTGTTTTATGAAAGCCTAAGCAACTGAGTATTATAAAAGGAACATTTCTAGACATGATGTTACACCAAGAAAAAAAAATCATTCTACAGCTTCCGTAAGGAACAGAATCGATGCACAAACTGAGCCCTTCTAATCAATAACCAAGCTCATTCTTGTCCATGAACGACATTGCATCCCACTTGTGTAAGAGCCTCCAAACAGAAGACAACAGAAAAGGATGGAAATTCACAGACCAGTTGCGGACACAGGAAACTACTATGAAAACTATCATGATTATAATGCCAGCAGTTTTGCAAAGCTAACTTATGAAGTGCACAAATTAGTCAACCTCATATTTATCATATGGTAATGAAGGCCAGTTCCTAGTTCCTAGTTCCTACAAATGAATCCCTTTAGAAAAGGATGGAAATTTAGTCCTGTATCGTTTTTTTTTGAAAGAAAAAAAAGACCATATAATATATCTATTGATGTATTTAATTGCACACGATGACCGACGGGTGAGAATGGTCGATGGTTGAGCGGATTTGATTTTGTGGATCTTGGATCTGGTTTTGACCCGCAACCAGATCCAACAGGTGTGGTTTTGGATTTGATTTTGTGGACTTTGGATCTGGTTTCAGCCCGCAACCAGATCCAACAGGGGTGTGGTTTTGGATTTGATTTTGTGGACTTTGGATATAGTTTTGACCCTCAACCAGATCCAACAGGTGCGGTTTTGATGCGCACCAGACCCCAATCCGCACCCCGGTGACAGAGGCTCTAACCATAGAAATCATTATGATGGACACATGAATTTTATGCACAAGGATGAAGAGGCATGCATTATTCATTGTTAGTCCTAGCAAGAAAAAACAAAAGATTGTAGCTTAATCTACATGTTTTATACTTAGTATAAAATGAAAATGTTCTGCTACCTAAAATATTCGCTTGATAGTTCTCCAAAGTAAGCAAGCCCCAGTCACATGATTCAATCATAATTTATGTTAAACCTTTGCTAATTTGTTGTCTGTAAGTAGTTTAACCTACAGTTATGAGCAGTCTTTAGTCCTGTGAATAGTGCCACTTAGATTTTCTACTTATCAGGGATCCATTAGGTGCCTTGTCCTACACCAATCTTTTGTTGGCTTCTTATCTACTTGACAATTCCAACTCATAAATTTTCAGGTTGATTACTTCCTATCAAGGTTTGATCCAGTTTATCATGCTGAGAGATTTCTCATTCCATCTCACAACCTTGGTAGAAAGAAGGAGAAGGTATGCTCTGGGGCCAAAACACATCGGTCTTTTCTATTGTGAAATTTGAAGTGCATTTGGCCACTTAATCTTTTGTCCTAAAGTTGAAACATAAATTTGTAAATGAACACGCAGTGTGTCGTTGAGAAAGAGAACAATTTCAAGCAGCTAGGAGAGAGACATCGTTCATTTGCTCCAGACTAGCGAGTGTTCATTTTCAGGGCATCTAAATCTTTTACTAAAGCAAAGGAGATTTGTGGAAGATGAACATGCAATACGGATTGCAAATGCAACTCAGCAGATGGCAAATGTGACGCGTGGAAGCAGTGATTAGTCGCACTACTTTGTTGAGATTATGAACAAGTATAACTACGACAAATTTCTTGGCTTTTCCTGGATATCTTTCTCTTTTGTCCTTTGGATGTGGTTATTTCTCGATATGTAATGCTCTCATAGCTTACCATTTGGAAATTCATGATTTCAGGTATCTATATTTCCTTGGGAAAGGAAATCCCTAGATCACAAACACAGTGATCCAGGGATTAGTTGACTTAATAACTAATAAGATGCAAAGTGACAACATTTCCCCAGAATGATTAGCTGACACTTTCTTTGGTAGCCTTTGGAAAAGTGACGGTGGCCAACGTGTTGTAGATTGACAAAGGCGGAGGTTGGCTTTGTCAATGACACAAGGAGTTTACAAAGGAGAACAAACCCCCTTTCTATCAAAAGGCGAAGGTCACCTTTCTATGAAGGTGAGCAGCCCAGCCCGCCCTTCTTAACAAAAGGCGAATAGCCCCCCTCTTTCTTTCGGGAACTTTTGATCCATTTTCTAGTATTATTGATTCTTTTTCTTATCCTAGATAAGGGTAAGTGGTATTGCCGCAATAGAAGCTTCGAGAAGGTAGGCATCGGGTGCACCTCCTGCCATCGTTTCAGTGACTCATAGAACTTCGCTCAGACTGGTGTTGTAACCTCTCCCAGGACTGGAATGATCATCCCTGCCCGATGGGTCTACATTTATCCCTGAATGTCGTCAGGTACTGTTCACTTCCCCGCCATTCTTGTAACCGTCACTTGTAATCCACGCAGGCGTGTCCGCACCCCCTGGAGTAGACGAGAAAGAAAGGATTTCTCGGAGCAACCCCCCAAGTTCCAGAACCAGGAGTGCACTTTCCCGTATGAGCATTCGGTACATGTATAAGTCCATGGAAGAGTTACAAGGTCTCCACTACGGAGGATTTCCCCCCTAATCTTAGATAGGTCGTCTGAGGGTTCGCCGTGGTTCATTGTTGTGCTTACACACTAGGCTACCCTTCTCCGAAAGCTCTGTGGGACCACCTACCACAGGTCCTTTAGTCGGAGGGGTTTACTACACAATGCCGGGACGCTGGCTCCTGCAAAGGGAAGCCCAACAAATGTTAGATGCAAAGCCCCACACTTCATTAATATCATATTGGCATACTCCCCCGAAAAAGAAAGAGCAAACCCCATTGAAGATGGGAGTGAGGTACAATAAGGCCATTTCCATCCACCACCCTTCTCACGGAGCCGTACATGGACGTTGCCACTCATACAGCTCCCAGCCAACAAGTTGTTAGCCTTCCTCTACAAGGAATGGAAGTGTGGATGAATCGACAATAGAAGAATTTGATTTTTCAGCAATAACATGAGAAGAGCATCCCTTTCAAAAAAACCTAAGGATCCCCCCACCTATCCTACCACTTCAGTACCTTGTGATCTTTGAGAAGTACGAGCCCTCTCAATGAATTGGATGGAGACTCCGAAAAAAATGCCGTAGGCCGGATCAGGACGAGTATGTCTAGGATTCCCTGATTCATTCTCATCCTGGAGCTTCTGCTCTCCTTTGGGGAGGGGTTTTAGAGAGAGATTTGAGTAAAGTCAAGGGTAGCCCACCGGTGGACCGACTCCTCGAAGTCGGAGGCATCTGATGACCCAAGGAGCTGCTCTCGATGTGAGATCAGCAGCTTTATAAAAGAAAGAAGAAGAGGATAAGGTTTCAAAAAGAAGACCAGACACAGAAGAAACAAGAAGAGAGGGCCTTTAAGAAAGGGGAGTACTAAGCAGCTTGAGTCACTTCAGTAGTATAAGAAAGATCAATCCTATGTTCGTTCCCTGCCCTGAGACGGAAAAAGATCTCTCTCAACCTTTGCTTTGAGAATTGGTTTGTTTTTTTCTCTAGGCAAGCCGCTACATGTTCTCCCCTTGCCCTTGAACAATAGAAGAACTACTTCTCTTCTCTTAGATAGCGGTCGATTGGTTCGCATCTATGGTACATCAATAGGTCCGCGGATCGATTCTTCTATACGAAAAGCCATCTCATCTCGTAGCACCACCACGACACTGATTCTCGTTCTTATTCCGAGCCCCCCATGCTGTGACTTCTACTTATAGTAGTGGAATGAGTGGAAAGATCTTTCTTTATAGAAGTCCCTGTCCGATCCAACCAATTCGTATCGTATAAATCGAATGAGACTCTTTCGGGTATTCAACATCTGTCTCTCTCTGTCAATCCAAGAAAGGTATAGAGAAGGAGGGTGCCTAGATGTTCGCTAAATAGCAAGCAAGTGATCAAAGCACTCGCAAAGCGAAGCAACGTCATGTCACGTCATGACCAAAGTTCTACGCTTTGCGAGTGCGTGTTTTGTGCAATTGAAAGGTAAAGGTCAATGCACAACTATAGGCAGAGCCAAAGCGAAGCGAGTGTGCTTATGATTTGTGGTATGGTTAACACTAATGACATACAATTGCCATTGGGTATGGTGAGCACTAATGACATTGTTTTGGTATAGTAGTACTAATGACATACAATTCTCATTAGTCCTGACCTTTCAAGAAAGTCCTGACCTTTCCATCACCTTTCCATGAACTAATGTCATTCAAAGTTGCAAGTGTTGATTCAGACTCACTCTAATAGACTATCATCAGACAAGAAGGGAACTCATATTGATGGACAATTGTCATTGATCTTCATTCTTTGTGTGATGGTCAGCACTAATGGCATACAATTGCAACCTTTCCTTTCCATTAGTAAGAATGACATACCATTTTGTGTATAGCTAGTACTAATCACATTGGTTGATGGTTAGCACACATTGTGATGGTCAACAGTAATGGCATACCATTGCAAATTTCTCCTTTTTTTTTCAAGAAATTGCAGCCTTTCCTTTTTCCATCAAACCGTGATGCCCTGACATTACCAGAGTGATCTGAAGAATGCTATTCCATTTGTGTGATGGTCAGCACTAATGACATACAATTTCAACCTCATTTGTGTGATGGTCATCACTCATGGCATTGGTTGATGGTCATGGGATACAATTGCAATTTCTCCTTTTCTTTCAAGAAATTGCAACCTTTCTTTTGTTCCTTTCCATTCAGAAGCACTTTGAATTATTTGTCTGACCTTATGGAAATGAAAGGTCAGGACTTGTTTTGAAAGGTCAGGACTAATGACAATTGTATGTCATTACTACTCACCATACCAAAAAAGGTAAGGATTCATGACAATGAGATGCCATTCACCATACCAATCAAGATGCCATTAGTGTCCAAAACCAATGACAATTGGGTTGATGGTCAGCACTAATGGCATCTAATTGCAACCTTTCCTTTCTCCATCAAACCTTGATTCCTTCTTTCAGCATTCAAAGTTTGCGAGTGCTTTGTGGGCTTTGCTAATAACGTGACGTTAGGTCTTTCAGATTGGCTGCCTCACCCCCTCTTCCCAATAGGAATGGAAATCGACCCTTGCCCTGCCCCCCTTACTCGTCCTTTTCAAGTTGTACCAGTGCTATGTTCTGCATTCTATGGCAGAGTGTAGAGTAAGCTCTGTAATCGCTATGCTCTTTCTAGAGAGATAACATAGGGGAAGGTAGCGCTTCAGGGTTTGGAGCACCTGCCCATGAAGAGAGAGGTCCATCAGGTGGCCACCCTTCCTTCGTAACAGGGTCAGGTAGCCAATCCCCAGTAGAGAGACCCTCACCCTTCTGAAGGAAGGGGTTCTCCCGAAGTTAGTGCTTTCTCCCAGCGAAAGAAGGGTTCTCTTCTCAAAGTCGAGGCGACCCCCGGTCTTCTCGCGCGGCTTTGCGAAAGGGCCAGCTTGTTGATATGCTTGTCGATATGGAAGAAGATCCCAAGGTAACGACCACTCACCATCTAGAGAGAAGCCCCAACCTCGCAGCCTCCCCACTTTTGATCCCTGTATACCTTTTGTTCAGCATCTATCTATTCCGATCCCGCTGGTCCATCCAATAATGAAAGAAAGTGGTCAAGCCTCTGAAAGAGTAGTTTACAGGGACTGAGCTTTTTACTCTGATCCAGTGGTCCAGTGTTTACAGGTGGTGTGGTTCGCTGAAGAATGACGAACCTTGTGGCCACAGAACTTCTTGCCGCATTATTGGACTGCTCAGACCACTAGAGCGTGTGAAGCGGTCACTCATGACCGGATGGCCCTTGTTATGGTATTTCCACCATGTATCTGAATGAAAGGAACTCGATTTCGGTCTTTGGTGCTATGCGCAGTGTTTAAACGCAAGTTCTTTATAATTACAAGAGAATGGAAAACGAAAGTCTCAGTAAAAGGTCGCCAAAGATCGAGGGGCTATGTCACACAAGCGACCAGCCCTTCTGAATGAAAGAAGAAAGGAGGAGGAGAGAAACCGAAGTCATGGACGCCGCACAGGCTCCCTCCTTCGCCCTTTCTTCCCCCCTCCGAAGAGATGAACGGCCCGCGGGACCTATCATCCTTTCGTAAGCCGCCTCTTGTGGCATGGTTCCAGCCTTTATGAAGAAGGCATAAGGAACGAACCGGACCATCAGAAGGTCAATCAAAGATTCCAGAAGTGTTGGATGATTTGACATGTCGTCGTTAGATCTATCGGGGGCAACAACGGGGGCGGTATCAGGTTCTAAGGATCCTAAAAGGCCACACACCCTTTTTGACTTGACGATCTATGGAAGCATTCTTCATCAGCGGTCGCCCACCCACCTGGAAGTAGTGGTAGTGGTGGTATGGCGGTGGCCTATTTCCATGCCAGAATTTCCAAAAACCGGGCAGGGTAGGCGGGAAGCACTGGATGGTCTTTTGAGGTTTGACACTGGCTTCCATCAACCAACCTTCCTTTCTGTATTGTGTGAGGGAATGGCAAGAAAAAGGGAAGCTTGCTTCGTTCGTTAGCTCGCTCTTGACAGATCCGATCAGAATGGAAGAGCACCAGTTCCACATTGCAAGGATCTGGAGTCAAAGGATTCGAACCTCTAGTGTTAGTAGTACAACAGAATGTCATTTGCCCTACTTCCGTTGCAAGCCCTTTGTATGCAAGCCCATACGCAAGCCCCACCTTAGCTTTTATAGTCAGTCAGTGGGGTTTGCGCTTCACTTGAATGGAAGTAGTGCCCTTTTCATAGGAAGGAGTAGGTGTTCACTGACATGGTTCCATCTTCCCAAAGAGGATCCAGTAGCATCCTAGTATCATTCCCCCTCTTCGTTCTCCCACGCTCGTCTAGGTTAGTTCTGGTAGTCATTCAAATGCCTAGGCTCCATATGAACGTTCCACCTTTGATTTCCGCATTCGTTCTGCCCTGTGATCAAAGCACTCGCTACTTTGAATGGCATTAGGGCTTTGCTAGAGCTTTGCTCGTTGTATCGCGAGTAGAAGCGTAGAGTGTAGACTCTGCCTACAAGAGCAAAGCGAAGCAAGATTGGATGCGAGCAAAGCTATTGCTTTCTCTATCGGTTTGAATGCAACCAACGCGTTGAAAGCAACCGTTGCTTTCGACATAGCACATGTCATAGGCTTGACACAAACGTGGTATCCTACGTCACTCCCCCGCCTACGCTTGATCGTCTTTGAGTGAGGTCGCAGAAAGAACCCTCGCGTAGTCCACAGTGGACCTCTACGCTCCAATCTCTTCGTTAGCAGTTACAGCTTGCGTAGCTCCAATTGTAGCATCGTAGCAGGAGTGCGCGTCCTCTTCGCTGGAGTTGTTTATGTGATGTAGAAAGCGCAAAGGCTCGCGCCGCGTGGACTGCACTCACTGTGGAGCAAGGGTAGGCTACACTCGCTGTGAGAAAGTCACTCGCAGCCTTTTCTATTCTAGGCTATACATGTGTAGGCTTGGCTTAACTCGTCGCAAGCTTTAACTACGAGTGACGACTCTTTTTCTACACGAGCCATCCTACTGCTACGCAAGCCTATATAGGTTCAAGTACCAAAGGCGACCGAGTGAACTACCCCAACCAAGAAAAGAAGCAAAGCTTCTACGACAAGTTCTAGTCTTTCATGCAAGGAAGGAGGGCAGAGCGAGCATTAGAAAGAAGACTATGGAGGCATTCGTCTGCATAGGAATGCCGATTACTATGACTAAAAAGCTACGACTACACTGGAAGCGACTCGCTTCTATTCTCGACCATAACGATGGTCCATAACATAACAAGATTGTAGTAGTTCAACATACGATACAATTTCACGGCATGACCAACAAAAAGAAAGAGCTTCGCTCTCATGGTTTGGTTGGCCTTCCACCCATCATGTCTCCTTTCTCTGAAGTCTACAACAAGTGGGAGAGGCAAGTTTCGAACCTACGTAGAAAACCTTCAATAGATTTATAGTCTGTCGCTTTTGACCACTTGGCCACTCTCCCCTTCCCAGGCCGAGGCCCCCTCAATGGGTTACTAGGATAAGAAGGAGGGTGGCGTACTTCTTGATTGGATGGAAGGGAACGCGTTGCCCGTGATCCAGATGTCGGGTAGGGATAAGATAGTCATTTAGTCAGTTTAGAACAATCTCTTTTAAGCAAGGTGGGAAACAAAGTCTCCGGAAGGCGGAACGGGGATAATCTTTCATAGATGAGGATGAAACTATGAATTACGCTTCTGCCGGCCGACGGAGTCATGAGCGGTCCAATAACGAAACTACTTCTTTCCACCACCAACCACGAACACTTCCTCAGACGTCGGGCAAAGTTAGAACTAGAACTTCACGAACTTTCTAAGGTTATCCCGTCAAAGCACTACAAAGTTCACCATAGGGCAAAGCACGCACTCGCAAAGTGAATCGACAATCACTCGCAACTTCAAATTGCTGAAGCTGATGAAGTGATTCAGGTCAGAGCAAAGCCCTCTTGTGAAGAGTGCTGATTCAGATTCTTGTTATTAATGTGAGAGTCAACACTAATGACATACAATTGTAATTATGAACACTAATGACATACCATTTGTGGTATGGTCAACACTAATGACATACAATTGTCATTGGGTATGGTGAGCACTGATGGTATTGTTTTGGTATAGTGAGTACTAATGACATACAATTCTCATTAGTCCTGACCTTTCCATCACTTTTCTTCAAAAAGTACTAATGGCATACAATGACAATTTATCCTTTTCATTACATAAATGGTCAGGGTCAGCATGAATGACATACAATTGCCATTTTCCTTTTTTGTTCTGAATGTGAGAGTCAGCACCAATGGCATACAATTGCAATTTCTCATGTCTTTTCCAAGCATACAATGACAACCTTTCTTTTTCATTATCATGGTCAGGGTGAGCACTTTTCAAGATTTGTCTGACTAGTGACCTTCAGTCTCATTAATGAAAAGGTGATGGAAAGAAAAAGTTGCAATTTCTTGAAAGAAAAGGACAAAGACCATCTAAATTCATGCTGACCATACACAAAATGGTATGCCATTAGTGTCCAAAAATTGCAATTAGATGCCATTAGTGATGACCATCAACCAATGCCAATGTCATTAGTGTTTCATTGAAAAGAAAGACAATTGCATTTGTGGTATGGTCAACACTAATGACATACAATTCCAATTTATCATTTATATTATAGTGGTAAGCACTTTGAACGATTTGTCTGACCTGAATCCGTTAAGTGACCTTCAATCTCATTAACGGAAAGGAAAATCAATTCTGAAAAGGAAATGTTGCAATTTCTTGAAAGAAAATGACAAGACCATCAAAATTCATGCTGACCATCAACCAATGCCATTAGTGCTGACCATATCACAAATTGCAATTAGATGCCATTAGTGTCGACCATCAACCAATGCCATTTGTGTTTCATTGAAGATCAATGACAATTCCAATGACCATCCATTCCCTTCTTTGAGAAAGCACTCACAACTTTGAATGCTGAAAGAAGGGAACTCGTCAAGGAAGTCATAACATAGTGAATCTCATTTTGTCTGAATCAGCCCTACGCTTTGAGAGTGCTTTCTGAAAGAAGGGATCAAGGTTTGATGGAACAGAAACATTGCAATTAAATGTCATTAGTGCTGACCATCAACCCAATTGTCATTGATTTTGGACACTAATGGCATCTTGATTGGTATAGTGAATGACATCTCATTGTCATGAATCCTGACCTTTTTTGGTATGGTGAGTACTAATGACATACAATTGTCATTAGTCCTGACCTTTCAAAACAAGTCCTGACATTTCATTTCCATAAGGTCAGACAAATCGTTCAAAGTGCTTCTGAATGGAAAGGAAGAAAGGAAATGTTGCAATTTCTTGAAAGAAAATGAAAAATTGCAATTGTATGTCATTAGTGCTGATCATCACAATGAGTGCTGACCATCAGCCAATGCCATGAGTGCTGACCATCACACAAATGAGGTTGGAATTATATGCCATTAGTGTTGAACATCACACAAAGAATAAAGATCAATGACAATTGTCCATCAATATGAGTTCCCTTCTTGTCGATAGTCTATCAGAGTGAATGTCATTTTGATAAGTGAAAGGTAAAGGTCAGCGCTTGAAAGGTCAGCATTGAAATTCGCCTATTGTCACATCTGAAGTTCAAAGTTGCAAGTGCTTTGTACTCAGGGACATCTTTGACTTTCAAGACATCAAGGTTTGATGGAGAAAGGAAAGGTTGCAATTTCTTGAAAGAAAAGGAGAAATTGCAATTGTATACCATTAGTGCTGACCATCACAATGAGTGTTGACCATCAACCAATGCCATTAGTACTGACTATACACAAAATGGTATGCCATTCTTGCTAATAGAAAGGAAAAGTTGCAATTGTATGCCATTCGTGCTGACCATACCAAAAAGCTCATCATTTTTCATAAGCACACTCGCTTCACTTTGGCTTCCCTATAGTCCGTCATGGCATTTTTTGGGACTTTAAAAGACAATAATTTGCAATTGTCATTGATTTTGGACACTAATGACATCTTGATTGGTATGGTGAATGGCATTTCATTGCCATGAATCCTGACCTTTTTTGGTATGGTGAGTACTAATGACATACAATTGTTATTAGTCTTGACATTTCAAAACAAGTTCTGACATTTTCATCTTTTCGGTATGGTGAGTACTAATGACATACAATTATCATTAGTCGTGACCTTTCCATAACATTCAGGAAATCCTCAAAAGTGCTTTTCATGGAAAGGAAAGACAATTCTGGAAAAGGAAGGTTGCAATTTCTTGAAAGAAAATGACAAGACCATCAAAATTCATGCTGACCATACACAAAATGGTATGCCATTAGTGTCCATAATTGGAATTGTATGCCATTTGTGCTGACCATACCAAGAATCTCAATCAGCACTCCTTTCAATCTGATAGTTGGCATTCACTCATCAGATTTTCAGAAAGCACTCCTTTCAATCTGATCTTGAAGGTCATGTCACGTCAGAACAAAGCCTTCTTGTTCACTTTTCATGAACATCAATTTGCAATTGTCATTGATTTTGGACACTAATGGCATCTTGATTAGTATGGCGAATATTATCTAATTGTCATGAATCCTAACCTTTTTTGGTATGGTGAGTATTAATGACATACAATTGTCATTAGTCCTAACCTTTCCATAACATTCAGGAAATCGTCAAAAGTGCTTTTCATGAAAAGGAAAGACAATTCTAGAAAAGAAAGGTTGCAATTTCTTGAAAGATTGATATGATGGAGGAGAAATATGGGCCTATCAAAGTTTGATTCATCAATTGGTTGTACTTTCAGGAGTTTTTGGAATTCATGTATGACAAGATACAACACCATCAACCATATGGTAGCAACATTAAGCCACCGTTACAGGTCGTCCAAAGCTGTTAAAAAATTTCTTATTGGATAGGTGCAAAAGTTGATTGGTGGCAGCAGATCAGGAAATCTTTTGAGTTTTCAGTATAATCATGTACCTTTTCTTATGGGAAAGGTGGTAAGAGTGGCCATGCTGTTCATTTTCAATGCTAATGTTTTATAGTGTTTTATTCTGCAATTTATTCACTAAGAAATATCCTTTTCAGGGCATCTCTAAATCTTTTACTAGCGTATAGACACTATTGGGGGTCTTAGTAGAAACTTTGGTACTGTAAGGTTACTTCAGATGGTGGCATGCAACTATCTATCCTTGTCATTTTTCAGCAACTTGTTGGACACCGTATATTTTCTTGTAAGCAGGTTCTTCTTTGCTTGTATAAAACATAATATTAGACCTTCATTGATTAAGAATTCCCATGTCTCCCTCTTCACATGGTATAATTGGATCCCTTGATCATTCCTTTAAACCTCTACTTTCAGGTTACATCAGTCCATAATAGCCCATAAGGCTAGTTGAAAGGCAGTTTAAACTGGGTTTGTAAAATACACAGCTTTAACACAATGCCAAATGACACGCGGTGTCAGTTGAAACTGGTTTTGTCATTCTTATCTTTATCTCATGCACAAGTTTTCATCAGTTGATAGTTTTATAATGTTTCAGGAGTTTTTTTTCAAGCAATTGTAACTGTTAACATCCTATTTTTTGTCCTCTACCCTTGGGTCTTTGAGATTATAAATTGCTGCTTTTTCCTTTCGTTAGTGGCTTGAGACTTGAGAGGCACTTGTGTCAAAGAAGCATGAGCTTTCAACATGTTGTATTGAAAAACACTGCACACATCTAGGATGCCGCTGTTAAAAAAAACCTTAAATAATTACTAATCCACTTTTTGCATTGGTAATAATTACTAACGCTTCACTTTTGTTACTATGACTAAAAAAAATTTGTTAGTAATAATTATAACAACACACAACAGTTTTTTGTAAGAGAAAGCCCTTTAATAACACCTTTTCTAACGCAGAGTATGTGTTAGTAAATACTTTACTAACACAGTAGGTGCATTAGAAAATGCTTCTGTTCTTGTAGATATTGACCAATTCTTGAAGCAAATACGGGAACAACTTTGGTTTATGTGTTAGGAGCGACACTTCCACAATAAACAGGTGGCCATGTATCCAGATACCATTATTTGTGGCAAATCTAGAAAGATCCTTGCAGCAGAACTTGAAGTGATTAAAGATGGCCTAGAATAACAGAATCTTAACTTCTAAATGAGAAGAAAAGCAAGCTCACTGAAGTCCTCAAGCATCAGAGAAGAATAAGCAAATTGGAAAAAATCAAAAAATTTATAGACAATCTTACAAACCGGGAACTTCATCATGGATATATGTCGGAGGGGGGGGGGGGGGGCTGGCCTAGGCCATGGCCCCACCC